>VZTX01004035.1:199720-245088 GCA_013400915.1 Pardalotus punctatus | reverse complement strand
CGCCCCCGCCGCGTCCGCCGTGACCGCCCGGGAGCGGGGCTGGCGCTGCTGCGAGCGCCGCCCCCGCCGGGCAGTGCGCAGCCCCCCGCACCCTCCCGCACACACACACACGCACAGACACAGACACACACAGACACACACACACGCACGGACACACGGACGGCAGCCCCAGGCGGAGCCGGCTCCGCGCAGCGCAGCCTGGGCCGGCCCGCGGGACACCCGCAGGAGCTGCCCCCCAGGGCTTCTGCGCCCGTCCCGCAGGCGGGCGGGGAGAGACCGGGACGAGCGAGGGCATGGCCTGAAGTTGTGTCAGGGGAGGGTTAGGTTGGATATTGGGAAAATGTTCTTCACCTAGAGGGTGGTTTGGGCACTGGAACGGGCTCCCCAGGGAAGTGGTCAGAGCACCAAGCCTGGCAGAGCTCAAGGGTTTGGACAACGCTCTCAGGCACATGGTGCAACACTTCGGGATGGACCTGTGCAGGGCCAGGAGCTGGACTTCGATGACGCTTCTCGATACCTGCTGTGGTTCTGTGACCAGGGAGCGTCATGGCTCGGCCCCACGACTCCCCCTCACCCTTTTGTTTTAAAGTTGGGCAATCGGGGAACGTAGACAAGGACGCGGCCACAGGTTCCCTCAGCACCACCAGAAAGACCTTTCAGGCCCACACAGCAGCAACAGCACATTTTGTTTTGTCCTTGTAGTTGTAAGTCCTTTGTGTGTGCTTTTTATAGATCAACTCCAGTTCTCTTCCTTCTCTCTCACCCCTCCCCAGCAGCCGCAAACATCATTATCTACCTTCAGAATAACTTCGTGATTATCTCCAACCTACACAGAAACCTGACCCCCGTGCAGAAGCAGCTGAGGGGAAGGACTTGACAGCCCCATTCAGAGAACCTGCACCTTTACAAAACCACTCGAGGGTGAGGATTTTTTGCCTCCTGTGTAACTGCATCATCCCTTGTGGCCATACAGGACTGTTGCCTCTTGTCTGTTCACTGTGCCTTTCAGATACAAGTCTGCTCCTGTCTTCTCTGTAATCCCTGAACAAGCCATGGAGGAACATTGCCAGACCTTCTTCAGCCCTCTCTGGCCTGACCAGGCTGTTCCCTCTGCTTGCTTCAACTGTTAAAATACTTACACTGAGCAGAATGGTTTTGCGAGTGATTTTAACTCTGCTTGCGTTCTTAAGGAAGAGCAGCAGCTGAAACCACCTTAACAAGCAGACATGCTAGAAGGGCTTTTATGCTGAAAAAAGAAAAAAAATATTCTAATTGTAATATGTGGACTGAAAAACATATCAGTTTCACATACTAACCATGCCATGTGTAAAGCTAGTCTACCGTTTCCTAGACAATGAGGCTTCAGAGATGACTGTACCATCCACAAAATTAAATCCAAACCTCCATTCCAGGAAGCAAACAAAGTTGTTATTGCAGATAAATTTAATTTGAGAACTTAAAAATGCAAACAACCAAATAATACCATCGCGTTCCATCTGAGCAAAACAAAGCAAAACAAAACAAATCTAAACTGCTGACCTTTTTGACAAAAAGGACACATCTTGCATAAGTGTTTCCAAGTCTGGGCGGTTTTTTGTCGCTGTTATTTTTATTCCTAGGTTAAACCTGACAGTTGTACTCAGTAATCATTATGCAGTCAGCTTGAGCTGTTCTGAAGTGTTACCAGCATCAGTAGAACTTGAGTTTTGTGTTAATTTGTTTTTTTTTTTCCATCTATCTCATACAAACAACTCTGGGTACACACTTGAAGTTATTCTCAGCAAAATTTTGCTCCAAAATCCTCAGGTAGAAAAAGGACAATTTTTAGGCCATAATTAGGGATACATTTTAATTGTTTATATCCAACAGCAAAACAAAGCCTTGTTTATGTGTAATTTCAAGATTAAGAATATGAATTGTAATTAACTTCTAGAAAATTTTACGTATCTTAATTTTATCCACACTGCACAGTTTGGAATACTATTCAGAAATCTGATGCATCCAATGAGGGACTGCAGAAATGATGTTAGGCAAGTGATGAATTAGGCAATTTATCCTGCAGAAAGGAATTGCACAT
Source organism: Pardalotus punctatus (assembly GCA_013400915.1). Taxonomy (NCBI): domain Eukaryota; kingdom Metazoa; phylum Chordata; class Aves; order Passeriformes; family Pardalotidae; genus Pardalotus; species Pardalotus punctatus. The sequence goes on along the minus strand of VZTX01004035.1, from coordinate 243,011 downwards.
GGGGAAGCAGCCGTACAAAGCATTCATTCTTTGTCAGTGACTGCCTTAGAGCTTAGGAAGCTGTGGTTTAGCATTCTGCTGAATGAGCTCGTAGCAAAGACCCACCCCTATTCCTCATTTCCTGGCCTTCTCATGGACAGCCCAGGTCCTAGGAAGTGCACAATGGAAGAACCTTACTGCTCCTGAGAAGCCAGCTGTGTCACCCAGTCTGAGTCTCTAAAGAATTCTTTCTAGTGCAAAACTACATTTACACGTGTGCCATGCAAACAAAAAGAAGGAAACAACTAAAAGCAGCAATTGTTTATTAGGTAAATAACTCTGAAGCCCAGACATACCACAAGTGATTTTTTGTTTTCACTTAAAAAAAATAAATTCCAGTTTCTGGAAGCAATTACTCAATCTCTGAGCTTCATGAGCTTTCATTATATATAGTTTGTCATTTTACTAATATACATGCAGAAAAAGGGCAAAATATTAATGTAAGCAACTCTAACCTTGTGGCCTTTTTAATAATTTCTCTAAAGTTTACATGTTTTTTGACTGAATACCTCCCCTATAACTTTCCCTTTTCAGCCTCACAGAAATACTGAGAGGGATGTCACTATTGGTCATTGTAAAAATACATTCTAATGTGCTTATTAACTGGTAGATATAGATATGAACATTGGCAACATTAGGTGATTAATTGATGTCAAGGATTGCTGGAGCAGATAAGTAAATATTGGAGTTGTCTCCCACTTACCTTCATAAAAACCCACAGACCAAAAACACAGAAAAAAAATGTCTTATTCCTGCCAGGAAGAAGGGAAAACATGGTATTACTGAGGTGTGAATGTGACAGAGTAATAAACAAAGACATCTGTTATATTCAGCCACTTTAACAAGTACAAGTTTATCCTAAATAGTACACAGGTTACTGCACAGGCTGGGAGATGCTTAATCCACACAGGCTGGATCTGAACACTGGATCTGGCTGCAAGGTTCCAGTCAGATGTCAGTCATAAACTCCTCAAAGCCTTTTGAGGAAGGTACCGTTTTTCTTGTCTGGGTACACTTCCAGAAGTGATTAAGCCACTGTCATTGTCATACTCTGCCCTTCAATGGCACATCTTTGCATTCCAACTCTGCCTGCAAGCGTAGCTGAGAGGAGGAAATGCAGTGCAGGCATTCAAGGAGTCCACGAGTCACAACCATAATGGAATCCAGGCTTGGAGCTGTAAACACCAGCTAACTGAAAAATTGGTTTCTGGAGTCAGGAAACAGCAAGTTTTGGAATGCTTTTGAACCTCTGTCTGGGTCAAAGATGGGCAAATAAAAAGCTGCTTATTTGTCATGACCAGATTCAGTCAGCTCTCCCTGCTTGCTTTCATTGTAGCAAACTGAATCTGCAGATGCCATATGGTTGGAGAAAAAAGGGTTAGGAGGATGCACTCATGTGCTGATGACAGTAAAAACAAAATGGCCTTTACAAATCATAATCTCTGTCATACAGAGAGCAAAGACAAGAAAATAGCCTGAGAAATCTGAGAAATTCTACAGCGCAGAAAACAACTACTGCTTCCAGCCTCCCAGAAAAAACAACTGGCTACTTGGGGAATTATATAAAATTTTATTTAAAAAAATAAAAGAGCATGATAGGAAACATGGAAGTAGACTAAACTGCCACAAGGAACTACAAAGATGGGAACATGCAGAGCACAGGCTGCTGGAAGATGCATAATATGAAATAGGGAATATACTCATGGGAGCATAAATACAGAAAGCATCTCAAGTGAATTAAGTAGTTAGCATTGGATTTGGAAAAGTCACAGTTTAAAGAAGCATCAAGAACCTAACTATGTTTTCTATAATCTGCAATAAAGAAAGGGGAAAAAACGATAAACCCAAAACAAAACATGAAAGAGAGGAAATTCTAGGATCTGGAAAAAAATAAATTACTTTTAACCTTCAATTCTGAGCTGCTTTACAGTGTCAAATACCCTGGTGTGAAGGATTTTGCGTTACTGTCTTCAGAACATTTAACATTTTCATTACAACAGTTAAACCTTCCAAAATACTCTGTAACAGTAGTTTCTACTGCAACCTCTGTAAGAGAGACAAAATCACCTCCATTCTCCAAGAAAATTCTTACAGTTAAAGGACAGTATCAGTTACTCCATCTCTACCACCTGTACCTCAGGAGATACAATGCTTGTCAAAATCCCTTGATCTCCAGTGGCAAGCTGATCTCATGTTCTTTCCCATAGTCACCCAACAGTAGACACACTTTCTATTTTCAGTAATCTTTCAGACATACAAGTTCCTTTTGAAGACTTGCGTTCATTTATCACACACAAAACATAAAACCCAGGCCACTTTCCTTTTGTCATTTCTCTCCAGGAAGTAAATGTTATCAGACTATTTGACCTTTCAGTCAAAGATGCTTTTGTTTGCACTTCAATTCTTTTAAGGACACTTCAGGGTAACATGAAGCAGAAGTTAAAAAGGAAGTAAATTGTGACATTGACTTTTACACTTATCACATTCCTGAATTTAGGTAAAAAGGCTTTAACTGAGCTGACACTGAACCTCAGCCCCCTGACAAGCTCCCTTCCCTTGCTTGCACCTCGGGATCCCTTCAGCAAGATCAGCCAGCTGCAGACAAGTCAGCCTTGCCAGTTCCCTTGGCTCTAGCATACAGAGTTGTCGTTTTTGCTCATTTCCTCCAATATTTAAACTGTTGGATGAAAGGCTAATTTTTTTCACATTAAAAAAATTATAAGCCTCAGAAAAAATGTCACAAGCGTGAGCAAAAATTTCAGGCTCATGATAGATGCACACTTTTCTTCTCCCTTCTACTAGCTTGAGTTGACATCACACCTTAGTGCCTATTTAACAAGACTGCAGGATGCCAAGGTAAGGTCTTGAGTTGTTTTAGGGCCATTTTTTTTTATTACTACTGTAAAAGAGACTAAACAAAATGTATTTTTCTTGAGTAAATAAAAATAGCATTGAAGTAGCAGTGTTTGAACCCAAGGGTGTTTGGGTTGTTGTTGCTGTTTGTTTTTTTTAACCAGGAATCATTAGATATGATGCAAGTTGGATTGTTACATAGCTCTTTAAGTTAGTATTTCATTCCCAAAATTTTGTAACCCTAAATAAGACCAAGTAAACATTTTAAAACCAGGCATTATTGCATTTGTTATTTTGCCCAAGGGAATTTTATACAGTTAGACACAGACAGAAGAAGAAACTCTGGCTCCAGTGAGGCAACTCCAGTGCAATGCTTGAAGTTCTGTCCAGCATAAAGTAAAAAATAAAGTTTGACACTCAGCTTCTGGGGTGTCCTCAGAGCAAGCCACAGCATAGCCAAGGAGGCTGTGTGACATAGAAGACACAGTTACACAAAATGAGTGTAGAAAACTATCAGTGTATCAAAAATACTGGGGAAGAGAGAAGACAGCTCATATCTATTATATCATATCTAATGCTGGGGCTGGCTACGGTCCCATCATTCCATCTACTAAGTCCTGCATCAAACTGGGTCTTAATACAGTGAGATTGTCAAGAACACATGTACTGCATCCTCCCTGCTCTGCATTTCAGATGGAGCTAGTCTGGTGGATTGCTGCTGCTCAATTTAATTGGCCAGCATAGTTGGGCATCCTCTGTGGGAACATATTTTTGTCCCATTTAATACTTAATTCTTATTTATCATGTGCTTTCCAATTGTTCGCTGAGTCCAAGGCGGTGTCAAAATAGATTTACTGGGGATGGACATGTAAAAAGTGATAGTTCATAAACTTTTTCAGGTGGAGATCATATTCAAATATTTAGAAGTATTTTGTTATGTAGGATTTGTCAAGGGTTTGTTTTTAACTATTTTTGGATGCATTTATTTCCTTTGTGGCACAAAAGCAGTGTGATAACCAGTATCTGTACTACTTCCACCACAAAGAATCTAATCTATAAACTAAATAAGATAAAGCTTAAACTTATCTAAGTATAAGCTACAGAGTGGGACAAAGCCATATGATGCTCCAGTGAATGCTATCTTGATCTCCCAAAAGAATTTGGATACATTAATATCTTAATGTACTTATTCTTTCTACAGTGTAACAGAAGCAAATCAAGGAAATTTGGAGCTAGTTATAAACAGTACACTTGTCTTATTCATGACCTTCACAATTTGTAAGAAAGGCAAAGCCCAGAATACATCACATTTGAACAACTTGCCAGCTAGTCAAGACTAGCAGAAGGTGAGGCAGATGTAGCCATCCCTCCCTTTTTTCTACCAGCTATATGCAAATTTCATAATTTTCCACTTAGGCAGAGCTTATTAACCTTCACACAATGCTACTCTTGGATTTTCCATTACAATCTATTTTACATAAGATGTATGTGTCACATTTATAATTTTTGGGTTACTCTTGGTCCAGCATATGAGGAATATAAGCGCTCTCATTGCAGCTACATGTTCTGTAACTCACATGCAGACCTGGTAACATTACTCATAATGTAGTTCACAGTTGTCCAAATCAACATAATCTTAAAAACTAGAGAGGTTGTTCCTGCTACTACAATGCCTTTTCATACCATAATAAAGTCTTCCTACCAACCCCTGTAATTGTGAGCTGAATAATTCAGGTGTTTTGAGGTGTCCAATTTCTCATTAAAGCTAAACTGAAGACTTTGACAGAAGCTACTTATTAAAGGCAGGTAACAGATAGAGCACAATGCAACCAGGTGGTCAGTGAGCAACACTTTCATTTGATGCTGTATGGAATGAGTTTCTGCCATCCTCTGTGTGTCAGTCAATGGGCAGCTTGAGCAGAGCACAACAAAGCTGGGTTCTCATCTCAGTTACATGGGTGTTTTTTTTACCCATTGACACTACTGTAACCATGGTAAATTGGAGGTGAGGGTTTGCTTTTGCTTTGTTTTGTGGGGTCTTGTTTTGTTTTGTGTTGGTTTGTTGGGTTTTTTTTGAGAAAGGAGTTCTAAAATTACTCCAACTAATTAATCTTTAACCTCTGTGTTAGCTTGGTTATGAAATCTTTTATCCATAACATTGACTTAATTCAATCCCATCTACAGAATCTTACTACTTCAGGCAATGATAACATGCTGATTATATATAAGCTTGCACTTCACAAGATTTTTCTGTAAGCCCATTAAGTTTGCATAAAGAAGCATGGTACAAACACAGAGATGAAGCCAACTCATCTTTAGGCAGATGGGACTCCTAACATTTTTTAGTTATCACACTGTTTTGTGATTAGCCATTTAAAAAAAAAAATATATATTGAAAAAACAGGAATTTGACTGCCCTGAATTAATCTCAAATATTTTTCTCCATCTGTACTGGCAACTTAAGCACTACACTGTATACTCCTAATCATAAAGTTCATATGTTGCATAAAGACTAGATGAAGTTCTTCTTTCCTTCAAACTCATGCAAGTTCACTTCACGTCAGCATTTACCAGACTGACCTACTTGGGTTTTGGTAAACTCTTAACATCAAGTCAGTGTTTGTAGATCAAACCATAATTATAAGAGAACTAAATAAATACTTATCACTGCGATTAAGATGATTCTCACACTTAAATCCCTAGTGAACAGCTTGTTACAAAATTAAAGAGTTATTCACACTACTTTATCCTTCTTATGTTTGTTGAATTCTATATTGTTAAAATCTAAAATTAATATTGATGTTTCAGGAAAGTGGTGTTTTTTTCTGGTTGAAAAAGGAAGTAAAAAGTCCAATGTAATGACAGCTGCCTTTGTGGGGGAGTCTGTTTGTCCATGTGCTGAATTCCAGTCATTTCAAACAGCAATGGGCAAAGTGCAAAGATCCATCCCATTTGATGGGGTCAAGAACTGGGGACAAACGAATCAGGTCTGATCCAAGGTCCACTGTGCATTTCCAGGAAGCAGGCATTGTAAAATAAATACCATCATTGAAATCTGATCAGGACAGAGGTCTATTAAAAAACTCCTCATCTTCCCCAATTTAGCACAGTGCGCAACCTCCTTGTCTTATGATGCCATATGCAGCTTTGCAACTGTTTTGCTGTTTTTCCTCAAGACTATGTTTAACTTGGTTACCCAAAGGAGGTCATGAACACATCCATGTTGCAAGCTGCTTATACAGTTTTTGCACAAGCTCAAGCTGACTGAAAAAATAATGCAACACTGGGAAATCCAAAAGGAGAAGTCACACCATAATTTGCATTCAAGCTACCCACATCCTCTGCAGCCTCGCTACCTGGCTGAAAGACACTATTGCTGGCTTTCTGCTGAATGTAGAATACTGATGTCCACTGTTAACAGAAATTAATCATTCCTTTGGGAAAAGTTCAGTTAAAGATACTGTTGGCACTGGTTAATGAGTAATCATTAATTAAGGTAGACAGCACTATCAGTTAGGCATTAAAAGCTATCCCCCTTTTTTTTTTTCTTCTCTCCAGAGACAAATAGAATCCAGATTCCAGCTCATAGAATAGCTTTTGATTGGGACCTTAAAGATCATTTAGTTCCAACCCCCCTGCCTTGTGCAGGCAGACTTTCCACTAGACCAGGTTGCTCAGTGCCCCATCCAGCCTGGCCTTGAACACTTCCAGGGATGGGGCATCAACTTCTCTGGGCAACCTGTGCCAATGCCTCATCACCCTCACAGTAAAGAATTTCTTCCTAATACCTCACCTAAACCTACTCTCTTTCAGTTTGAAGGCATTCCCCCTTGTCCTGTTATTACATGCCCTTGTAAAAAGTCCCTCTCCATCTTACAGGCTCCCTTCAGGCAGTGCAAGGCTACAGTTGGGTTTTAACTGAAGCCTTCTTTTTCCACAGATGTAGGAGAAGGTTGAACTCCAGAAAATCCTTATATGTTTTATCTGTAGTTTCATACTGAGTTTATCATCCTAAACCAGGGGCAGGCCTAACATGCTCAGAGTTAAGCAATAGTCATCAGGCAAAGAGGAATTTTAATCTAGATGATCATAATGCTGTTATATATTTTTTACCACAGATACCCGAGACCAGTTTCCTGAAGGCTGTACCACAGAACAAACATGTTTGTAAGGGACAATTACTCCCCATTTTCATGCCACACAGTCAAGTGTTGCCCAAAAGCTCCATAGGTCAGCATGTGCAGTAAGTGCTGGAAATTGTTCTTCCTAAAATACCACAATTGTTTATCATTAGTGCTATTGATGCATTTCAACTTAATAAAATGTTATAAAATCCATTACACCATTGTTAACTGTGGCTAAGAAAAGCAATCCTAATGGCATGGATGAGTCCAGCCAGACCACAAGGGATTTCATAGTTTGATTTGCTCAGCCTAAGTCTCATAACGAAAAGGCAGAAGGAAACAAGAGTAAGGTTCCAAAATTATAGATACAGTTTCATAGTTATAACTGCAATGCTATTTTTGCTTAGATTTATTAATCTACAATGTATGTAGAAAAAAAATTATTAAAGAATGTAAAAACACAACTCCCTTTATTAAACAGAAGTGATGCAAATGGAAGATAAAAACCCTTTCAACCATCTGCTCAACTATTATCCCTTTTTCTCCATACAGAAATATCAGTAGTCCCAGTTTCACTGAGCTCCTCTGGATCATACGCCCCCCTTGTCAATCCCATGTGGCCCAGGCTGGAGCTGATCAACCCAGCAGTGTTTTATGCATCATCTCCCACTGTCTCAAATGCAAGTTTCTCCAAGGTCCCAGCCTTCACCTCCCTGCTCTACAGCCCCAAGGTTTCCAATGGAAGCTGAAGGCTCTGAGCAGGATGCTCACCACGTTTTTCAGGTGGGGATCCATCCCCAGCTTTGGGGGTTGAAAACTGGTGTTGAATGCAGCTTTGAGATTGATAAATGAAGTCTGGTTATTGGTAGAACTCAGATCTTGCCACTCAAAATTGTCAAGACTGACAGACATCAGTGGAAGCCACTATAATTAGATTTGGAGGGGGGGAGGAAGGAGAAGACAGAACAGGCTGATGTGTTGAGGTTCTGAGAAATTATCAAACAAGATGTGCCTTGTGTTAATGCTGAATGATACATCACAGCAAAGTCAGTATCATAGAACCATAACTGCTTATCACACTCAGCTGTGAGAAGTTTTTACTGACTTAATTGAGGTCAAGAATTAATTGCATGTCTTTCAGATAACACTTCTAAATGGCAGCATCTGTCTAAAGAGAAGACATTAATTCAACCCTTTTAGGCCAAGCATTTACAGAGAAGCAGAAAGTCCCAGTCAGAGGAAGAACGTGAAAAAGTAAGTAAAATGTTATCTTGTCATAAAATGTGTCTTGATTGGCAAACTGTAAGTATGGATCAAAGCTCTAATATGCTGGAGAAATAGCTAGATACAGCAGAGCGTAGGCTTGAGTATTTAACTTACTATTTAATGTTCTCTTCTCTGTACTTCTGTATTCCAGGGAATCTTGCTTCCCAAGCCCAGCCTTGCATCGTCTTTTCCATTGTTAATGCTTAATGATGACTGAGTTAGACTCTTACCAAGGCAAAGCTACTAAAGACAAACACAAAAATAAACAACAGTTGAAGAACAAATTACATTGCATTTGTTACAGCTTGTTAGTAAGGGCTCTCAAGTTTGACTGGTGAAGAAACAGGACATAGTCTGGAATTCAAGGACCAGCCCATACTCTCTTGGTGCCTGAGACTACCAGCTGACGACCTAGCAGGGAGCAGCCCTGGCCAGGGCAATGTCTCAGACATGAGCATCTCCAGGAGTACCTACCATGCCCAGTGATAAACTCTTTCTTTTCCTGAAGGTAGAGGGGAATGGAAGCAGACGCTTGACACCTTCTAGTTCCACACCAGCTCTTGCTGTCCAAGTTGGGGTGTAGGCCAGTAATTTGGAGTATGTAAATTATATTGCACATTCCACTCCCTACAACACACACTCTTATTGTGGTAACTTCTGTCTCCAAGTGGAGGTAGTATAGGAGTTGTTACATTCCTTAAATATTGATCATCTCTCCCCTAAGGATGTGGTGCACATTAAAAAAACAAACAAACACCCCCAGCCAACCAACCCCAAACCTAAACCAACATCAGTCATTAGATGAGTGCACAAAAACAGGCCCTGGGCTCCGTGCTGCCAGATGGCAGCAGCAGTATCTAAGACTGCAAGCAAACACAAATTACATGTGTCCAGATCGACAGCAGAAAGGCTCACATTCCAGGTGAGCAATCCCTACCATTCATTGTGCTGCCAGATACCTTAACACTTGCTCTTGGCCACTCAATTTTCACCACACACATGCACAGGATTTCCCAGCTCATTCTTGCTCTGCCTCCTCTCTGATAAAAACTCATAAGTATCACAACTTTTGCAAAGATAACTTAAGGGAATTACAGAAAGAATCACTAGGTATGTTTGGAAGGGCTGGGTGCAAGCACTGCTGTGCAGGATGACCTGTTAGAAGCTGTGGATTATGTCTTGAGGAGATGGATGAAAAAGTGCAAGTTACCAGCTGAACAAAGATATAACTGAGTAAAATCCACTTGTGAATTTGTAGAAAGAAGAAAATAGATTGCAGGGAAAAAGTTGATCAAGATTGCTCAAATATACGATATAATACACTCTGAAGAAGCCTTAACCTTTGCAGAAAGTCAGGAAGATGTGCAAATCACTACTGTAACCAACACACCCAGGGGCAGTCATTCTTCACCAGTGTTTACCAGAGGCCTTACAAAACACCACTATTTGATTTTATGATCAAAACAAAAAGATAAAAACACTGACTTGCAACTTGAGTCTTGCCATGCTGCAGCTCAGAGATCAGCAGCTGCCAAAACCCCAGAGTCTCTGGTCACCATCTTTAAAAACAGATGAAAAATGAAATATCTTTACAAAGTAAATGGATTAACATTCTGTTCCAGCAGAAAAGCATTGAGTATCACAGAAAAACTCTCTGTACCCTGGTTCACAAAAGCTCTTCACCCTGTTAGGTGTGTTGCTGAGATCCTACCCAGCCTGTAACAGCTGATTGAGTTCACATCGAATTTCAGCTGAACTGTTATAAAAATCCTGCAGGGTTTCCACAAAAGGTCAGCACAATGTATGCAGATGCATGATGAAAGGATATAAATGAACCTACAAGATAAACAATATGAATTCATGATTAAAAATAGTTCAGCTGAACCTAGGTATTATATAAATACCAAAGATGACTTTTTATAATCTGATCATACTAGTCAGTGACTTCATTATGCAGGGAAACATGAGCTGGAATACTCAGATTTTTCAGTGCATTCTACAGTGTCACATATAGAGCCATTTGCATGCATCCAGTTCCAGGTAAAGTCCACTGCTGAGTACATCTGTTGTCTGCAGAGTTCAACAGGGCTGCCTATAAACACAAAAAAATTGAATTTTGAATCTGTGATACAAACACGTAAAATCCAGCTATTGCTACCAGCTAGATTAAAAAGAATGCTCATGGACAAGATTCTCATTTTAGCAATTCAGAAGTACTCATTCTGTTACATTAGACCTAATCATCAAGAACATTTAAATTCGTCTTTAATCAGTAGAGCTTCATTAGTGAACATGTGCTATTTGAGTGCATTTATTCAATGCACTGTTAGTATTTCCCCCTCCCCAAAACTGAAATACCTCAAGATCTTTTTCAAATTCTCTTTTAGAACTCATCTTTAATCTTTGCCATTACAGAAGTCTAAGTTTGTCCAATTTCTCTTATTTTCCACCCTCCTTCAGAGTAACAGTTGCTTACACATGCACAAATACTTTAAAGGCTTAAATTCCTGAAGATACAAAGCTTTAATGCATCTCCAAAATACTTTAGTAAGTGAAATACCCATGCAACTGCAGCTCCTTCTCCTCCTAGGTAGTCAAAGTAATTAAAGACACAAATTAAATAATTAATCACAAGTAGCATTCTTTGTAATGACTGGATTCATTTGCCATTGCCTGGATAACACAGATAAATATTTTACTGTATCGGGTTGTATGTCTTGCCAGCCTTGTAATTGAAGTGGCCTGGAAGTTTAATATTTTAGTGAGGCACAAATGAGTCATGGTCTCAACTGCCTGCGCTGAGCACGAATTATGCACCTCATTTTAACAGCAGTCCAACACAGAACTATGGCAGAGATCCTGTGCCCTGTGTCAACCCCACTAGTCTTAAGGGGGTTTGTCCTGTATTGAACGATACTTTTGTCTACATTCTGTTTAGAAATTTGATTCCTGTGAACAGCTTGTGAATCCACATAGACTGTTGAGCAGTCAAATCACTGGTGAACAAATTCTGTCTCAGGATGCACAGCTGTAGATTGCTGCTCCCTTGCTGGACAAAGCCCTTCCCACCTCTGTCCTCTAATTTCAGCTGTCAGCTTTTCATTACCAACACCACAGCTAGAACTAAGAACAGGTATAAATGAATCACTGCTCAAACAGCTAAACTGCTGTGACTAACCCAGGCTTCTTTACAACACTGGTCAGTCTTGCTGAAGTGAAGATAAAGGACAAAATAAATTATGTTCTTATTCGCAGGGATCTCAGTATTTCCATGCTCTAGTGTACTAAATAAATAACTTTATCACTTGTAATCATTTCTGTGAGCACAACCAGAGGATGCTGAGGGTTTTGAATCTCTTCCAAAGGGTGGAGATGAGGAAATAAAACAGAGGATAACTACAGTGATGAATTTTTAAATTGCTAATTTGCTATTAACTTTTGTCAACTGCAAGTCACACAAGTGCTGCCCAAGTCCCACCCATATAGTGGAGTGGAAGACACTTCTGTTAAGTTCCTGTGCTGCTCATCCTTTACTCCTTGAATGGCCAAATATCAGGCACAGCCCAGCAAGACTGGGCATTTGAAGGTCAAACCAAAACTAATTGAATTGCATTAGACTCTTTTTTAAATTATTTTTTTAAGCCACACTTTCTGGAGTCAAGCACTAAAAATAAAAATGAGGAATGAGATTATGCTAAACATGATTTATGGCTATCATGATTGTAGAGAAGCAGCTGAAAGTAAAAGCTCAAGAGATTAAAAGTGGCATTTTTCAAATTTATTCAGATTGCATAGCAGAGTATTTGAGGTGGTCCATGCCAGCTTCTGCACGGGCTGCCTTGGAGCTGCTGGAAGTGGTCAAAGATTTACAGCAGGAAGAGGATGTCAAGCTCCCAGCAGTTTTTCATAGCAAAGAATATTTTCATCTCTGCCAGCAGGAGAGAAGTGGTCACACACAGGTGAGAACTCATGAATCAGAAAAACCACATCACAAGTAAACAGAGGCTGACTTGGCAGTGGATGTCCGAAACCAGGACAGCCTGTAAGTGCCGTTATTAGCCTGACTGGAAGGGCAGTGCCCAGAAAGCACAAAGAGCAGCAGAAAGGCACATCTCAGGTGATTAGACAAGCATCACAGAGGGCTCTCCCATCTGTCTTCTCACAGCAAGAGCTCACTGTGTTTGTACTACAGAACAGGCTTCACGGAAAACAAATTTTAAGTTCCATATCCCTCTTGGTAAGCTGTTTTCTGGTGAGGTAGTGTTTACACATAAATATATTCAGTGAATCATCAACATTCCCATCTGCCATTTAGTACACTTACATCACTAAAGGGCAGATCTGAACATGAATACCTGATCTGCAACACTGGTTTTTGGTGAAAAAAGGTTTAATTTAAAAAAAAGAGACAAAGACTGATTCATCACTATGGCATTTAAAAATATTTTTTCTCAAAAGCATTATTTACCTCTTAAGTTCTGCACTGGTTTTGTTGCCTTGCCAAGTTGAGCTACTGGAGGCATTGCAGCACAGTTAAGAGTCACAGGTTGTGTCCTCCTTTCTCCTACACAAAAAGAAAAATTGTCCCTCCACAAAACCGAACAATATTTTTTATGACCGTAGTGAATTCCCAGAACTCTGAACAGCAAAACGTAAAGAATCAAGGGTTTGGGGGTTGTTGTTGTATCTGGTTTGGTTTTACATAGGAAAACCAACACAATTGGGTGCCTTTTTTAGGGTCAGGCTGAAATACAACTAAACATACAGCCTTCAAGCTATTCTTGTGGTTCACCTGTATTACCCCACTTGATCCAAAATGACAATCAGTGTATATTTTTGTTCTTGACCTAATTTACACATGCTAACAGAAACACAAATCTCTCCAGTGGATCTATTATGTGACTTGTACTACCCAGATACACTCAGGATTAATATTCTCAGAAATTCCTACCCAACTCACAAAGACTCTGTCCACACCAACATGTAAACTCTTACAACAGGAGAAACAAGGAAAGTTCCTGCATCTCTCTCACATGGCACAGAAGGCTGTCAGGCAAACCTTTTCCTATGCAAGGGTGAAAATGCACATCAATTCACTACTGGTGACAGAGAGAGGAATAAAAGAAATAAACTATTAGGAATTGTACATTGCAGGGAGGACCAGCTCACTGTTTACATGTGTCAGCTTCACTGATAACTAATTAATAATTACCATAATTAATAACAATTGCTTTTGTTCCTTCCTCATTAAATGAGGGAAAGACCTTCTGAAGAGGTCAGACATTTTTTGCCAATTACTACAACTCCTGAAATTTCCTCTATGTCTGAAGTGGGTGACCAGCTCAGAGGTCTCCATCCACTTTACTCAATTATTCAGTTTGGACACAGTCATTTGCACAGGGCAGTTTCTGCAAATATATATGCACCCATGAAACTCGTGCCAGTGGATTTCAGGCTAAGGAATAAAAGCTTAGATTTAGCCAGAATTTTTAAGTGTTCTTGTAGGAATAATACTTGTATAAACTGCAACAACATGAAATTAGACCCCTGACCTCGGCACACTTCGGGACTTTGTGAAACAAGGAGAGTCAGAAGCCATTGTCACTCGCCACTGTGAGCTGCTGCCCACGTGCATTGCTGGCAAATCAGGACATATTTGAGCACACCTCACCTGCTCCAGAGCAGAGACTGCCACTCACAGCAGGCTTGGCCCCAGCCACTGCTCCAAAGGGCATTCCTTCCTTCCTACACCTCACTCCCTCGTGGGGGTGACTCAGAGCAGCCAGGAAGGTTGGACAGCTGGCTGGGAACTGCTGCCATGCTCTCTGCCCTGTCCAGCTGCCCATGCAGAAAAGCCACAGTTTGGATGTACATGAACAGATTGTTCCCTCCAGACTTGGGTTAAATACAGAAATTCACTGCAGGTGCACGGTCAGCCAGTCCAGCAGGTCGTTGATACTTCCAGGATACACCACACATCTTCCCCAGCACCTTTCTTGAACTGACTGCATTGACCAAGTTGCTGTACAGTCAGACAAAGCAGCTGAAAAAACCCCTTAGCCAAATGGAACTGTTTTAACCGGATAAATTTGTGATCTGATGCAAAAAGCCAAGCTGGAGTCAGGAATAAGCACAAGAAAGAGTCCCTTTCAGCGATGCCACACACCTAGGCTGTGTCAAGTGAAGCGTGAAACTGTACCCTGAAGATTCACCCACCATGTTTGGCACAGTCCGTCCATCGATATAACACTGTTTATATTTATCCCAGTCTCTTCTAGCTCAACTGCTACTCCTTGGTTTTTCTCTGTAGTTAGCTGTGTGTTAAGCATGGACAGCTCTTAATTTCACATTAACTGCATTCCTAAATTTAGACCTTCTGGGAAGCAAGGAAGGGCTCTATAAAATGGCTTGCCAGCAAACCAGATACTTAAACTGTTGAGCAAAGGTATTTTAAATCAGCCAACCCACACAAGCCTCTTATTTTATCCTGTCTTCTTTGGAGCTTTGTTGTCACTATTGATACCCATTAAAAAAACCTTCCAAACTGCTTTTAGTAATCAAGGTTTTAAAAGACTTCTTGAGAACTCCACACTCACATCTGAGGGAATGTGAATATAACACTCCCTGTCTGAGGGGGGGGAAAGGATTTTTTAAAGTCTGTGAAGTGGCTTTGGTCTAAATTTTGTTTCAAGACAATAAAAGAGCTTCAGTGTCTCCTTGACTGCTCTACTGGGTCACTGGTTCAGCACTGACAAAAAGAAATACCAGCTTTTTACTACAGTTAGGTGTCCAGTGTTTAAGACATTATTAAAGTGTTTAAGACATTATTATAGGCTCTATCTAACTTCAGAAAGACTTTTCTCTCAAAATTCCCTGAACATTGCTCTTACCTTATCGAAGATCCTTGGATCAGGAGGCTGAGGCTAAGTGCAAACTTCCTCAACATACAACCAAACTGTCCTTAATTTTGATAGCATCACTTTGAGGTGGGCAATCAAGAGGTAAAGACTTCATCCTAAAAGCAGATAAGAACACACAAAAAAAAAAAAAGCTTCCTACTTCTCAGCTGACAATCAGCAGAATAGAGCAACTTTCTGAAGTGCAGAACTGGGATCACTACTCACTGAAATACATGGATTCTGTGACTTCAGCAGTGAGTTTGAGCAGCTGCTGTTTGTCAGACATTCCTTGGAGTACAAACAACTCAGAAACTATCGGGGTCACTAAGATAGGCCGGTTTCCTGGTAACACAAAACAGCACCTGGCTTAAAAATTCACAGGGAGAGGGGGTAACTGCAACACTGAATAATATGCCTTGTTAGAAAAATACTGTAACACTTGGTTTTCCTTTGACTTCAAGAAGGGCTTTTGTCTCAGTCATTTTCTCTGCTCTGGAGGTAAAAATGCCAAGGTTCTGGGCAAGTCTGCTTTTGCTTGGCATCTCAGGTTGTGTCCTTGGAGGCACCTATGTGTGAAGCAAGAGCAGCTCCCATACTGCTGGACACAGCACTGCAGCAGTCAAGCAGAGAGAACTATCAGTTCTTGGGCTTTACTCAACTCAGAACTGCTGTCAGAGCTGGTAGGGCTCCTAAGTCCCCCCTCTACCCTCCTCTATCTTTCCCCCCTGCTGTCGTGGTTTGTACAGCGCAGACACCTGAGTACACCTGCACTGCCACAAAAGGAACAGATTGTTCAGAGAAGATGCTGTTAGAACTAAAAGGACATGTGTGTAAATATGCTGACCAAGGACACAGCAAGCACTTTAGGCAGACAGAAAGACAACAACCAGAAAAGAAATTAAGCTGCTTTGAAGGCAAGATGCCTCCATACTGTGTTGTATGGGATCTCTCTTGCTCTATATGCATACACACACACATTGAATATCACTCAAAAGATATTTTAGGAATGCAATATAATTCATCCAAATCCTATCAACTTCTTTCAGTAGGTTGCTGGGGTTTTTAACTAAAGTTGTGACATCACAAAATAAAATAATTCTTAAAAGTTTATGCATATATTTAAAGAACTATTGAACTTGCTTCTAGACCTGTCCAACCCCTGTACAGTTTCACAAGATTAAAGTCAAAATATATCCACTATCAAACACAAAAATTTTAGCTATATTAAGGCATTTCAGTCCTTGGGTAAAATGAGGGCATATCCAAGGCAACAAAAACAGGAAAGGAAGTCTAACATTCCATGAATACCCACGCTGAGTGCAACTTTGGGAATCACTTTTGAAATACACTTGAACAACTTTAGCAGGAGATTATACTCTAAATTCCAGGGGAAGGTAGAATCTGACAGCAGACATTCCTTCCCTGCCCTGTGCTGAGTTCCACATTGCCTGGAGCAAGGGATCAGCCAGGAATCTAGAAATGACACTTTCTGGTATGCCTGAGCACGTGTTCACAGGAATGCGAGTAGCAAGTATTTCCGAGAGTAACTGGCTACACCATCCATGGAGAAGTCAGGTCAAATTATAGAGCCTAAGCACCAAAAACTATTGTCTTAATGCTGAACTGCACTATCAGCAGCACCTCCACTCATCTTCATTCAATCACCTCTCCTCCTGCTCAGCCCAACAATTTATCAGAGCTAGATGAAAGCATATCTCAGTGATTAGAAACGGATCATGACGTAGCTGTCTGCATAAGCCCTTCTGTTGTTTGAATACTTAGCAGCTGTCTCAGGACCAATGTCTGGCCACTGAATATTTTCTTTCTTCTGCCAGTAAGCGAAACAGATCTGAATTGTCTTCCATTATCAGTGTGCAGCTATGCATAGTAATCAAGTTACTGCTTTGTTTACTGAGAAACACTAAGGAGATTTAGGTTGGGTCCGTATCTTAGAAGTGCTTTCCAAATTTTTTGCTGCACATCTTCAACTCCAGGCACCAAAAACAGAATGCAGGAATCAAGCAAGAATAACCTCCCTGCTTCCACTAACAGTCAAGGATCACATTCACTGCTGATAGCTCCAACAGCAACTTTCTGTATATTGCTGTAAACTCTTAACACCCTTCCTCTCTTCTCTTTAGGTATTTTGAGCCATTGCTTGCCATAAAACCCTTGGTTTCTGTTTGACAAGTGTACTTCCCAGTGTATTAGGAACAAAAATACACCATGTTAGAAAACAAACAAAACACATACCCAAAGAATAACCTCACTACAAACCCAACATAACATAAAACACCGTGCTTGCATAAAAAGACAATTTACTAACAGGTCCAGGGCCTTTCCTGACCAGCACACACATAAACTGACCTGCAAATGAGTCAGCATAAGAAATCCATCTGAGTCTGTTAGAAATACAGATATTTGCACAGCAAGTGATCTTCCTACACAAGCTAATTTCCAATAAATAGTACTGCCAATTTTCCAAAGACATTTACTCTCACCCTGCAATCTCCCAGTCCTAACACCCAGATTTTCAGACTTCTTTTATTATTTGCCTGGCTCCAAAACTGATATAAGCTCTTGAAGTTCTAGAGGCCTATCACATCAGGTGAGCAAACTTATTTGGAGAAGAAACTATTTTTTCAACTATAGCAGAGTTAATCTTACCAGCTCATAGACAGTTAAGTCTCAGGCCAGAGCAGGGCTTTCCCTGGATAAGTTTGGGGTTTTTTCCTACTAGGCTGCCCATATAGCTTTGCACTGTGAATATCACATAACTTATGAGAAAAGCTTGTTCCCCCGCATGGAAATGCCTTGTAATTTCTGAGTTGTTTTGGAATGGCACCATCCCAGGTATCCAGCAACATACTGGTCACTAAAGAACAAGAAATACACATTCATTATGCAGGATGAAAAAATTGTTTGACCTCTTAGTCCTTTTCTTTTTTTTTTTTGGCATTAAAATACAGAGGGTTTTGTGGTAAAGACACTGATCTATGGCTTTAATGAAAAAACCCAAAAAACCACAAGGAGTTCAGATCTTCAATTTGGCAGATTACCTACACAATACTAGGTCAATCATCTCTTTCTGGACCATTTAACAAAATGCAGCTACACGTACATGTATGCATGTGTGCACACACAGCTGTATGTATATACACACATGCAAAACTATAGGCATGGAACCACAAAAGTGGGGACAGAAACCACCACTTTACTCAGTCAGCTTGAAAGGCAGCGGCAGTTTGTGTCTCTTGCTCAAAATAAAAATCATATTTAAGAAGGATGTTGCTCAACTTTTCACCAATTTTGTGTCTTCTGTTTCAACCTTGCATCCCAATTATCTTTTCTAGTTAGGATTACAGCATGACCAAGATATTACTACACCTAGCATGATCACTTCCGTTTTAATTTTTTTTGTTAGGCTCCAGCCAAGAGAAAGTACTGTGGGAAAACACAGCAAAAAATTCTTCATCCTGCTACGCAAAGGAAGCCTCGGCTTACAGCAGCTCATTATCATATTCTCTGCACTTGAAGCAAGCCAAATCTGTAAGCTCCAGTCAGCTCTACACTGAAATCAGCTTGAAGAAATAACATTATCATGAGAATTTACTGAGAAAATAACAGTAACATTTCTGCTCCAATGAGAGGGATGAAACCATTTACAAGCTGAAGTCTGTAAGAAATGCCATCCTTCTTCCTCCTCACTCAAGTGGGTCCTGCTTCCCTGCAGAATCATAAGCAGACACTATTTATGAAGACCAGGTGAAGGTCATGTTATGTGATCTACTGCCTGTGAGTCTGGACACAAAGTTCAGCCTTTTATATCACAAAGGAAGCACAAAAAGTATGTATGAAACAGTGTATTCCAAAATTATTCTGGATCAATTTCTAGTATAGGCAAAATTCTACTTCAAGTTCTTGTAAAAGTAACAACTAAGATTAGCAAGTTGGTGAAAGAGTACACAAGATTACAAAGCTTTGGTATAGAAGACTCCTTTTAAAAAACAAAGCCGTTAACTTGCAAGTTGTCATTCATTTTAATTTTCCTCTTAAAAGAGCAAATAAAAAAACCCCAACAAAACAGATGGCTTCAGAAACACAGTTGCATGAAAATTTAAAAATACAGTAGTTATTTTCCAGATCATTTGAGAAACAATTATTATTCCCACCTGTAAAAGTCTGCCTCTTGCAAGACTCCCCAGACAGCAACTCCTCAAGCAGTCTCCTACCTCTGCAGGGACTGGGTATCAGAAGTGAGCTGCAACATTTTTCTTTCAGCTGTATGCATTAAGTAGTGCTGAATTGTAAGAATATACATACATCAGCCAAGTACTGGAACTTGCTATTAAAATGTCAGAAAAAGAATCTCTGGATAATCCTGCCAATTCCTTCACATTAAAAGACACAAACTTGGTATTACACTCACTTCTGTATAACCAGCCAAAGTGTTTCCCAATGTCCTGTAAGCCTAACACTAGAACCAATGTGCTTCAAAAAACAACAGCATGGAAAGTACCAGTCAGCAAGCTCTCAGTGTCCCTGCCATCAGTTTGTGAAGCCTGCTGGAATAGGTTTGTAAACAGAAGTTAGAGATAGGGCAGAAGTTCTCATAGTAAGAGCACAACTCCACATTTGAACAACTGCCTCTGCTGAATCAAGTTCAAATTTACCCCAGATAACTAAAAAAACAACAAATTAGCATCTGAAACTTGCTAGGAGAAGGCTGTAATAAAAAGTCTTCAAAAAAATTTTTTTAAAAAAGCGTCCAAGAAAAGTTGCAATACCAATTGACCAGGATGGAGTCACTTTCTGGGAATCAAAACCGTGAGTATGCAGTTCTCTGCTGCTGCTGCTGGGATGGAGGCTGTCCTTGCTGCTGCTGAAGACGAACCTGCTGGGAGTATGGATCCTCAAGAGACTTAACAAAAATAGTTGTTTTAGGCCCAGTTTTCCAGACAATACCATTTGAATCTATCACAGAGGACTCTACTGTGATGTTGTGGGTGCCAAGGATCACAAAGTTTAACAGAAACTGAGTGCTGAAGTAGTCGTTGTGTGGTTCCACCCTCTGCTCCATTTCATTGGTCATGTTGTCAATAGGAATCTGAGAACACAGATGGAAGGTTAAAACACTGTTTTACACAAACCTGCCAAAATTAAGTTTTCAGCTCTCCCCTTGGAGAGAGGAGAAGAAAGGAAAAATCTGTCCTCAATTTTCCTAAACCAATACATGTGCAAACTTGAGACAGCTTGACAAGCTAACAAATCATCTTCTACCTGACGTTCTACTTTTCCACAAAGTAATGTGAGTCAAACATTACACACTTCCTAGTCCTGTTCTTTTACAAGCCATTGACTTTTTCCTATTCCTCCTCAAAAAAACCCAAACAAGAAAATAAACAAAGACCTAACCCCAAAACCCACCAAAGAAACCTTTCACTAAATATCACGTTAGCAGAACCTAAACACCAGGCATACAGTCTATGATAAAACTGTTGACTTAAACATAGTAAGTGTCTCCTCAGACGCTATTTAATTTGGACTGTCTGTCCTCGCAATTTCCATAAACAAAATAAAAGAACCTTAAAATGACTATTAAAAAAATTCTAGAGACTATGTGGCAGACAATAATCTACTACTCCTGTTTTTTCTTCTTTCCCTGTAGAGTTTCGTATGATATATAACTAGGCTGAGTTTTCCTCATCTCAAGCAGATTCCTAATGACTTGTTCTGAACATCACAAAGCCTCTTTGTTTGGAAGAAGAGCATTTACAAAAAGGTATTGACATATTGCCGACTTAAAAATCCCAGATCCCCTCCACACATTATGCTTGGCTCCGGCCAGTGCTTGAATGTCAACTGTCAGGAGTGAAGGGATGACAGAACCACCCATTCCTCTCAACCTGGAAATTCTGCTACCCAGAGTCAAACAGAAGAACAGGAAAATACAGCAAGAAAGCTGAAGACGCCTCCTGTCTCTGTTCTATCCATACCTTATAGTCTTGTCCAGATTTGCTCTGCAGCACTGAAGAGACATTTAGACATACAGACTGGATTTTACGGAAAAGGCCTGGCTTAGATCCGTGCTGAACTACTCCTTCCACCTTGAGGGCCAATTGCTGGTTGTTCTGTACTGCTATAGGTTCTGCTGGGTTCCTTGGAGATGGGGATAGAGCAAGCTGGAACACAAGTAAACAGACCAAAATGTCCTTATAAGCCTCCAGAAAAGCAAATGAAATTCAAGGATGGAATGGACACCTTCTTATAGAAAAATTTCCAAGGAGAAGTTTGTTAGGAAAACCAGCAAATGGAAACACAGATATTGTCAGAGACTCATTACTATATTAATTAATAAACATCATCAGCAACACCAGATATTATCTTTATATCAGCTTCATTTACTACACTTCTTCAAAAGATGTGGAAAACTTCTATCCCACAAAATAGCCACAAGTGTATTAAGCTGAACAAAGAAGTAAAATGTAGTAAGAGTAAATATTAAAAAACTTAAGGCTTTCACTTTTCCCAGAAAAAAGAAGCACTTGAGTAAAGCAATAAATACATGACCAT
This sequence comes from Pardalotus punctatus, assembly GCA_013400915.1. NCBI lineage: Eukaryota > Metazoa > Chordata > Aves > Passeriformes > Pardalotidae > Pardalotus > Pardalotus punctatus. The sequence goes on along the minus strand of VZTX01004035.1, from coordinate 221,257 downwards.
AGCCATATATAGTCATTCTTAGTCAGTGAGCTGATACATGTGACAATTTTCTTCCAAGATAGTAAACACTGCTTTTCAAAAGAAAAGCAAAAAAAACAATACAAATCTATAAAAGCTGCCTTCCCAGGACCAGAATTATTTAGTTTTGCAAACTCAGAATCAACAAAAATTCCAGTTACATTTTATCTTTAAGGCTTTGCAATCAAAGAACTGAATCCCACTTGCCTCAGTCACAGCCTAGTGCTACTGAACGACCATACGTACATGTTATTCAAGTTGTTCCTAACAGATAAACCCAAATGCTATTTGCAGTTATGTATCTTCACTAAAAATGCTGAAGCTTTGTGCCTTCAGTAGGGCTTTTCTTGTGAAATAAAGTCTCTGTAAAAAGAAATTTGAGGCCATATTTGAGCAGTACTTACCTTAATACTTGTAGACTGCAGCTTTTGGAAAAAGTACCTTTGAAATGAAAGGGGCACCTTCAACAAGGCAATGACAGCATTGCACAGACAAGCTGTATGCTGCAAGAAACAGAGCCAAAACAATTGAGAAAAAAACATCATTCATGACACAGGAAAAAGACATGTATTTGAAGTACTCAAACAGCAGGAATTTCCATTGTAAGTCCAAAAACATATTAATACAGTCACAGAATTACAGCCACTAAGATGACAGTGACTACATTCAGCCTCTCTCTGTTTATGTTCTGCCCCTTATTAAAGGAGGTATTCTGCTCTGGAAAGAACAAGGAGGCCAAGAAAAAGGAAAATACAAATCTCTGCAGTCCTAGTGTTAAGAGTCATCACAGCAGGATCTGCTTGAAACAGTCATACACACAAACTCTCAAAAAAACCCTCCCCTCAAGCAAACAAGACTGGCATCTATCACAACTTCAAGCAATGGAACAATTCAAGTTTTAAGCCTCTTGTCTACCCTTCCTTTCCCTGCTGCACCATGCCTCTGGCTCAGAGGAACACAAACAGTGCCACTGAAGTCACCAAGCTGCCTTGGTGTGGAGCCAGTCATAACCGAGTTTACAGTTTACTTTCACTGTGGTTTACGTGACCCATTCTTCTATTCTACTTGGAATTGGTAAGGACTGTTAAATTTAGAAAGCAGGCAAATAGATGCCAGCTGTGACAAACAAACTACTAACATGCACTTCAGCTTTACGATGTTCACTAGCAGTAAGAGACAAACCCAGCAGCCCCACAAAGCAGACCATTATCAGCTCAGTTTGCACCCAGCACACTCCACTTCGTGTCTCTGATGCCCTGCATTGATAAGAGAAATGCTATCCCCACAAAGCACAGCCTTAACCACCACCAGCTCGGGGACCAAAGCCAGGCTGGTGGGTGGGAGGGGAGAATCCCTTCACAGCAAGGACATGAACGAAGAGAATGTGCTCCAGTGTTTGAACGTGAGTGGGGCAAGGGGTCTGACACAGCCCTGACAGTACTTGCAGTTACCTTATCAGCATCTGCCATGCTCTTAGTATGGGAATTTTTAAAAGGTTATTTTTAATCAGACCAGTAAGGTTACAGATGTTTTAGCAAAATGGTTCTTGAAGTATTTTTAAATAAATATGTCTCTGTAGAGACCGTTTGTGTCAGTAATGTTAATTAACTGACAATGCTTCCCAGTTTCTTGCCAGTCATAGATATATGGAGTGGTTGGGGTTTTGGCCCCTTTCTCTACACAATATACATATAAAACTGTTACTTGCCAAGTAAGACACAGGAGCATACTTCCTGTTGAGGGATTCCACTTCCTCTAGTACATGATTAAATACAGACATCATTCTTCTTTCATATTCACTATCAACATGAGCTGTTCCATTCGAGCTATATTCCTGGAAACTAAAAAAAAAACCAACAAAAAAACCCCTTTGCATTAGGTCTAATTTAGTTTCCTCGTCATAACCTGGAAGGCACACTACCCAACAGACCCAACAAGACCATCCTCCATTACAACCTGAAATCCATCAAGAAATGTCTTTCAGATTGTTTACTCTGTTTTTTTTTTTATTATTTTTCCACTGTAACACTTGCCCTTTACAATGAAATCTTTCTTAACCACCACTTATTCACCACTTTCTGTCTCCACCCTCTCACTTGAAGCAGTGACAAGTTTAACAGACTCAGCCTACTTACTCCCCCTGGTTCTTATTTAACCCTGCAGTGTTTATAACAGTTATGAAAATCTCACAACACAAAGAAAAGCAAGAATGCCAGTCAGAATTACGATTAAAGATGGAAGTTCATAATCTCCTGCTCTGATTAGAATTCCATCTCCTTGACTCCCAGCTTCATACAAATTTGATTAATATACCTTCAAAGCAATGCTTAATTCATAATGAGTACTACAGTCACTTAGGATGTTTGTTTTTATTACCAGCTATAAAAATCACAAAGAGATTTCACCCACAGTATTTTCCATTTAATCTCAGCCTGGGAGTTTAAAACAGTGATTCAGTTCATCAGTACTTCAACGCTGTTTGCTAGTGGATTCAAGTTCACTGTTAGAAAAAGAGCCAGAGGTGATGGCTTTACATTAAAAATTTGAACTAATTTAGTACATGTATTTTTACAACTTTGAAGGAAGTTACGGTGTACTTACAATTGCAAGCAACAGGTATGGGATCTAACACACAGTGACACAAATTAAAATAGGTGGCTAAAGGAGAGATTAAAAGTGCAAGTCTATATTTAAGACAAGTCCAGTTTAGTGCTCTCAAGAACAACAGAGTCCCTGGCCTGCCAGGTATAGCACAGCAGCAACAGATGCTCTAGCCTGCCCAGAATATAATTAGAAGGGTCTACTGAGAAACTTTCTGAACATTCCTTGAATTCCTAGGTTTAAAGCTCCAAGGATTTAGAAATAACCAGAAAAGGAACATGCAGTAAACTATCAAACCTACCTTGCAGATTCTGGATCCAAAATCAGAGCTTCTATTGCATGTGAAATCAACAGGCAGCTCTGCTGTTGTCTGGTATTAACACTAAGGAGTTAAAAGACCTACAAAGTTGGCACCTAGAGCAAGAAATGCAGTGTATTTACTGGCACTTTTCCTTGTTTCTCCAGCTTTTGTGAAGTAATCCTATGGACATTACTCATTTAGTAAACAAAGAGCAAGAACTGTAGAAATACCAAGTTATATGCTGCTCCAATTTTTGGGTCCTAACCTGTTTATGAAGCAATTCCAAACAATAGTATGATAATGTTTATTTTCAGATAGGTTTTAAGCAACTGGCAGTTAATTTTTATGTTATGAATTTCCAAAATTAATTCTTGGCAGTTAAGCTTCATGCTGTCCACATGAGAAGGAAAGTGGACAAATTCTAAGATTTTTAAAAGGATACAGTTCCACATTCCTTAGAGTTGCTGAGTCGGCATCGAAAGATGACTGATACAGATCTCCATACCGTGTAGCCAAGTTTCGGAATTCCTCCATTGAGTGTTTCATCTGCAGAGACAATGTCACTAGGCAAAATCACAAAGCAAAGCAAAACAAACAAAACCCCACACTTCCACAGAACCACTACACTGTAACATACAACACTGAAGGAATAAGATGGCATACTTGAGAAAAATTTGTGAAGTTCTTGCTTCTTCATACAGATAAAGATTACCAAACTGACAGACTGTTATCCATGCATTAAACAGGTATTTTTCCTGTAACACAGCACCAACATACCCTCCCTGGGTTAAAAATAAAGCAAAACAAAAATCTCCATCAACAACCTCCTCCATTCCCTACTGCTAAATCAAACTGCTCTGTCTTTTTCAAAGACTGCCCACTGGCTCCTTCTTGCAGAGTATGTGCATTTAGAAGCAAACCTCCTTGGTGTTCTGTATAGTATCAAAACAGCTGCCAACACTCAGCAAAAGGAGTTGCAGGAATGATCCTCAGGTATTGTATTTATTCTCCCTTAGTATACTCCGAGTGTCTGAAGTGTTTCAAAACAAGGTGTGAAAAGCCTCGCTACAAGTTTGAGTGCACCAAGTGACTTTCTACGTGCATATCCTTGGAAGCTGTGTGCATGAATGGAGGAGAAAAAACATGTGCACACTCAACTTCAAAACACAGCCTGCTACAAGCAGATGTTTTCATAGCTACAGGTGGAAACCAAGGCCCACTATTCCAAAAAAACCCCTTCACAATATTTTTCATTTCTTCTGTCAAATATGTTTGCTGAGAAGCAACATTTATACCAGAGTCACAAACAACTGCACAAGAGGGGAACTGGAACACATGCCTGGTTAGAGATGCGTCCACACCTCTGGAGATCATTTCCTGATGTCATAGCAATCGTTGTGGCAATAGCTGGTGGTGGACTTGTTTTTAGACTGTTGCAGGTACAAATAAGTTGAGAAAAAGCTTGCAGAAGGTCAATCCTGAGTTTCACAAATCCACACTGAAAGCTCAGAGGATTAAGTGGCGTGCTAGCAGCCTGAAACACAGTAACAGGAATGTTGGCAAACTAGGTCAAAAGCAAAAATGATAAAATTACACTGCAGTGTCACTGAACAGTCTCATCAGACAACTGAATCCTTAAGTTCAATTCTAAAAGCTGTTTATTTAAAACTATATTTAACAGTTTTGCTCAATTTCAATCATGCTAAATATAAATTACATAGAAGTTACGTAATTACTAAGTCATATTCCAAGCATATCATCCATGTAACAAATATGACTTAAGCTGTTACAATGCTATTAGGGCACCTGTTTTTTCTTTTTCCAAGGCCACGCCATTAGGATATAAATGACATTAGCCCAGATAGTCTTTACCATAAGAAAAAGTACACTGAATTGGATGGCAAACAGACAAACAAGGACTGAAAAAGTGATTCTCTGCATCAGCCAGAAGAGAAAGAATTGGCTAAAGTTACCCACAAGAAGAGGAAGGGGTGATTTTTTTGGAACTGTGAATTTGACGGGAACATTATGAAGGCACTGAACCCACATTTGATGATGGCAAGGATATGGTCTAGTGGTAACTAAGAACAGTAAGTAACAGAACTCCAGGAGTGTAGACAAGTTGCTATTGTTTAGAAAATACAGTTCTGTGAAGCTTTGCTCCCTAAGAGCTTATCGGACTTGCAGAAGCACCTGTGGCATCTTAGGACACATTGGAGGGGGTAAATTGCAGTACTCAAGGTTTGATACTAGTTATGCCAAAAATCCACTACATATTTTTCTTAGACTGTTGGATTTTGAGAAGAACAAGCCCTCTGCAAAACAAGGCACTGGGACTTTCTCTTACTCAGAGAATAGAAGTCTGTCAAACTCATGCCTATCTTCCCCAGTGCTTCTTATTCCTCACCAGGTCACTTCTCAAAACAAGAAGTTATAACCCACCCCAAAACCTTACTAGGAACCATTTCTTCACTGGCAGAAAAGCAGCTAATGAGTTTCTCACAAAATATCACATCATCTGAGAACCAGCCCACTATTGGCCAAAGTGAGGGAATATCAGCCCATTGCAACCAGTTTAAACTACTGAACTAAATTTCAACAGAAAAAATAAGACTATTTCTTACTCAAGCCACTAAGCCTCTCTTATCTATCGCTTTGCTTTTCCTTCTTCAAGGGCACCAAAAAAAAAAACCCTTTTGAATTGGAATTGTTCAGCTTATTCTGGAAGGATGGTTTCAGAAAACCCTCTGTGGAAGAGGGCTACACTGCACTGTAATTGCTCTACAGAGATTGCATGCTTTTAAAGAGTAAAGTACTTATATCAGAAAATCCAGACATTTTTAGTAGCACAAATTGGACTTGATTCTTGTAAATGGAAATACAAGCTTGTCTCATTAATACTGCAATTTACCTTATCTGCCATGGGCAATAAATGAGTTACAATTCTTTTTCAAAAGTGACAGAAAGAGTTCTTTGGCTCAGCCAAGTTCTCCAAACACCACCACTTGCTACTGACATATTTGGAATTAGTGCTGTGTAACCAATGGCTATATTAGTGCTTTGTTCAAGTTTTTATCTTCTTTAGATTACCAGCAGTGAAAAATAAGCCAAGTGCTTCCAATGAGACACATGATCCGTGCCAGAAAGGACAGGACCCATTCAAAACCTTTGCTAACTCTACAACCAAGTACACAGCAAGACAGATAGGGACTGTGGTCAACATGTTCCCTGACAAGTCCCTGTTCTCCCACAGGGAGAACCTCTTATCCATGAAGCAGTGGGACTTCTTTCCCTCAAGTTCACTAACTCCCTTGAAAGAAACCCCAGCAGTGCAAGACAGAGTTTTATGTATATCAAGGAGGAATTGAGAAATTTTCTGGCAAGATCAGACAGTGTCGGAATATTTCATCATTGCTAAACTGGGCTGACTGAACATCTGCAAGAGATTTACTGACACTGTGTTTTCCAGCTACACAAGGTTCATCACATGCACCACTGGCCTGTGGTACCAGCAGTGATGCGTCATGCTCTGCACTGAAACAGCATCAACAAGAAAGCTCAGGTCAGAGGGAAGAGGCAGCAAAAGCCTTGAGCAGAAAGGCTGTCACGTGCATTTTACGGCACTTTGCTCCCCTTGGAGGGGCTGAGTTCTACAGACAAGTGAGTGGCTCCTTTTACAGACGATACACTCAAGCATGGTTGGGAAATTGTCCAGAGTGACGCAACAAGTCAGCAACAACCAGCAGCAAAACCCAACTTCCTCCTCTCTCATCTACAAAACCCGTACTTACTCCTCAGGACCACAACCATCCACAAGGAGGGCACTGCACCCAGGCAAGCACTATGTGCAACATGCAGGAACTGCAATCAGCAGAGGAGATGAAGACAGAAATCCTTAAACAGAAAAAAGCTCCAAACTCCAGGGGAAGGGTAATTAAATTACTGAATCACAGAATGACCTATTTAAGCAAGTTATTTTCCTGCCTGTATTAAATATTAACATCTAATTAGATGAGGTCCTCCTCTCAATGTCTTTTCAATGTTAGAGAAATCTTGTAGTGTTGAATTAAAAGCCTTATTCACTCAGCCTACAGTTAAAGACCAACACTTCAGGAATGATGGGTCTTTTTCTCTGAGGGCAAAAGTGTAAAAATTCGTATCCTTTCTGCTTATTCAGGGACATTTTACTAATAAATAGTAGTATCTGAACTTTAATAAACACTAATGTCCGAATAGTCATGACCCTAACAGTCCAGTAACTAAAACAACAAACCAGCTTCACTGAAAAGGAATACAGAAAACTGTATGTAAAGATTTCTTCATGGAAACTAAAATATGACAGTATTGTGTGAAGCTGGATCATCCTTTGTTAAAAAGCAACTTTACAGTAGGAACTGAAGGTCCCTATTCATTAATGTGCTTTTTTTTTGTTTACATTCACAGACATCACACAGCTTCTTCCTATTTTTACCACTTTGGAGAGGAAAGTATTTGCATAAAAGCAGGTACCAATTGGATTTGATGAAACTGAATTGTCTTCCCTCTTCTTACTAATAACTTGCTGTTAGGATTCCATGAGATCCCATTGTCAAATACAAGGCAACATGATCTCAGCAGGGGGAAGGAAGACAGTTGAATCCTCTATACTTCAAGAAGACAGCAGCCAGTTAAGGCCAATTCCCAGGCTTGCGTATTACAATAGCTTTTATTCAGCCAAAGAGAGGAGTGGAGAATTTAAGTATTGTAACTGTAATTAAACAAGATCTGTCACATTTCATACGATCTGATCAAGGCAGGAAATGAGGGGTGGAGGGAGAAGAAAAAAGCAAAAAGCAATCTAGCTAATCACATTTGGCTGAGCTACAGGATCTTTTCTCTGAAGATGCAGCAGGTTACAACTGAGATGCCTGCAGAGAAGAACCAGAATCTGGCAGATGCCAGACATATTTAAGAACTTTGCAGAGAGTTAAAAACAGAACCCAAAGAGCCATGCTGCAGTACCCAGAAACATCATCACTAAAGCTGCGTGCTAACCGTCAGTGATGCTATTCCTTTGTGGTAGGATTTTAAAGCTTCGGCAATACAGGAGAGCGCTGAGCTGTAGTTGTCCTCCTGCAGGCCTGTCAAGCACTGCTCTGCATGGGAGAACTCCTTCAGGCTGTTCAGCCAGAAGTAGAAGTGTTCTGAAGCCACTTGAGTCAGCAGGCTTTGATATAGTTCTCTGGCCATGTCATGGTTGCCCTGCAATGAATGACAAGAATGTTTCTGAAAGGGGACATGAAAGAAGGCTGGGGATTTCTACAAAACATACACAAAGAAGAAAACAGTAACACCTCCAGAACTACTCCCAGCTTAAAAATAGAAATAGTGTAACTTTATACAGGCTGGTATTTCTATAAAATAGGCATTTGTGCATTTATTTATTATTAGGAATACCATGATTGAATGCTTGGACAAAGTATAGTATTTATTTACACAAGATAATTCGGTAAGATGAGAAAAAAAACATTGACATTTACTTCAGCATCTCATCCTCCTGTGTAATTATAACCCCAACTGTGAATTTACAGAAGAGAAAAGGGAAATAGTATATTTTTCTTCCTTTCTTCACATTGAAGAAAAGAGAAACATACATCAGGATGACCTGTATCACATTCTGAAGAACAGTCAGACAATACAGATTAGGTATGCGCTCAAGAAAGTGCCAGGTAATCACTTACTTCCTTCTCAGATACTTCAAAAACACATGTGAAAAACATTTTGATGGGATGAGTGTCCTAAATGACATATATCTGAATCAGCATTTCAGAGAATTAAGAGGGAAAGAGATTTTTTTTCCCCCCATTCACTTCCTCCTCCCAAGTCCTACAATTTTTCTTATTCCCTTATCCAAATCAAAGATATCACTAGCATCCCTTCAATCACAACAAATCATTTTTCTCCAGGTATTTTCACTTACCATTCTGGATGCCTGCCTGGCTATCCTGTAGGCTGTCCATCCATTAGAGGCATTCTCAAGCTGCTGTTTGATAACAGTTTTGATTTCTGTGGACAAAGCTTTCTGACTGGAAACAAATATCACTGTGGCAAGAGAAACCTAGCAGAGAGTGGAAGAGTGAGGAAGAATGTTATATTTCAGTAACTAAAGAAAGGAAGATAAAAAAGCCAATTCTGTTTTATTTTGGACTCAAAACTACACAGAAGATTACATACATATTTTTTTAACTGCAAAACTTCTCAACCATATATCTTTTAAGTAGTTACAGCAATCCAAGCAGTTCTTGTAGATAAAAGTAACTTCCATTTAAAGAATCTCTACTCTGCCTTTTAGCTGAGATATTTCAAATGCACCAAGTAAATTAACAGAAAGCTTGTAGTTTCTTTTCTAAAATTCAAATTCTTCTCCAAATAGATGTGATGAAAGCGTTTTTCTCTGTTACAGTATATTAAGTCATTTGCCTCAGAACACCATATATAAATGGAGCTAACTGCTGTTTGGCCTTTAACCACTACTTTAGAGTTACCACAATAATTTCAATAGCCAGGTTTGCCTAAGCAGTGCCATCTGCTGGAAGATCTGCGGGAATATACTGCAGAGTACAGCTCCATTCAGGTGATATTCCTACACTGAGCACTGACATATGGAGTCGAAAGTTAAAACAAAACTGAAAATTGTGGCTACAGACCGGCACATCAACCTGGACATAACAAATGTTTCAGCTGCATTTTTAAATACAATCCACCCACAGTTGTTTATACAGACTTCATCTATCATGGGAGGTCTTACCAAGAGTTCCTGTTTTTTATCTGTGGCAGATTGTCCAATTAATTTATAGAGGTCCATTAGGTCTCCAAGTATCCCATCTGCCAGGACAGGCAGCTGCATGGCAATGGCTGCCAAGCAGTGGCACATGAGAATCCTGGCATTGTCCTGGGCACTGTGCAGCTGTGTCAGCAGGGATTCCACCACAGACTGGCTCAGGTGAGGGCGGCACTTCACCAGCTTCACCATGCAGGTTAACGCGATCTGCACTCACACAATCAACAGGTGCAATCAACACAATGTCTTCAAAACCAAAAAGCCAGGCATACTTACTTATTTGCAAGTATGACTGCAGAAATACAGATCTGGTATTTCCAGAACCATGTACTCAACAAAAGATGAGATTTTTCTAAGAGCCCAAGCCTTTGTCCCTGAGCTGCCAGCACAAAAACACATCACAAATTCAAGAAACATTAGTAGCCTCTCACACCACCAGCCTTTACAGGTAAATCACTAGTAAAATTATTGATAGTTTCTGAAGTAGGAAAATAAGAATAATTATTTATAAAAGCGTTGTAATCATATACATTGCATCTCCATCTCCAAAAAGTAAGTTCTCTCCAAGATTCTCTTTGGCCCCCAGAGACACCCCCATCCAATGTTCATATTTTATTACAGCTGTTCCTCTGAGAGGAATGATCCCTGCCATCTGCAACAATTCACTGACTCTGGAGGTGAGAGGAGTTGCACTATGCTCAGTTTCTCTGCTGCTCTGAACTCTGATTATGGGCAAACCAGAAAAAACTTCATTTCATCCCAGTCTGTTATGCTTCCACTAGAAAGGATCTGGTGCACAGCAGCCTCTCTGTTATACAAGCTGTTATTGTAACTCACAGCTGTGAAGGGAAACACAACAGTAATGTCACCTTTAAGGTCGCCTGAGCTCCAGGACTGTCATCTTGACTACAAAGAACAAGAAGAGCTTCTAAGCCAAAAACTGCATCTTGCTCCAAAGGCAGAAGATCTACAAAAAGAAAAAGAGTTAGTTTGTTCTCTGTTCTGTTCTCTAACCATAGCTGGTGTAATGTTTGCACTGCTGTTGCAGTTGTGACAGTTAAGAATCTTCCTAACACTTCTGCTTTACCTTACTTTGATGAGAAACAATTCTGCCATTCCGTGTCTTGGGTAACTATCCGGCAGTCCCAGTGATATTTGTAAAGCATGCATAAGTCTTAGGACTAAGACTTCTAAATGGCCTGTTATTATTTTGCAACAGACATTTTGCAAAGGGCTTTCAAAGACTGACAAACAATTCAGCAGTCTTACAGCAAAGGTAAAACAAGCATTTATTTAGCACAAGCTCTGCTGTGCCCAGTAATTTTCTCAAAATTAGACAAAGATGAAGTCTTCCCAACCATTCATAAAATCACAGAGTATTTCCTGTTAGATTATAGTCCCCATTCTCTCTAACCACCATGAGGGATCAGACAGATTTACAGCCAGGTTCACAGACAGGACGAGTTAATACACGTTAAGTGCATAAGCCTGACTGCAAACAGAGCCACTTCACCACCCTTGTTTTCTCTTACCTTTTTCCTGGCAAGAAGCTGATATATTGGTCAGAATTCTCACTCCATGAGCTGCAATGCCACGGTTATTATGGTAACAGCACTCCTGTGCTAGTTTTACCAAATCAAATGATCTTGCTGTTGTAGCTGCTGCTCCTAAATAAAAGCAAGGCATATGGAACATAAAACTGCACAGTCCTTAAATATACCACAGATCTTTAAGTACAATTCTGCAAAACAGCTGTATAGACTTAGGATGAAAATATCTCTCTTCACAAACAGAAACTCTCCCATTCTTGAACACTACACAAGTTAGACACAGGATAAAGAACATTTGGACCTATAGGTTGATGTTTCAGGACTCAAAGAAATATTGCCTTAAGAAACATTATGTCTGATTAAAAAAAGCTGGTGAGTGTATTAATTATTAAGCCATGCCAGAATGACTGAAGAGGATGTACTATTTTTTTTTCCATTTCTGAAGCCCATGTATTTGAGCTCATAATACTCATTAGGGGAGTCTGGCTTTCAAGAAGATAAAAGAAAACAGCATGATCATAACTTTAAGAACAAGATACCTTGAATCCCTTTTAAATGCCTACTCTTTTTCTACAATTTCTCCAGAATACTGTCACAAGGCAGGAACGTTCACCTGGTACTGCCGCAGGTCATTCCCACAAGGGTAGCAGGGTAACTTGCCAGCCCACTCTCTCACCATGAAGCCTCCCTGCTACTCAAAATTATGCAAATCCATGTTTCAAAGCACCTTCAGCAGAATGCAGGTCAGGCACTTGAGAAGCAATACATTTCTTCACAAAATGACGAAAACTTGAAGACCCAAAGGCAAAACCCCCTTTCACATACTATAGTACCCACAAGACAAACCAAAACCTGAGCCCATGATTATTCATGGCTATACAGTATCCCATTTTAAGTTTACATACGATGAACACAGTCTGACTCTCACTGTTCTGAAGTTCAAAAATAGTTTAAGACTACATTACAAAGTTTTTACATGAAACCGATCATCAGCAGCAAACCAACCTATTAAAATGGCAAAGGTAAAACTAATCTAGTTTTCTTACCTGGAGCACTGCTGAAGTACTGTTTAATGGCAATGGTCCCTGATAATGTGGAAAGAACAGATAGCATGCCCATTTTCAAGCTGTCATAAGGAGTGTTAAGAGCAGATTCACAGAGTGCCTAAAGATCAGGAGGAGAAAAGATACAGAGATAAGAAGTCCCATGAGCTATCTATATCAAAAATTTAACTGCACTTTTCTGTAAAGTTTTGACAGTCAAGATTTTCCCACAGAAAATAGTGTACTAGAATTGAGAGTCATGTCCTGAAGCACTGAGGATGTGGCTTGCAGAAAAGTGACAGGGATGCTAGGAAACATCAATTACAAGTCATTTATTAATTAAAGATCAGTGGCAAGAAAATTATCAGGTCTCATTGATCAAATAATAAAAAAGATTTTAAGACAGTTTGAGGCATCGTGATTATTCTGCCTTGTAACAATCTGCAAGGTTTTATATAAATATATGCCTCTGAAGGTTAGTTTCAAGTGTCATTTCCTTTAGCAATACTGGTGTCCAACAGCAGTTTAAGGTTCTTAATAAATACATTAAAGTATATTTTATGTTTTAACTCATTTTTAGTAGAGCTCCTGTCTTACTTTTGTGCCTTTTGCCAGATCTCATCAGGCTTTATCACATCTAGGTTTGAATAACTCTTAAAATGCACCTTGTTCTCAATTCCCAATGCCAACACTGCCCACAATTTAGTCATTCACTATTTTGGATGCTTTTTTAGTCAACAGGAGAGACAGTAATATGAGACACAAATGAAAAATATAAGTATATTCTGCTTTAGAGTGTGCCAAAGCTGAATGACAAAGAGCCAGTAAACGACTAAAGAAAAACAACACAATTAGTTCCACAATACAAAAACCCCAAGTGGTGTTTTTTATCAGTCATATGTATTGTGTAAGGGTTAAGTTCTAAATACATCTGTGATTTGTACCAATCAGTATTTTGCTAATCCACTGAATAGTGTGGCATCAACAGACGGAGGAAGATCCAATGATTGGGGTTGAAAATGAATCTCAATGTCTCCCAAGACACCGATGATTGACTCCAGTGCTATTAGATCAGCTCTCAGGGCATATCTGAAACAGTGACTGTGAAGACTGCCAGGAGCACAGAACAACTGGCAGGACGGACTGCTCTAGGCACCAACAGCAACAGCTTCTGAAGCTGATGTCTAGAAAGCAGTGAAGCCTCCACAATTTAAAGACCAAACTTTCCATCTGACAGACGGACCTAAAATGCTAAAGAAACTAACCAGTGTTTGTTGGTAAAAAGGTACAAGAGGCAGGTCTTGCCATAAGAAAATGAGGATCTGTTCTAGTTCCCACTGTATAAACATTATTAAGTAATTTAAATATATTGGGAACAATTTCCCAACTCAAAATGTTGACTTTTTATTTCAGAAGTCAGAAGAACGCTTATTATTTCTGCATGCCATTCAGCAAGCAGTAACAAGTTTCAGACAAATACTTTTGTTTTAATCTAGTCACTGGTTTAGTTCTGACATCAGTGGACCTTTTCCCCATGTATTTCAACCATCAGGACACCCACTTAAATTCAAGACACTATATATGACAATGAAAGCCATGTTATCAACGTCTCTCACTTTCATTGTGATAACTACTAACCAGACATAAGGGTATAGAGAAGCATTTTGACTGCAAAAAAAAAATATCCATAAAACAATCCCTAAAGCAATTCCTTAAAATTCTTAAAAGAAAATACATTTCTGGAGTTAACCCATTATGAAGGGTAAAACAGTTCACTAAAGCAAAAACCTCTGCACACTCCAAATTATCATCTCCAAGAACTGGAGACAAAGCAGAACATGTTTAATTTTGCAAATGATTGTTAACAAAAACCAGCACAGTTTTTCCTCCCACCTGCCTTATGCTCCAACAGCACAGAACAAAAGTAGCTTCCAAGAGTAACAAAAGCAAATAAAAAATGACCCAGGAAAATGCAGAGCCATAACCCTGCACCATTAAGTTCTTGAAATATTTACTTTCCCATTAATCTAAACTGAAGTTATTTTCCAGTCATTTCTACCAGAAAAAGGGAAACGAGAAGAAAAATGTTCATATGCAACTGTGATTGAAAGAAGGCAGCAGTAATATTTCCAATACAACACTAGTTTCCCCAAGTAGTACAGATGCACTATAAACACCTTCTCATTCATACAACAGGAACCACAAGGCTACTATTGAAGATAAGCCATTAATTCTAAGAAATACAGTCAAAACTCCATTTGTCCTGTCAAGTACACCTCACTGGATGACATGTTTTGACAAATCCAGAGGCTCTGTGTTGCACCAGAGCATTGGTATGGACTCAGAGTGGTGAGATTAGTGTAAACATTCATGTCTATGACCTGAGATGAGTCTGTCAGATGGAAAAGCTACTTCCTCACTGTACAAAGGCCTACTGCATGACACATGCCTTTCCTCAGTAATAATACTTCAACTTTAATCTTGGAGCATCAACTTATCCACTTGAAGACATTCTGTGAACTGCTCAGTAATACCTGGCTACTCTGCTTGGCAGAGTAACCTAACTTAAGGATATGGAGATGCATGTCATTAATTTCTTTACCTCCCAAACTCTTCTGGAAAGAATTCTACAACTCATTGGGAAGTTTCAAAATAAATTTAGCTTAAAAATGTATAAACCTGAATATTTTCTCTGCTCCATGTATGTGGCGTCTTGTTGGCCAACAACTTCAAATCCTGGATTGCAAGCCTCTTCACAGCCTTCCTGGGGTCATTCTGCAAGTACTGCAACAAAAGCTGGATCTGCAAGAAAATAAATTCATTAAGCATCTTAAGAGAGATGCTACTAGAAGGAAGTATTTTCAAAAGCACTCAGGAAGAAATGTTGAGCATACTGAGACAAAACTAACTTGAAAAAGCATGAACATGCCAGCCATGGTTTTGCTCTGCACCCCCACCCTGGCTACATCAGTTTTAAGCAGTATTGTCTGTCTGGCTGCAGAAATACAGCCTAAATCTCCAATCTCACTGCCATTAAAAAAAAAATAAATGCAGCCCATTAAGTGTTCTAATGTTGTTTCAGTAGACTTAGATTCAGTACCATCAAAAGCATCATCTAAAATACAGAAGTGAGCCATACCAGTGAGTTTCAGACAGATCAATGCTATTATCTAACAGCCACAGATACCAGCCTTCCACGGCTGTACAGGGCTGAAAGAAAGCAAATAGATTTTCATGACTCCTTTACAAGGATTAGTTGGATGAGTCTCAAGTGTCACTGTGTTCAGACCTGCTCTATAAATCATATCCACAAAGCTCATTATCAGAGTATAAAAGCATTGTATTTTTCCATCACTGCTTTCCCATTACTTGGTTTATAGTCCTGAATTTAAGCAACAGATTCACATTCCTCAAAGTTCTCCAAGAAACACATTTTAAATGCATTCTATGCTATTGAAATATTCATTTGCTTTCATGAAAGAAAGGCAAAAGGCACATCCACAACCCAAGAAAATATACAGAAGTGCAAAGTGAAGCCTGGAAGTGTTTTCAGAAAAAGTCAGGTGTTTGTTTTCCTGCATGCTGATCTATGCTAATTGGTTTGAATCCCAGCTGATTTAGACAGGTTATGATCTGTAAAAAAGGCTTAGTGTGTTTGATGGGGTCACCTGAAAATGGAACCAAAAAAGGAAAAAAATATGAAAGTAGCAGCAGTTTTCAGGGTACTCTACCTCAACAGCACACGGGAGCAACCAACCTAGCACAGCCATCACTGTTTATGGCCATCATCAGCCAGAATCTGAATTTTTAAGAAATGTACTATGTACTTCAAGTTAAAAGCATACATTAGGAAGAATTACCTGCTTGGGAATGTCAACCAAAGAAGAGGCAGCAAGCAGAGTAAAGGTGTGCAGGGTGACAATGACCATCTTGGTGGAGGGGTAGGATGTCACCAGCTGCTGCAGCAGCTGCCGGGAGCTGGAGGCCAAGCTCGCATCGTGGTGCATGTGCTGCAGAATAGGGATCAACTTCAGCTTCAAGTCCACAGGTGTGGCCAAACCTGTGACAAGGAAAAGAAACACAGACAGAGTGTTAGTCCTTGGGCTGGCTTTTAGCAGTTCAGAGGCACAGAGTAAGGATTGCTACCACTGCTGAACTCTGATTGTGCACACACTTGCACTGGCTTCAAGTAACTCATGTCCTAGCTAGGTGTGCAATAGCAGAAAATCAAGCACTTTCATGGCTGGTTGAGAAAGCTGCTCCTTG
The DNA here is from genome assembly GCA_013400915.1 of Pardalotus punctatus. Taxonomy (NCBI): domain Eukaryota; kingdom Metazoa; phylum Chordata; class Aves; order Passeriformes; family Pardalotidae; genus Pardalotus; species Pardalotus punctatus. The sequence continues at coordinate 204,658 of VZTX01004035.1, read as the reverse complement.
CTTCACTGCAGGTAACACACAAATTAATTCATCTGAAGCAATCTGTGAGAGTCTATGCAAGTTTATCCATCACACAAGAGATAAGCTTTTATTCTGTACCAAACAGGTGCTTCGAAAACTTAGATTTTAAGAGGACACCAGAGCCAGACTGATTATTGGGCAGCTAATTTTAAAACTGGAATCATCTGAGTATAAGGGCAACAGCATTCTGACATCTAACATGTAAATATGAATAATAAAGAATTTTCAGAGAAATTAAAGCTTTTCCTCTTTATCATTCAACATACACATGTACCTTGAATCATCTCGCTGATTTTATTACATATTCCAACAGCAAAATCCCTGTGAAGAAAAGAAAGTACCAGGTGAAATGAAAAATAAAAAATTAAGTAATTTAAAATTAAAATAAAAAAAAATTCAACTGAACTACCAAACACTGTGTTTTAACAATTAAAACTTTCATAAAAGAGTGCTTGCCAAAGCCTAAGTCTTTTCAGAACCCCTGCACACAGGCATGATCAAATGATAAAATGAAAGCTTTCAAAAGCTGACAAGCAGTGCTACATCTTGCTCCTTAATATAATTTCTGTAAAATAATTCATTATTAAAGCTGCTATCCCACTTTGCACTCTCATATTTATGAGCTTTCCATTTTAGGAAAAAATAAAATCTGCTGAACTTGTACTCAGATTTCCTTACAATACTGTTACTGCACATAATTAAGTGTTTTGCTATAAAGGACAGCACAACAGAAGAAAATAGTAAGGTTTGTGAATGTCAGTTTAATGGAGTTTCCATTCTCTGTAATAGGAAAAAGAGAAAAAAATAGCTCTTACTTAGATTGTGCAGAAAAGTTGGCAGCAGCAAATATAGCAGCTTCAACTTCCACATTATCATGGGAATCCAAACTCTGACGAATACTGTGATGTGCATTCTTCCTTTCTGGAATGATAGATGCCATGCTGCCCAACATCCTACGGAAATAGATCACAGCAAAATCAGGAAGAACAATCATCATGGAGAAAAGATGAAGCCAAATAAAAATGTAAAAGGACTGCTTAAAAGGCTATTTTTATATAAATATGTGCTCTTTCATGACTATTAGAAACATACAAACGCTAAAAGTAAGCATATAATTAGATATAACAGATTTTGTCATGCGGATTATATCAATGGTTTGACACAAATTTAACTACATTTTGACACCTTTTAGCTTGAAATTGGCATAGTGAGAAACTTACCAAAAACTCTTTTAAAATTAAGAGTGCATTATGGCATGACTTGTTTCCAAGATCTTTCACTGATGTAGGATAAGATCATTAGTGAAAACAGTGCAACAGCTTTTGTGTAACTGCTAAAAAAGTAGCAAATCAACCTATACTTTGCCAAAAATATCTCAAAGATACCTTTCAGGCATATTTAGCATAATTCAATTGAAAGAATGAACACACGATTTACCCTGATGGTAATTTTAGCAAGAGTTCTGTGCAAGTATTTACACACAGTTATCTAGCAATAAAATACCACAGACAAAGTTTTGCTTTAGCAGCTCTTCCAACATATTCCTCCTTATTGACACTATTCAAGGAGGACAAAAACAAATCAACAGAAGATTTTAAACTGAAACTGCTGAACCAACAGCCACTTTAAGATTGTATTTGATTCATCCTGTGAATTTATTAGCAATTTAAGTATTTTTGCAAACTGAGAGGATTCCTGGAACTTGTAGCAGTCTGCAAAGATAACCCTCAATGCCAGTCAACAACTGTAATCTTATGTTAGAATACTGAAGCGGAACTACAAGAAAACATTTCACCAGGGCATGAAAGCATAACATCAAATGAAACATTGAAAGAAAAAAGAAATTAACATATGAGCTAATCAATCAAACCCCTGTTAATGTCTCCCATCTCCCAATGGTGAAATCAGTAACGGTTCTAGATGGAGATAAAAAAAGAATATGAAGGGAGAAAGAAAAGTGCTGTCTTCACATTTGAATTCACCTGCAGAGGGGCTGGAAGATGCAATTAAGAGGATCATGTTGGATAGCGTTACAGACACACATACCAAACCAGCAGGACAGTGACAGGAAAGAGAGATGAGTTTTGTTTGTTTTCCCATTTGATTCCCTGAAGTTCAAAGCAATCAGTAATACAACAGCACTTCCTTAGAAGTTATTGATCAGAGACAAACAAGAAGTAAACTTCCAGGACAATGATGAATGAAAAATAGGTGAAAGAATAACAAGGTTCACGTAAATTTTTGGTTACAAGTTAACAAAAACTATTTTGACACAAAAGGAAGCACTTTCACTTGGTCTAAACCTATCACAGGCAACACAATATATTGCATATAATACTCTCTAGGTTATTCATACAACAGATTCAGTGTCCTTCTCTGGAGTACAAAAAATATCAACACTGCAAATTCTGTTTTGCTGGATCCATCCACAGAATTCTTACCACCATAAGTGGTTAAAAACCTTGTTCTTGTTATCACAGATCCTTATCATTCACCCCTTTACAGACAGACATCTTTGCTTTTAACTCTATGAGCAACGTAAAAAAAGCCTCCTTTATTTCAGCTCATAGAATGGCCTGGGTTGGAAGGGACCTTAAAGATCATTTAGTTCCAAACCCCTTGCCATGGGTAGGGACACCTTCCACTACACCAGGTGGCTCAAAGGCCCATTCTGCCTGGCCTTGAACACTTCCAGAGATGGGGCATCAACAACTTCTCTGGGCAACCTGTTCCAGTAGCTCATCACCATCGCAGTAAAGAATTTCTTCCTAACATCCCATCTAAACCTACCCTCTTTCAGTTTCAAGCCATTCACCTTTGTCCTGTCACAACATGCTCTTGTAAAAAGTCCCTCTCCATTGTTCTTGTAGGCTCCCTTCAGGTACTGGAAGGCCACAATTAGACCACACCAAAGCCTTCTCTTCTCCAGGCTGAACAATCCCAATTCTCCCCGCCTTTCCTCGTTGGGGAGCTGCTCCATCCCTCTAATCATCTTGGATGCCTCCTCTGGATTCCCTCCAACAGGTCAATGTCCCAGGTCAATGTCCTCCCTGTGCTGGGGACCCCAGAACTGGATGCAGCACTGCAGGAGGAATATCGCCAGAGANCTGACCCCGCCCACCTAGCGCGGCCGCGGGAAGCGGCGCTAGATACGGCCCGGTAGGCCCCGCCCCCGCGTCGCCCAATCAGAGGAGGAGGGCGCTGCGCGGCGCGCTTCCCGCTGGCCAATGAGATCGCGCGGCGGGCTTGGCGGGTCGGTCGTTTCGCGGGAGTTNCTGGGCTGCCAGTGCACATTGCTGGGTCACGTCCAGTTTTTCATCCACCAGCGCCCCCAAGTCCTCAGCAGGGCTGCTCTTGATCTGTTCATCTCCCAGCCTGGATTGATACCAGGGGTCATCCTGACCCAGATGCAACACCTTGCATTTGGTCTTGTTATTCCAGATGAGCACATTGATAATTCCCTACAGATATGAAGTAAATCAGGATCCTTCATGCCATACGTACCGGAGTGTAATAGCCCGAGCAACTGGATCATTGCTATGGATTACTGAGAAAACTCTTTTGACAAATTCGTCCACATTTAGGATCTTCTCTAAGTGCTTCTCGCTCTGCTGAGTAACTTTCAGCACACACAGCCTCAGGAAGTTGTTCCTATAAGAAAACACACACATTTCTTTGTCAGGCTATTTTGTAATAAAAATATAAGCACTTTAAATACTAAATCGTTTAAATTCAACTTCTGAGGACAAATTAAAACAAGGAAATTTCTATGCTTTAGAAACATTTGGGTAGACTGATATTGTAAAAAAGAGACTATTAATATACTATTGCTTTATTTTCTAGTTCAGTAGTGTCAAACTTAAGCCCAATTCCAGGGAAATGAACCTGTTGACACCAGCGAGAAAGGGTGTAAGCAAATGCCTGTTTTGTGCACACTTAGGGATCCAACTCCTCTAGAAAAACACATCCAAGACTAAGACAGAAAAGCCTAATTACCTCTGTCAAATGTTGAGCAAATATATTTTCCTTCCTGAAGACAACAATGAAGATTCCACAAAATCAACATCCACCTTTGTAAGCTTTTACAAAGTAGCTTTTTTTCCCCTTATATACATCACTTAGCAGACACTTGGAAAAGCTATACTTAGAGCTTTGTTAGAGATTAAGTTTGCACATATGATCATTCATCCATTTACAAGTTACGACTGGAATGTGCCTAGGGAGTAAAACTTACACCAGTGAACTTGAATCAGTCAGGAAGAGAATCCTCAAATAAGCACAGGTGGAAAGGAATTGTGTCATTATCACTCACAGCCACTTAAGCCCACAGAAGATGTGGAAAACAAGTTTCAGCCAAGCACAACCTCAACAGATGGGTTACGACCGCGATGTTATCAGGCAAGCGCGACACTCCCGACTCAGTGTAGCGACACTCCAAAGCACAGTGCGTTCCTACGGATCAGAGACTTGAATGGACAGGGGCTGACCCACAGTACTCACCCCACTCTGAAAACATCGGCTAGCTTTAGGAATGCCGAATTGATGAGAATAGGGAACGGGTATTTCTGGAAGAGCCTGGGAAAACGAACGACGGCTTCGCACTGCTCCCCTAGTTTGCCAGACCTGAGGCCTAAAGAAGACAGCAGGAATTACCGCAGGTACCTCCATTCTCCGGCCCTTCCGCCGCGCCCCACTGAGGATAAAGCGGTACCAAGCCAAGCTCCCGCCCCGGCCCCGTTGCCCAGGCCGGCGACAGCCCCGAGCCCGCGCGAGCTCACCTTTGTCCAGCTCCATGAGGGCGGAGTTGGCATCCAGCTCCTGCTCTCCATAGCCCGCATCGGCCAGGAAGGACTTGGCGCTGGCCGCCATTCCTGACGCTCGCCCCCGGCCCCGCGCACGCGCAGCCGCGCTCCCGCC
>VZTX01004035.1:140275-199597 GCA_013400915.1 Pardalotus punctatus | reverse complement strand
GCTCCTGGCGCCCGAGTCTGTGGTGTCTGGGGCGCTTACGGTCCATCTGTCCCATTGTAGGTCGGTCCTCAGCGCTTCCCCTGCAGCATCTCTTGGAGAGCTACCAGTGCAGCCACGAAGATGACCACCTGTCTTACGGGGAAACCGGAATGCCGGTCCCTCCTTTCGGCTGCACCTTTTCTACAGGTAAGGTCATCTGAAAACCGTTTTGCGGGGCAGGATATGGGCTCTGCTGTCAGCAGAGTTTTGTTTTAAAGTGAGCTGCTGGCAGTGTGCTTACTCCTACACACGATAAACACCGGATCGTGGTGCTCCTAGATATACTAATAGAAAGTATTCACTTAAAGAAGCAACTGCAAAGCATTTTTGTTAATGTCTCTTTGTTTCTTCTGTGTTTCAAGGTATGTCCTCTTGGTGACAGTGTGAGGCTACACAGGTGAAAAACTGGGCTTTGTTCAAAATATATAAAAGCTATAACAGGGTGGAGAACCTTAGGTGGAAATCAGAGGAGGATGGATGTCACCAGGCAGTTACACATTGCATTTCCCCATGATGGGAGGAAGGAATAAGCAATGAAGCTCCTGGATCTTTAAGCCAAAACTCTTTCATTCATTGTAGTCTCATTCTGGCATGAGATTTTACATTTCTCTGAGGTGGCTTCCTGCTTTTCCAACTCAGATCACAGAAAATACTGGAAGCTGTAGATCGTATGTACTCTAGATACAGAAAACTAACTAGAGAACTGTTGTTGCTGGTGAAACAGGTGTTATCTCAAAAGTTGTTCCTGGAGTCACTTGATTGCTCATGTGTAATCATTCTGGAATAAATGCTTGCCAACATTTCTGTATTTTAACATTTAGGTTGCTATGTAAATGCTGTTTATATCACAGCTATATGTTTGCTGCATGCCCTATTTAAAGTATCTGTGGCCCTTCGCAAAGAGCATGGGCATGATTATGTGTTAGCTACATAACATAAATGTTTCAATTTTTCAGCCCCAAATTTGGAGCATGTACTGGCAGTTGCAAATGAAGAAGGGTTTGTTAGACTGTATGATACTGAAGCACAGACCACCAGTAAGCTCATCTTTAAAGGTAAATGTTGTATACAAGGTGATCTTCATTTGATGTGACAAGTATGGGATTTGCTGGAATCAAAGAAAGATTTTTGCAAGTCCTTAAAACATAAATGTAGGCAGTACTTAAATCCTTCCACATACTTTGCTGAGTCTTCTTTACAAAGCAGCAGCATGAATGTGCTCTTGAAACAGCAGTAATAAATGAATTGTTCTATGTTGTGTTTTATGCCTAAGGCAAACTGTTGACAAGATTTCTGATTTCAGTGTCTGATGTCATTTAGTCTTCTACAAAATATCACGCTGCAATGCATTGAACTAATCCTGGCTTTTGTTTTCTTGTTAGAATGGCAGGCTCACTCAAATGCCGTATTTGACCTTGCCTGGGTGCCAGGGGAACACAGGATTGTAAGCAGTCTTTTGCCATCTAACTTTATTTTTAATGCTTTGACAACTGTGTACAGAAAATTATTAAAGCTTTTTATTTTTCCCTCTGAAGGTCACTGCTTCAGGAGATCAGACAGCGAAGGTGTGGGATGTGAGAGCTGGCGAGCTTCTTGGCATATGCAAAGGTCACCAGTGTAGCCTCAAGTCAGTTGCTTTTTCTAGATTTGAGAAAGGTAAATCTTGATATTCCCTGTCATCTGTTTTTTCCTTCTTCTTTCCCCTTGAAAAAGTACTTTAAGGGCTAAGAAGTGGCTTTGGAAATGGACAGGTACAAGTAGCACAGGCCTGAGCAGCAACAGCCAGGAAAGCAAAACTGACTTGTTAGAGCGTGATGGTGTCCTGATGCTAAAATCTGCACATTTCTCATCTTGGGCAAAGTTAAGATAGGATACCTACTTCCATACATAAATGTCTGAATACTCTTTTCTTAAGCTGTTTTGTAGCAGCAAAAAGAGAATAGTACAAATAAGGGAACTAGTCAAAAAGCATGGCAGAAGAATGGCCTGAGTTTTGAATTTCTGGGACTGGCATCCCAAGTGTTAGGACAGAAGAGCCATAGATGGCATTGTACTGCATTCAGTTAATCAAATTAATGCTTTTGGAAGCTAATAGCACTCTTTTTCTCTCAGCTGTCTTCTGTACTGGAGGCAGAGATGGAAACATCATGGTTTGGGATACCAGATGCAACAAGAAAGGTAAATAAACTTTCAGATATGTGTCAAAAAACCTTGAGATCTCCTGTAAAAGTACTGCTCAGAGGGACTTGTTGGACTAATACTTTTGATTACAATATAGTAATCACTAAATTGTAAGAAGCATTTCAGTAAGAAGCAGAGGATTCTCAGGTAACTGTCCTGCTTCAGAACTGTAAAAGGATGGGATAGGTATCTCTGCTATGTATAATACGTTTTTCCACTTTGCAGCAGTCCCAGATTTGCAGCATGATACACAGGCTGGCTTGATAATTTCCTATGTGTTGGCAAGGAGATGAGGGGATGCATCCTTGTTGGGGCAGCACAAAAACAGATGAGATGGGAGAACTGCTTAGGTCAGAGCCATCCAGAGCGGGGAAGAAAAGCTGGAAAGGCTTTTACTGCCAGAGTAGGAAGGAAGGCAGTGCAAAAGAAAAAGAGCCTGTGAGTGCTGGCAGCAACTGAATATATTGTGGGAACACCTACCATCAATGCAGTATGAGCTCATTCTTCTCTTCTCTCTGTTTCCTGGAACTTTCCCTTCCCCAACCCCTTCCCTTGCTGCCTTTTCTCAGTTCCCTGCTCTGCCACAGCAGTTTCCTTGCCTGTACTGCCTGAACATGTCTTGCTCTTCCTTCTGTCCCAGGCTCCCTGGCTTTTCAAACAGGCAAGTGGAGGAAAAGAGAGACCCCACACAACTGAAGTAGGAAAAAAAAGTAGAAAAATTGCATTGCTCTAGTAAAACAGTACATTTCATAAAGTGAGAAGTAACAGACAAAAGGCTAAACAGAAAATTATAAAATACAGGGGAAGAGCAGTGGAAACCTTCCAGTGAGTGCTGTTCTGCTTGGGATGAGGTGTGTTGAACACTCCAGACCAGGATGCATATGAAAACCAGACCAAGGGTTAGTGATTTCCAAAGGCAGCCTGACTAGATCAGTTTTAGTTTCATTGTCCATACTACATTGACCTCTGTAATTTTTTGCACCATGTTCTTCTCATTGGTTTGGTAGGTAACTAACGATTTTAGTTTTCAGAATACAGCAATGATTTTAAAGGTTGGCCTCAGGCACCTTTTAGGACTAATTCCAAGCTGATGCCTCTTTTATTAGAGTGATAATAGAATTGTGTGTAAACTACTAATTGAGATGTCCTTGATTTCTTTCAGATGGATTTTACAGGCAGGTCAATCAAATTAGTGGAGCACACAACGTGGTTGACAAGCAGACTCCTTCCAAACCAAAGAAGAAGAGGCAGAACCTGAAAGGACTTGCTCCTTTGGTGGTAGGTACCTGGGGAACAAACAGAATGTCTCTTCTGAGGTCAGTGTTATTCACAGAATTGTTCCTAAGTAAATATAGTGAGAAATGTGGGGCTTGTATGTGGTAAATGCTTCCATTTATCTTTGCAGAGATAGGTTTTTGTGTCACGATCACTTGCTATGGCTAATTTTAGGCATCGCTTAGTTTAACAACCCACGTGCTGTAAAAGCCAACTTTGGGCAAATGCTATGGAAAATCCTTTTTTTTTTTTTTTTCCCAGAGAGGAAAGGAGTGGCCAGCATTCCTTTTTTGAGGGGGGGAGATAGGTAGAGTTGTAATTTTTTTTCTGTCTTTTTTTTTTGCCCCCCTAATTTCACCAGACAAATTACTGCCTTTCTGGAGTAAGACCTGATCATTTTTAATCTATTAAACCTTATGATGAAGGCAGCTCTCTTATCTCTGACCTGAAAGGTGTAATCTCAAACTGCTGCCCAAAAAGTTATCTCTCAGTGGCAATTCCACTGGTGGGAGTGTTTAAAGGATTGTTGTGTCCTAAATGACCTCTGGTATTTCTAGGTTCTGGCTGGCTAGGAGGAGGTTTTCCCTGCATTCACATGGCCTTGAACTAAGCAGTAAGATCTTGCTGACCTTAAAAGAAAATAAAGTTCTTTTTCTTTTCTTTTTAAGGATTTCCAGCAGAGTGTAACTGTGGTGCTGCTTCAGGACGAGCATACTCTTATCTCTGCAGGAGCTGTTGATGGGTAAGGAGGGAGGATGCCTGCTTTTCTGTCTATTCTGTGTGCTCAGTGGCATAAAAAGATTGGGAGATTTTTTCTCAAAGATCACTCAGTGGCCAACCAGGCTAGAGTTACTGCTAGGTGGAATCAACAGCTATGCTGTCAGCTTGCATTGGCTTTACATTCTTACTGGAGATTGCGGCACTGGACAAATTGTGCATATGTAGTAAATGCTCATTTTAGTGTCGTAGCTATGGGGTAGAGCAAGAGCAATTCTTATCACTCTCTCTATTCTCATGGACCTATGAGACAGACAGACTATTGTTAAACAGCCTTTTCTGGATGTGAGTGGGTGGTCAGGGTCTGGATACATGTAGGCATGCTTGAGAAAATGTTGCTTTGAGTTACAAAAGATGCATTCTCTTAGGTGCCAGATCCCTTGCAGCGTCTTGGAGCTCAAGCAAACTGCCTTATTGATTAACATGGAAATGACCCTCTTGGACCAAATTCTTCAGCAGGTTCCATGTGGTCAGAGCCTTCCTGAGGCAGATAAGATTGACTCTCCTGTCTATGGTTCATGACAGTAGTCTGCTCTCAATGAGCAAACTAAAAACCTGGAAGACTGAATTTTTAGAACTACAAACTAAAACCACTTGTCAGAAATGTAAAGGCATCCTTGTATTTCCTTTTACTAGTTGAAGATAGTTGGCTTGTGGGTTCTCATTCTATCTTGTATTAGTTACAGAAGTGCTGCCTCCTCACCCACAGCCAGCAGAGCAATTGTTTGGCTTTCAGCACATCTCTGCTCTACTTCTGCTCACTTATTGTCTCCTTAGCACTGGGTACTCCTTGGTCACGAGCACCCTGACTTCCTGTGCTATTAGAAGGCTCTATCAGCATGGCAGGAGAAATTTCGAAGTTGGAGACACTCATGCTTCTCTCTTCCAGTGTGATCAAAGTGTGGGACTTGCGCAGGAACTACGCCGCTTTCCGTCAGGACCCGCTGCCCGTCAGGTCTTTCTGCTACCCTGGAACCAGCACTCGCAGGCTTGGTAAGGCACTGACATGGATTTGTTGGAGTGTAGAGTGGATTTAAGAGGTGACATTTTTTATCTTTATAGCCAATTGTTGATCAGACTGGCAAACTCTACAGGGGATTTTGATTGCCAGTACCAAATTCTCAAGCTGAAGAGCCGAAGCGCCACACTTTTATATCACTGCATCTATGATAAAAACTGGCAAAAGCTTCAGCAGTGCATTTTCATAAATAGAGATGAGGAAATAGTAGAACTCTTGATGAGGAGCTTAGCTAGTCATTTTGATACACGAGTAAAATTTGGATTGAACTTTATCTTGTATCTTGCAAAGACAACAAACTGGACTGGGTTTTTATAATATCACCTCTTGAAACTGTTATCAAAAACAATAGCACACTTGCTCATGTTTCTCTGTCTTTGTATCTTTAATGCCTTACAATGCTCTGATGCAACACAGTAATTCCTGATGACTTGCCTAGTCAACTGTCTTGACATGGTAATGGTCAGTGTCAGTCCCAGGAACATGAGGGAAATCCTCAAGGAGGTAGTTGTGAAATAATATGCCTGCAGGGAAAGAGTTTTCTTGAGCCTGAGTCACTAGCAAATCAGAGAATGGTGACCAAAACATGAGTATTTCTGTTTATTTTTGATCTCTGCTTCTACAACTGGTTGTTTCTGTAATCTGTTTGAAAGTATTAAATAAATCACATGCCTGTTCTGAAGGTGCAATTCCATTCTAAATACCACCCTGAATTCTCATAAGAAAACATAGATATTATTTTAGAAACATTTCTTCTTCAGCAAGTGCTCTGTCAAACATAAAAACTTTCCAATGACAATCCTATACGTGTTACAGATCCTTTCCAAATTTCCCTCTCTGGCCATTTCTTTGAGAACATCTCTTTCCCAAAATTATTTTTTTCTTACTAAGAACTTCCCTCTGTCTTTAGGATATTCTAGCCTGGTTTTGGATTCTACTGGTGCTAATCTGTTTGCTAACTGCACTGATGACATTATCTACATGTTCAATATGACAAGTTTAAGGACCACTCCAGGTAAGCGTGATCTCTGTGGAAACAGCTGCAAAAACCAGATATTACAGAGTGTAGAAAGGCAAGTTTGTCCATCTGCCGTAGAGAGACAGAGACCAAGTTCAACACGTAGAGGAAACCTATTCCATGCTCTTATCTCTAAAGCTATGCAGGAGAGATTCACATTTAGTGTCAAGCCATCCACATAAAGTTAATAGCATAAAAATATTTATGAATGCAGATACTGGTTCACCCGGAGACTGGGTGTTTGTGTGTTGGCTCTAGTTATTCCATGAGGAATTGCTAATCCAGCTGCTACCTGTCTGAAGCGAGTTTGAATCTTCTGCTTACTGGCAGTCACTGATTTGTCAAACTTGTAGATATGAAAGTGATCACCTGATAAGTTGTATTCAGACATTTTAAGGTATCTTTTGAATTTAACTTCTACCGCAGTTTGTGGGAGAAAGGATCCCCGGCATCGTGAGATGCTTCAGCCTTTTGGATTCCTTCAGCTTTGCATCTGTGACCTTTACGTGCACAAGATGGCCCAGAGCCTTTGGTGCACGAAGTTGCTTTGTCACAGGCCAGTGGCCACTTCCCAGAAACTGGCAGAATTTATTAGATGCATTCCGGCAGACACATATTTTATTTTCCATTGCCTTTTCTCAGTCTCTCAGTTGACTGAAATTAAATGAACAATGTGTCCTTCTGTCTGCTCTTCAGGAAGGCAGTCTGGTGGGTGGGAATGCTTCCAGAGCGGAGAAGTGCCGCAAGTAGTAAATATTAATAGCTTGGTTGTTGAGGTTAACCCCGGGTGCCACTGCCACTGTGTGGGAATGGGCTGCCTGGCCTGTCCCCTCCCAGCAGCAGGCTCTCATCAGCGCACTCCTCGGCCTCCTCATGGAGCTGTTGCCTTGTGTGTGCACGTTCTCCATTCATCTCCCTTCATCCCGCCGGATGGATGGAACACGTGCGGCTCCTCGGAGCGTGGTGGATCCCGCAGAGGGCAGCGCCTGCCCGCCCTTGTGCCGCTCCCTCTCTGCCCTCACCGCGGCTGCAGCTGCTCTTATCCAGCACTGAGGCAGGAAATCCTCCCTCCAACAGCGCTTTCTGCCTGCTTTATGAAGGGATTTGCTGTCTGGTGGCTGCTGCACTGAGAGAGCTGCGGGTAAAAAAATCAAGGGATATATGCAACTCTCAAAAGACCCCTGAAGGCAGCCATGTGTCCTCTGCTCTGTGGGTCGTCTCCTTCGTGAGAGCCACTACTAAAAGAGAGCTGGAGGAGAGGGGGCCAGCCCCTCCTGCTGCTACGTCAGGAAGCTTGTTCTTTGTGCCCCAAGAGAGGACGGGACATGGTGCAGCCAAGTGCTCCAGATCCATACTTGGCTCTCGTGCCGGTTCTGAGGGTCCTCACAGTAGGGGGAATGAATGTCAGCCGTTTGGGGGAATGGTTTCAAGGCTTTAGCAAACGCTGCTGAGGCTGTAAATACAGGCAAGCACGACTGACACGATGCAAGTTTTGTTGAGGAAGTAAAGCTGCTGGCAGTGGGAGGAAGGAGCAGCCAGTGCCTTTGTTGCCACCTGGGTGGAAGGAGGCCCCTGCTGCGGGACTGCCCTTGTTCAAGTAGTGGGACTGGTGATTGCGCCGAGGGAGGAAGAGACAAGAAACCTGAACCAGAGTAGTGGGGCGGCTCAGGTGATGGCTGAGCCTGCTTTTGATATGGGTCAAGCTAAAGCCTTAATGAAACTGCCATTGCTTTGTTTGGGAAGCCTGAGGGGCTGCAGCTGAATAATAAAAACTTCCTGCTGCTGGAGCCCCAGAGCGAGGGAGCAGTGCAACCACTTTCTCCAAAGGATATGTGGCTAGGCAGGAAAAGCCTGTAAGATCAGCCTTCCTTGCACAACTGACTCCAGGGCTGTGCATTGAGTGGGGCTTTTATTCTCTTTTTTTAATTATTTTTTAATTTTCTCTTCACAGTGGCTGTTTTTAGTGGACACCAGAATTCAACCTTTTACATCAAATCCAGCACCAGCCCAGATGACCAGTTCCTGGTCAGTGGTTCAAGTGACTGCAACGCTTACATCTGGAAGGTGAGGCAGTGCGGGGAGACCCAGGCATGCAGCCTGGGGCTGCTCTTGCTTTTTAGTCCACGTAGGACACTCCTTGGATCCCAGTCCTACCCAAAGCAGTGTGGGGTTAGCTCCTGATCTGTTGTGCCTGGACTGTGTGTGTTGCTGTCAAGGCTGGGTGTAGTTGTTAAATGTAAAACAGAGCTAACCTCCTGCCATCAGTATGTCTCTCATCACTGTTGCTTATTGCAAGTTGCTTCTCTTAATCTGGTTTTAATGGGCATTAAAATGCTCTTTCAGTCCTGTTGATTCAGGCAGTTATGACAAGTAGACAGACAGTTCTTGGTTCATATTTAGCAATGGAGCACATTAGCCGAAACCTTAAAGTTTAATTGTTTTAAAGGGCACTCTTTCCCTCCACCTCTCCCTTTTCCAGCTCCTGCTTCAGATACAGCTTTTTCTCATGCTTAATTTACAGCAGTTAAAGCCTTTGTATTATAACAAGGGCTCAGCCAGAGCCTTCAGCAAAATTCCAAAGCACTGTCTGACAGCTGAGATGCTTCGTCACTCAGCATCTTGCAGTGACGTGTAGGAAATGCAAATGTCACCAAGATAATAGCAGGGACCTCAGAATAAGGCATATTTCAAGTTCTGTTCTACATGTTCCCCATATGGGAACAGGGTAGACTTACTGAAGTAGAATAGACAGAAACTACAGGTGGCTCCCTATTTCAGGCTTGGGGTAATTTTTAGGCAATGTTGACTCATGTGTCCATTTCACAATGAGTTTGAAAGTAAAATACCAACCTCTCAGAAGAGAGGGTCAGCCTGCTTAGGCTGTGGTTTGAGCCTGTAGCATCTTTAGTTTGGAGAACACTTGTAAGCAGTTGGGTCACTCCCTCAGCAGAGGCAGGAGTGTGGTAGCACGACTACTATGCCAAGTGGTGTAATTTTAACCTTCCTCGTGTTCTGTGCAAGTTCAGCAAAAATGCCTGTGTGAACTTGAGTTGTACATTGTGCATTCATGTGTTTTGATACTTTCTTGGAACACAGGCTAGGGTTCAGTTGAGAGTATTCAAGGATGTCATTATATCTCAAAATTTAAGCATTTAAGCACATTTAAAATGCATTAATGTACAGAATGCATTATGTTGCTATTGCATATGAGTGACAGATCGTATTGCATATTTATAAAATAAATCATCAGATGATCACTTTAATCCCATAGCCATATTAGAAAGGGGAACTTCCAGTGAATTTGTCTTTCGAGATCTGTTGTATTCAGAAGCTTCTTAATTTAAATGTTGACAGATTTGACTCTGAAACATATGTATCTTTTCATGTCCTGAGGACTTACCATGCTGTGAAAAAAAACATGGTTAGATGTTGCATGAGCAGTTAACAGATAATGTTGTAAGGAACTTAATGAAGAACTCTTTCTGTATCTAGACAGGAATGAAAGGCAGAGGAAGACCTTTTCCATTTAGATTATTTCTTTGAGAAACTTTTGCAGCAGTGCTAAGTTTGTGTTTGGGTGAGGAACACTGTGGATAGATGTTATTGCTGACAAGGATGCTCTTTCAGTCTGTTTTCATATATAAATCACATCCAGCCAATGAACACTTCCTTTATTGTGTTGGGTTTGGTTTATTTTTAAATTAGAAGTTCATTAATTAATGAACTCTCACTCTTGAACAACCATAACATTATAAAAGCTGAAGAGCAGAGTGGTTTTTCTCCACAAAGATGGTACTTATCAAAGGTACCTTCCTGGTAATAAAAAAATACCGTTTGTAGACATTTACTTCCATTGTTCTTTCAATCCTTTGACATGGATCACTCCTAGGTAACCATATCAAGTTATGCTTTGGTCTTTCCCGGCCCTGGAATGTACATGCTTTTGTATCATATGGTGCATAAAAACATAGACACCATTTTATGCTGGATCCTGAAGATGGATGTAACAGCTGTTTCCAGTGAGTAGGGTAACTAAAAAAAGGCTCATTTCCTAGGTTTCTCTTTTTAACCTTTCCACAATAGGCTTCACTTCCCCAACAATATCCTGTTAAATCAGGCAAAAAAGGAGCCTGTGCTGTGGCTAATCCTGACTTAACATGTGCAGACCAGCCAACTGTCTTCTGCCAAGCACAGTGGCCATAGCCATAACTCTCTACCCTTTTTCAGTTCACAGTAATATAAATTGGGTGTAGTTGATTTAACTCACTCTACTATAGTGTAAAACCACCATGTTCTAGAAAGAGTAATTCCCTTCCTCTGCTTTCCTTCCAGCAACCAGTGGCTACTGAACCACTGTTGTGTCTGGTATGAGTGCATAATAGCAAGACTGCTATTAAATGTAAGTGAAGGTGTTCTCTGCACCAAGATCTGTTGTTTATTCCCTAAATAGGGATTTCGTTTCCATGGCATTGCATGTTTTGGCAGTGAAGGGAATGCTCTGACCAAGGCATTTAGTGGATATTTAGTCAAGTGATTGCCTCTATCATGCCAGGGGGGAAAAACCTGTCCTGTTAAGATGAACCTGTTTGTATCAGAACAGCTTAAGTTCTGAAGCTGGATATTCAACTGCAGTTTTACAGGCTGATGTAGATGATCCACAAGAGAAAAATGTGCTTAAATCAGAAGCCTTCCCCAAAGTTTTGCATCTTCCTTTGAAACCTATATGTAATGTCTACTCCTTTTCCCACACAGTAAATGATCTGTTCATTCCCTTAGTCATTTATGCAAATCCCCTTGATAAATCTCCCTTATAATGTCACATCAGTGATGGTGACTCATAGCTCCAGAAAGGATTGCCTGCTGCAAGCAAGCAAAACTTGGATGGAATCTGTGTGTGCATGTGTGTGTGTTTTCTTCTTTGGGCCGCTTAATGCTGGCTTCAGCTCTGCCTGTCGCTTATAGGGGCTGGAGTCAAAGATAAGTAACAATACTGGAGAACAGAAGCAAGATTTTTATGAAGAGTGTGAGAGAAATGGAGGTCAATTGAATGAACATGGGTGATTTAGAGAGCTTTTTTATGAGCTTTTAAGAGGGTCTCAAATCCAGCTGATTGGTTGGAGGAGATACAGGCACTTGGCAGTTGCACAGATGCCAGTTCTGAAGCCAGTGAAGGTTCATCTGTGGGATTCTGTTGGCAGTGGTTTCATTTTTTTAATAAGCCATTGACATGTGATTGGGATATTGGTAAAATGGCAGCAGAATGTATTTGCCTAACCTGATTCAAAATACAAGCCTCCCAACATTTAAGCATCTTAACTGGAACAGGTAGAGATACTTAAAATGCTTGTGTCATGTTTTGGGCTGACAACTCTGGAGGCAGAATTCCTGTGTGTAGCAGGAATTGAACAAATGTTTCCATGAACTGCTGCCTAGGGCTTCATCAGTTGTTGCCACATGATAACAGGCTGAGAGCATTTGATTTACGCATTTCATACAGGAAAGATGGAAATTATCCTCATTCTTCACAGGTGGGCTATGGGGTCTTTCCTGAGAGATGTATATTAGGCTGTGTGCCTTCTGACCTTTTGCTTGTTTTTATGTGGAATTTTTAAGGTTTCTGAGCCCAGCCTTCCTCCACGGATACTCCTTGGTCACTCTCAGGAAGTTACCTCCATTGCTTGGTGTCCTTCAGACTTCTCTAAGGTTTGTCTTTTGCAAAGTGGTCTTTGCTGTGAAACAATAGATGTGATAGGACATCATCTGCTTTTCAAAACTGCAGCGGCATTTGTTTATTTGGGAGGAAATTTTAAGCCAATAATTTCTAAAAATGTTAATTTCAGGGGACAGTAATCCAGCCTTGTCATATGAGCACAATGTATCAGAACTTTTTTATTATTTTCAAATAATTTAGGATATTTGATAAGTCCTAAGGAATTGCAAATTAGGAAAGACCTCTCCCGATGAGAGCTTGTAATACTACCTGTAAGAGACAAAATGGTGAAATCATTTAATCAGGGCTTTCAGAAGCCAGAGGCTTGTTATGTTATTCCATATTCACATCTTCCCTCTGACCATTGATACATCTGTTAGTCTTGTGCTGAGTGGCAAGAAGTTTTGAATGCCCTTTAAAAAACATATGGACTCTTTTCACTGTGACCTCTTTTCAAAATCTGAACTCTTTTTATGCCGAAAAGAGTCTCCAGTGAAATTGGGTCAGTAGTTATGCACTAAAAGGAAAACAACTGAAAGAGGAGGTTGGTTCAAATGTTTGGCCTAGCTCAAAACTAGAAATACCCCTGAAAAATCCTCAACAGTGTCCTTAGAGTTTCTTCTACCCCACAATATTAAAGAGGTCAGCAGCTTTCCCTAGCTTTCATGGCAGAACCAGGGCTTCAGCATTACAGTGTAGGAGGGTGGGAATCTTGCAGGAAAACATAAGGAATTGTTCTAGTTGTGTAAGAGGCACAGTATGAGAATTGGCATTTCAGGTGAAATCTGTGATCTAGAGCTAGCCCAGCATCATGATAATGATGTGTTGGAAATGCAGACCAATTCAGCCTTTAAAACTGTTCCTGACACAGGGAAAAGATAGTCAGATGTTGTCCAGATGCCACTTGGAGCGATTTGAGAGGCAAGGCTGTCTTCTGTACAGACAACATTGGTGTGAGAAAGGTCAGAGTAGAGATACTTTCCCATTGAGATTGTTGTGAACTTTCACCACAGCATTTCCTTTTTCATTCTACTGGTTCCTGATTGAGTCACCACTTAATCTGTCTGCAAAGACCCATGAAATGTGGGCTAGATGGGTGCTGCTCCTTTGGTTTGGATTCCAGGGCTCCTTTCAGAGTGCACAGTGCTGCCAACAGGAACCTGGAACAATGTTTCTGGCAGAGTTGGATTCTGTGCCATATACTGATGATATCTGACTCTGAAGAGATAGCATTTGTGCAACAGCCTTCGAATGTCACCTTGTCGGTGTGTTGCAAATGTTTGTCCCGCAGAAGAAGAGGTCCTAAGCAACAGAGGCAGATCAAGATGCAGGTGCAAAAAAGAGCATGGCTGTTTTTGTCTACTGAAGGATTGAAATCTCAAAATGTGCCATGACCCTTCCTGAGCAGACCAGTGTCTCTCACACAGCCATGCAAGGCAAATGGCTGGTGGTGACGTGAGATTTCTATAGCAGAAAGACGTGAATTTTGCCTGCGTTAAAGCAAATACTGCTGCCTGGTACAGTAATGAAACAGAGTTGGGTTATTTTCATTGTTTAATGGTCAATCTTGTATCCCTTCAGCAAAACTTCAGCATCATTCACATTGACATGGTGTGTGGGATATAGCTGTTCCAGTTCCCTCAGCCCGTGATCCATAGGATGTGCCCTGGTTACTCTAACAGACAAACTTATACTGTAGATTGCCACATGCTCTGATGACAACACTGTGAGGATTTGGCGCTTACGGCGTCATCCTGAGGAGGAGAAATCAGTATCCAGAAAGAACAACTTGGTGGGCTGGGTCACTCAGAAGAAACCAGAAGAACAACATGGAGCAGGTAAGGCCCCTGAGCTATCTTGCTCTGCAACATAGCCGCTGAATTTTGCCTGTTCTCTGTACCAACAATAGCCTTTGGCTTGTCTTACTAGCTTTCTGACGCTTTTCTTATATTAGGCAATAATTCATATAGCCAGACAAGCACTTCTAATTGTCTGCCATCAACAGGACAAGCTAGCTGAAGTAGCTTGCAAGTATGGCAGAGTCTGTATGGCCAGACTGCAAAGCAGATATTCATTGGCACAGCTTGTTGGGCAGCCAGATCTTCAGTGGGTCTCAGCAGGGTTCAACAATTGAACAGCCAAAGGAGATGTCACTGTATCAACAAGTCACACATCTTTTCTCTATTTCTCAAATAATAACTGAGAGCAGTAAGATCATATGCATTTTCCAGTTTGGTAGTTTACCCAGTAAAGGGCTGACAGCACATACACAGCTTGGAATTCTGAAGTGTTTCCTTCTGCCCATTGTTGAATTGTGCACAGATTTATCAGGTGCAGCTATCAGTATTGTCTCTCTCTTCAGCTTCACTTAGTGGTACTGACCATATACAGCCAAATGCTGTGCAGTGAAAGTACTTCAAAAAAGCATGTAGATAATCATGATGTGATTGTAAGGTCCCAGAATTAATAATCTATTCACACGTTAAGGCAAGTGAACGGCTGCAGTACCTTTCTACAAAGCCTGGGCACTCAGACAAGCTGTGCAGCATGCTCTGAGCTAGCAAGCAGGTGTGGGCTCTGCAGAGAAGGTCATCACTAGATAGGTAGTACCCTAGACCAGAAGAAAGGAGCCCTGAATCACAGTACCACTTCGATTAGTCTGAAACCTGCATTTTGTTGTAGTAGAGTAGGTGAAAGGAGGATAGCTGCCCTCCCCCCAAAGTGAAGTAAGATGAGCTTCTCTGTAGAGTAGCTCTGAAACTAAGAATACAATAGCTTCCCAGCAGCTGCTGCTGTGACTTCCTGCCTTCCACCTATCTTTCCTAGCCACCCTCCAAATGAATTTCATCTTGGCTAACACAAATAAAGGCTGAAGGTCTCCAAATCCCACTAATGGGATAACATTAGCTCTAACCTTTCGCCAGTAACAAGTCTAGCAGGAAGTTTGCAGGACAATAGGAGGGAGGGTGCCAGGTCCATTCCATAGCTAGTAATTGTTTTGTGTGTGCACACACTCTTCCTTAGAGAGGGCTCAAATATCCCTTTGTGTACTAGTTTCAGAAAAACAGAAGTAAGCAGGTCTAGACCAGAAATATGAAATCTAAAGTATCTTATACACTAAAACTTTACAGGTCACGTTTGGCAATAACACGAGAAAAAATACTTATTCCTCCTTGCTCTTACTGCATTAAAGTAACACAGGAGGGAAGAGGAAGTACACAGACACTGCAAACACAACAGCAGGCTTCCTGCTGACCTTGGCTCTTGAGCAAAAAACATGTGCTGTTAGAATATAGGAGTTATCTGCAGAGACCAATTCAGAGCTGGCAAGCAAAGTACCGTTTCAGAGCTGCTGGGATGGATCTGGGTAGTTCCCCGCCCAAATGTGGAACCATTTGGGAGATTGAGGTTGTGTATTGATTGTTGATCTGTATCATCAAGCGTAGCAAGCAGAATTTCCTTTTCTTTGGCAATTACTTGTGTGGTTTCTTTAAGCTGTACTACTTTCTCTGTGGTTTTGTGTAACCAAACTTCTGGAGCAGGCCTGTGCATGGACAATTTGTGAGTCTTAAATGTGGAGATTGATAATACCACTCTAGAAGATTTGTGGCAGAGAAGGTAGGAAACATAGAAAATAACCTGTCTTGGTGTGATGCAGGTTGGACTGCAGATATTTGCAGTATTGTATTATGCACAATAGCAGCATAAATGGAAACAGCTTGAAACTGGCTTAGTAGAAGCCTGAATAATGCATGCAGTCTTAGAAAAAAAAAACCACATGATCTTCATATTCTTTATCTCAAATTTGTGTTTGCTTCTTGCCTTGACATTCATCCAACCCCCAGGATAGCTCTTTTTCCATTATCCAGTGTGTCCATAGCATAACTTTCAGACTGGTTTGGAATTCAGAGTGCTCATACCCAACTAGTCATGCAATATTTCTGCTGTAGGAATTTGTAATGGTCATTATGGATCAAGAGTTGCTGAGCTTGCTACTTTCTTCTCCCTCTAGGAGCTTAGATTTTTGAGTGCAACTAATTTCCCAGCTGAGTTATTATTGCCTTGTAAGTGATCATTAAAGTAAAGATTAGGAGAAAAAAATCTTGGCAGTTACTTCCTCATAGTCCATATTGAAGTGAGTTGTTACGAAGTAGAATATTTTATCAGAAAAGGAGCCTTCAATTCTGTTTTGTATGTTAGAGTTACTTGTAGTGGAATCCTTTAATATGGGATCCTATTTAATTTTGTTCTGATGCAGCAGTACTTGTACTTTGGTTACTAGATAGTACAGTAAAAGAAAGGATCAGAAGAGGCTTAGTATGGTATATAACCAGTCCTGTAGGTGCTCACTCAACATGTTGTTTGTGATAAAGTTCAGCACTGTAAAGAAAATGGCAGGCTATTCACACTAGACTTCTCATTGTTCTAATGAAGTGCTTTATAGTGCAGTGCTAATGCTGGGAGTGGGGAGTTTGGATTAAACCCCTGGTATACACAAAATATTTCGTGCTCTTATGCCCAGCAGTGGAAGTGCACAGAGTAACTAAGGCACTACCCTGTTTTATTGCATCGCTGTGAGTTAGGTGAATGAGAAAGCAGACATCTAACAAACCCACTATGTGTGCTCTGTTGGAGGGGGCTGGAAATAAAATAAAATTTAAAAATGACAAGAACCCCCTCTAATATTGCTACTGACCAAGATCTTTGCTCTCTATGATTCCCACTGTTGTTAGTGAGGTCCTTATGCCCCTACCTATGACTGCTGCTTTCTGGGTGTTCAGAACTTCTCTTTTACAAGCCAGGGGCATTTACATCCGGGCTAGTGAGGTCAGAAGCCACTGTGAAATACCTGTTTGGGAATCATTTGTTTTAAAGGAATAACTTACTACTGTGACAGATTTTATTTCCTTTGGAATTTAAGTTATTGTTCAGGCAGTGAAGAATTTCTCACACTTCTCTGGGTGTGGTAAATAACTATGGCCTCCATTCTAAGACAGCATTGCAGAAAATCCTCCAGCAAAAAGACAAGGGAATGAAAGTATGTCCTTTACTGTTCTCACACTTAAAAAAAAAAATCTCTAAAATATGCAACTAATAACACTTGACTAGGAGCATTATTCACATGGTAGGGGATCACAGTGTAAAGCTTCCTTGGTATTGTAATTTGCTGTGGGACTGGTTTACAGTACCTTTGTCCCTCAGCACAGTTATGCAGCTGGTGAAGATGCAGTGCAGGTGGGGACCAGCCTTTTTCCAGGCAGCTGTCTGGACTGAACCCATGTAGAGCTCCGTCAAGGCTAGATAAACTTGGAAGATTCAAGATTTGTGTTGACTGTAGCTCATTTAAGAGTGCTCATTACAGAATGGAGAGATGTCAGACATTACTCAAATGTATTACATTATAATTTACCAGTGTAATACAGGATTTTGTAAAGGACTTGTACCAGTTTAACCAAAATCAGAGGGATCTATACAACTTCTTAATTCAAAAGCGTATGTCTGTGGCACAGGGTCAGCACTGATTCATCTCCTGGTTGGAAGGGGTGTTTCTAAAAGGACTGTCCTTAAACTGCTGTTCTGTGTTCCTCATCACACTACTTATTTCTCCCCTCTTACGGCCACCAGCCAGCCCCCAGAGCACTCCTGCCAAGGCCTTCCCAGCAGGCAGCACATGCATTTCCTCACCCCGGCCCGCTGCCTGTGCTCCCACTTACTCCGGAGATCTCCCACTGGCAACCAACACTCCCACGGTCGCTCTCAAAACCCAGACTGCCACAGCCTCCACCCCAGCCAAGCCACCTGCAGCAAGCCCATGTGCCTCTCCCAAGCTGATCTCTTCCTCCAAAATGTCCATCAAACACTGGGTTACGAGGACTCCATGCTCTTCTCCTCCAGAAGTGGAAAAAAAGGCTCCTTCTCCTAGAAAAGCCCTGGCAGAAGTCACCCAGGGTCTCCTGGAAGCTGCTTGCCCTCCTGAAGTCCCACACTCCCAGTTTGAAAAGCGTGCCAAGAGAAGGCTTGACTGCAGCAAGGAGGGCGATGCAGGGCAGAAGTGTCTGCAGGCCTGTAGCTGTGTGGCTGAGCTGGACCACGCAGCTAAGAAATCCAAGCTGAATTTATGTCACTTGGTTCCAGACCAAAAAGCTTCTGATGAAGACTCTCTCAGCCTGGCTGACTTGGATAAGAACTACAAAGGCTCCAGCCACAGCCCAAAAGAGCCTTCTCTTTCTGGAAGCCATATGAATCCATTAGGCAGTCAAACCTCCCCCCATCTTTTCAGATCATGTGGGAAAGACACTGAGGTAGTAGATAAAGAGAACAGTTCTCCTGACAGGAAAAATTGGTTGTCCGCTCTGGGAGAGAAGCTACGGACTGGCAGACCTGGCAGCCAGAGCACATCAAACAGCTCCCTGTCATCCTGCAGCCCTGGTGCCAAAAGACAAGAGTCTGTGGCAGTGGCCACTTCGCCAAAAACTGTAAGTAGGGCACCTAACAACGTTGTCATGAAAAAAGTTATCCTTAGCTGCCACTCTCCCCTTGTTTGTTCTCTCCTGCTCAGACACAAAGAATTATCTGATCCCTTTGACTATGGACAAAAGGGATGATTTCTGGCCTAATAAGCCAGATACATTAATGCCGTTATCTACTAATCCCCTCTGTGCAGGAACAGAATTTTTATGATGTGTCCTTCATTTTCAAGTGACTCAGGGCACGCAGGAGCTTAGAGATCCTTGCAGTTCCCAGCTGGATGTTTGAAGGATGTAGCCGTCATCTTAAATACAGCTCCACTCTGAGGCACAATAATGCCAACAGCTTTCCTGGCAGATCTCCTGTTTATGTGTTCATCATCACATCTGCCTGTTTACGTTACTGGAAAGCCATTTAATCATTGGAAGGCTGAGCTAAATTCTATTCTAGCTCAGGTAGCAAAAGAATTTGTTACCTATGTTAAAACTGTGGGGTTAAATAATTCCTTCAGTTCCTTTGATGGAAAACTAGGAGAAAACAAGAGTGGTGCTAGAGTGAGAGGGCAGGATTTCGCTTGTATCATCCTATTTTTGATGTACAGGAAGTCTGGCACAGAGCTCATCCTAGGATCTGAAATGAAGCTTATAAAGCAGCTAAAAATGTTGGCATGAGGGTCTAACATGCAAACTAGGAAATTATAATTACATTTTTTAAAACAAACTGAACTTGACTTGTCTCTGAAACTGGACTCGCAAGTCCTCCAGTGTCTTTGACTGAGTCTTTTTTCAGTAAATGTTAGGTAAATTTTCAATCATCAAATTTTAGTTGTACTCTCAATTGAATATCTGATGCTAGAAATTGTTGCCATCATTAAGGCTTACTTGGTATCTCATTTTTTACCCAATTTAATCTCTTCCTACACTTCTATCAGATGTGATGTGGGCAAGCCACCGCTCCTTAAGTTATTCATAGCAGCTGGACTCTTCATGTTGTGGTTGTACCAAGAAATCTTGGTTACAGGAAACCTGCAACTACTTGTGACTACTTGTGCTTTATGCTGTACGTGTTTAAACACAAGACAGAGACATTTGCCCTGGAGAGAGATTGCTGTATAACAATTACCTTTCCTGCCCTGTATGCTCTGCTTCAGATTTTGGGATGCTCCTGTGTTGTTCTCATAGGCTGAGGAGATGCCAGGAATACCCAACAGCGTTCAGTGAATTTGCTGTATCTTGGAAATCTGCACCTCTCGTATCTGCCATAGGGAAGCTGAAACTGCAGCTGAAGTGCATTTCTCATGGCAGTAGGACAACCCTAAGATGTAGACAGTGTTTCCTGTAGGTAGTAAGCCTCTTATCTGTGAGACAGAATGTAGTAAAGAACTTTTAATTTACTCTCTTAGTTGGGAAGCTGAGCAAACTGGAACAATGATGGAGAGGAGATTTAAGACTCCTGCAGCATATGAACTGTAAACCTAGAAGTGTTTCATGCTGGTTTTGGTTTTATTTCTTGCTAGGCTGCAAACACTTCAGTTTCCATGAGGAAGATCTGCACATACTTCCACAGAAAGCCACAGAATGACTGAAGCAGCATGCGGCTGTTGCACCTGAGGGATGTTGACACCAAGGTATCAAGACCAGAGTTAACAATGCCAATAAAGATGCACCAGGATTACACAATTTGTTTATAGACTTGAGGTTTCAGTCTTCCTGTTTTTAAAGCTGTTAACAGTTGAAGTGAGCTGAGTGTGTAAAATCTTCACAATACTTACTCATGGTCTCTTTCTGACATAGGCTATGTTTTTTTTAATAAACAGAATATTTTTTATATGGCGACTGTTCTAGTCCAAAGACAGCAACAGCTCTGCTGTGTATTGTTGGCAGGCACATACAGCTTGTCAGTTTATGTTACTAATCTGCTGTTCAAACTGCCTCTACATAAGAATAGTGTGCAAATCATTACACCCTCCTGAAAAGTAAGTGTTGGAATGTCTGTATAGAAACTTGCTGGAGGTACATCTGAGCCTCCTCGTGCTGAATGGCATTTCTGCAGTTACTCCTCTAGTCCTGCAGTGACTGCCTGCTTCCAGAACGGAGGCCAGCAATGTGTTAATTAAATCTAAAGGACTTTTAGGTACCCTGTGTCCCTCTGATGGTGACTGTGGTCTAAGAAGAGACTGCAGTGTAAGAAAGTATAATCAAGTACGTAATGCCTGTGCTCCCCTTGCCATCCCCTTTATTCTCTGGAAACTACTATATTTACCTACTTAGCTGCCTCTTGAGCCATCAGCACTACAGCTCTTAAGGCCAGAAGTTCATCACTTTTGTGAAATAAAATACTGGCAAGGTGAGTTAGAAGAATTAGTTTGATCTATCCTAAATAGGCATCCCACAACACCCCATTGCCAGTCAGCTCTTATAGATTCAGCCTGTAGCAAAGGCATTAATTACTGCTTGTAATATACTTTCATAACAGCTTTATAATAGAGTAGTTACAAAATGATACCTTGTAATGGGGAGAGAGGTAATTGACATTTTAGAAAGCACTTGAGCACGTTTACATATTAATATTAAATGCTTTGCCATTGTAAGTCATCCCCGATGCTGATTTAACAAGGTCACTGAAATGAGATCACTGTCCTGCTGGCTAATGACACTAATTTCTCTGCCATGCTTTCCCTGAGGATCTTCTAGTGGAAGTAGGATCTTCTAGTAGAAGATCCTTATCATAGGTTGGAGCATCTTCTCCATTTTCTGATGTAATGGTCCCTAGGAATTTCAAAACCAATCAAATCCTCTGAATCCCTATTAAGTTTCTCTGCTGCAGAAGAATTGAGGTTTCTGGAGGGGATATGATCCAACTAACTTATGTTTTCTATCTTAAATTTTAACATCTACTTTACAGTAACATTGAAGAGTATGGTAGCTGAAAGAGATTAGAAGGAAACATGCTGGTCTGTATTTTATGTGGTAGATTGTATTTTGCAAGAAAATAAATTACTTGAGAGAAAATGGCTTTTGTTAAAGGTCTGTTACAGCTACAAAGCAAATGTATAGTGTGCTTTTAAAAAAAAAATAGAAGTAGTTATTATCATGTTGCATCTTTTAGCAGAAGCACTTGGGTACAAATAGGGGCCAGAACAGCTTTCTCTTATTTACTGAATTACAGGCCATCATCGTATGAAAGGCAGTGTAGTGCTTCAGGCATTTTTTTATTGTTCTTAAAAAATGGATTTTTAAAAAGTGATTATCTGAATAGATCTAGTGTCTTAGGCAAAACAGGAATATAAAAAAATCTGCTAGTTTAATTTTAACCTACTTCTGGGTATTGAAGTAGATGTAAGTAGTAGAAACATAATCTAAAATAAGTAGGTTTGAAATTTAATTCTGTCTTTATTTTAATTATTGTAGCAACTGTGAAGGGTACAACCTGCCTTGCCTACAGCCAGATATTCATGCAGGATTCTTCCATGCAGTTTGTAAAAAACATTGCAGAATAAGGAGATGTGAACCCTATTGAAGTACACGAGAGTCATCAGACACTTCAACAATAGGATTTCATGTTTTTCCACTCTTCCTCAGTATTTTCCTCCTCCAGAAAAGTTACGCAGCCAAACCATTATCTCCTATATCTTGTAAATGGCTACCTAGAGATGATATACACTAATGAGTTACCACCTGGATGAATAATATTCTGTGGGGATGTGAGATTTTCTTCCGTCAGACAGTACTTGTTTAGTGGAACAACTTGTTTTATGGACCACCAGGCAGTTATGTTTTCATCTGAAGCTGATGTCACCCTGGTTCAGTCTCGGAGAACTGACTGAAACTTATTTTTTTATGTCCACCAACCTTGACCTTATTGTGATAAAACCAAAATTGCAAAAGCACAGAAAAATTGCTGATACAAATCGTGTGTCAGGTGGTTCAAGGTAACCAGTGCTGTCTTTACCTGAGAAGCTTGATAAACTAAGCATTCAGAGAGATGCTTTGAATTGTTTTGAGCCAGCAATCTATGCCTCTGAATTTTCTTTCCTTCTAAAGGATTTACAGAAACTCTGACCTCCATGTTTTATAATCAAATTAAGCCTTTTAATGTATTATTCCCAAATCCTATATATGTATGTAAATCCCACCTTAAGTATCTTACAGGTTTTTCCATGCAGATGATGGTGCTTCCTAATGTCTCTGTCCTCAGTGTTTACCCTCTGGCTGCCAAGTGGGATTTAGGACTGACCACAGCAGTTTGTGATGGTGCTGTATCCAATAGTTGTTACTGCTGCTCTCTTGGAAGTTGTGCCTCTCCCTGCTCAGCTCTGAGCAGCCACCCAGTTTGGATAAAGGGCAGCTTGACTGCGACTGGAGATAACCCTGCCTGGCAAAACTGAGCAGGCACTCCCAGGATCTGTACAGATGCATGGTCAGCAAGCCTGGGCAAGCATTTCTTCTGAGCACTCACTTAACAGTCCCTTGGGGAAGCTAACTACCCAGAAAAGCTAAAATTTAATTGCCTCAGTTTCCTGCTTCAGCAGATAGTTGTAGACCAAAACCATGGAGGGGACAGACGTGAGCGTGTGGGGACAGCATTGCCACCAAGGGGACTGTGCTGTCAAACTATCTCTTGATAGTAGAGTTGGCCACTTCTTGGTCATGGAGTCTTCCTCTGGCAGAGTTGTTTCTGCAGCCACTGAACATGGCTGAAATCCCTGGTGTGGTCCATCTTGCCGTCAAGTGTCCACACCACCTTGTAAACTGACTGCTGAGGGGACAGAAAACACACCAGTGTGGCATCGAAAAATGTTCTAGTTGCTGTCTGTATGTGGTATATAATCTCTTAAGATATTTTATTTAGAAATAGATGCTTTTCAGCCAGGGATTTGCCAAAAGCATTTGGTAGCTGGGTATTCAAGGGGTTTATGTGTGACTCTTTTAAAGGGCCTCCTCAAGGTCAAATGTTAAGAGTTCTTCATCACCAGTATTTATTTGCCAGTAAATGGGAAATGGTGTTCATCTTCAGGTCCACTACAATCAAATTTCATTCTGTCCCTCCTGAAGCTGACCTAAACAGTTTTCCAAGTGGAAATTATTGTTCTCTGTTTCTCTACACAGAACACAGAACCCAATGGTTCACATTTTTCCCTCTCTCTAATTTATGTATAGCCCAGTCTACAATAAATAAAATACATCCTGCTACTATATAGCATCCCTGTGTTGTCCTTCAAAGAACAGCTTTACCCATAACAAAATGCTCTTCATCCACACTCCACAAAATGCCAAATACAATGCAAAGCATGGATGAGGGGAAAGCAAACATGAAAGAGTCCATATGTAATTTCTTTTAAAATAACTTTAACATTTCATGTCAATTGTTTTACAGAATAATGCAGTATTGATATAAGGACAGCATGAACCCACAAGAGAAAAAGCAAAATTATACTCAAAAATAACCTTTCAATTATAAGCCTCAGTTTGAATTACGTATTTTTCTAATCAGAATAACTAACTTTCCATCTTAATTTGTGCATTATGGAAAAATTCCAGGGACTACAAGTACAGCAGGAAGATACATTATTCCAGTCTTGTGCAGCTAAACGAAGACTCAGAAAGCATTACTTATAATGAAGTCTGAATATCCCATCTTAATTTTTCATCATGGTATTTTTAACTCAGCTTAAGCTACAGCAATTCTTATTTTTGAAGTTGTTCAGTCTTGATTTAAACGCTTTGTATGATTACAGGTCCATTATAGTTGTACATAAATTATATTAGAGTTTGAGATACTGTGAAAAGACTGACTTTTTGAATTTATTTTTCTTTGTCTTCTGCCTGTTAGCTCAGATTACTCACCTTTTGGTCTGGGTTTAAGACATGAATACCACATTCGATCTTTTATCCAATTTGTAGAAAGCCCAAACATGAGACAACCACCTCTTGTTCTCCTCTTTCATGGGCTGAAGAGATTTTACATACAAAACCCAAAACAGCCAAGCAAGTGCTTCATTCCTTCACGTTAAGGTTCCATAGTAGCTCCACTTCCATGAACAGCAAAGCCACTCCATATCTTTCCTTCACTCAGATTTATGGTTTACTTCAGAAAAAAAGAATGACTGAATCCTTCAGCAAAGTATCTTCAGCCACCCACTTCTGTGCCATCCCTGGATTTTTTCATTTGGGTTATAAATTATGTAACTTCCTGGTTGCCTCGAAAGTGTGCTCTCACATATTGTGAGTGCGGCAGAGGAGGAGATGGACACAAACCCAAGCAGCAAAGACAAGGCTGACCCAGTAGAGCTGATGATTCGTACATCGACTTGCCTAGAACTGTGACAAACCTGCTTGGTTGGGGGTTTATCCCTCTGGTTGTAACATCATTATGATAAAAATACCAGGTTTTTCTCCTATTCCTGTTCTTGCAAAAGGTTTTAAGTATCCAAAAGCCAGACTAATAATAGTCCATGGCACTGTAAAGCCAGCTCCAGCAACAGCAAGGTAGGCTGTGTTGACAGGAGTTTAGAAGATATTGTCAGAGTGTATTACTGAATTATTCAGTGTCACCGTTATTTTTGTTCTGCCGGTTTTCATGGATTCACTGACAGAGGAAGTGACAGCTTATATACTGAGATCAAGAGATCCCTTGGATTTTTGAAAACAACCTGTGACTGACATAAATGCAATGAGCGCTTATTTGCTTGAACGGACTGATTTGCTGCAGGTAGTTGACAGCAAAGCGATTATGTGAAAATTGGAAATGTTACGTCATAAAGAATTGGCTGTTTGTACACAACCAGGTGTTTGAAGAAGCAGGACTGGAGGGATAAAGAGAAAGCTGATGTTTGCACAAGTTAGTGGGGGAAAATCAATCACCGTAAGTGTAAAACAAACAAAGTACATTGCATAAGACAGGCCAGTGACAGGAGAAACTAATCTGCATCCAGTTGTTACATGCTTAGAAGAAAGAGTAGAGCTTGGGAGGCCCATGCTGCACCTTTCTATCAGACTCACACCTTTGTACTCTTATTTTCCTCTGTGCAATGGGACAGTTGTTGCCAGTTCATTCTGATCAAAAGAGGGTGTGAATTTGAAGGCCATTCCTGATCCTTGTCTTTGTGGATATTCTTCCACCTGTTCTGATTTAACCTACTCCGCTCCTAAAAAGAAGTCAGTTCTGACAGAGTATTAAGATGAACCAGAATAAGGTTTTCTTGTTTCAGAATAAGCCTGGTTTTGCACTGGGTTGTTCAGAAACAGCTATTCTGAAAAAACAGTTATTCAAACAGCCCTACATTAACTCCACCATGTAGGCGAATCTTCAAAAAAGTTACGCGAGTCTGCTGGGGGAGTGGTATAACATAAAAGCAAGGATACTCTCAAGCATGATGGTAGCAGGAAAAAAGTTCTCCATAGAAATTAATTTCTTAATTTTCTTATCTCAGTACCCCCAGCCTTATCAGTTAGAAAGCATGACTCTGAGAAGGGCCCTGGTGTTGGGTCACACAGCCTGTGGTTGGCTGTTGAGGTGCTTGTGCCCGTCCGAGGCTGAAGGGACCACTGCTGCTGCCGCTGCTTCCTAGGGACAGAGCCCTCCTCACCTTTCTGCTGAGTGACAAAAATTCCCACTCGCTTATGGGTTTGTACCAAGCTGTGCTGCTCTGCTTCCCCCCCCGTGCAGCCCCACGGAATCGGGGTATTCTCATAGCGGCCGCATTCCCAGCCCCGCAGGATGGAGGCTGTGCCTGCATCCCCACACCTCTGAGCGCAGCCCTACATCGCAGCCTCCCACCACCTTCTGTCTCCGCCCCTGCCCCAGAGGGCCCACAGTGGGTCCCCTACTGTGCTCGCACAGCTGAAATGCTGAAAAAAAGCACATTCTGGCTGTGCTTTTAGCTGCTTGCTGTGCACCCAGCAGGAACACCACCTTGGGCCACCCTTACCAAAGGGCGTGTGTGCAGCCTTCCTTTTCATTTTCTCCCTGGGAGGCAGAGAAGAGTGAGTTTTAAATATAATGCTGTGAGTTCAGTGCTGCTAAGCAGAGCCTGTCTGATTGCAGATGCAGCTGGAGCTCCTGGCTTAGTCCTGGCACAAGCAAGTTAAGGACAAAAGGTCTTCGTTCCTCTTATGCAAAGAGACAATTTCTGTGGCAGCTGAGGGCAGCATTAGTATTCATGCCTTGGCTGGTCTGGCAGCAAGGCGGCTAACTTGATATTAACTGTGGCACAATGACTGGGGTTTATGGGCTGTTTCTTAATATATATCACAGGTAGCCATCCAAATGTCTCTATCCAAATTTCCTTGGGGTACCTGCTCTCCTACTTGCTCCAACAATGGCCTTGGGTTTGTCTTGCAATGGTGGTGGATTTTTAAGAGCCACAGGCAGGTTCCCTACTTGGCTCATTTGTTGTCATGTTGTAATTTTGTATTGGTTTATTTTCCAGCTGACCAAAGTTCCTCTTAAACTCAACTCATCTGTGTTTACAAATATTTTATTGTGTAATATACTAAAGCTTTTTCCCAGCATTTGAACTGGGCCATAGATTTGCTGCTGAGACATTTCCACATTGTATGCATTAGAAACGTGTTACCCTGAATGACTAATGGAAATTATTTCTGCTCCAGGAAGCAAAATGATGCTGAGTGAAAGAGAGAAGAGGGTTTATATGGAAACAAGAGTATATTCCCTTTTGCTCGGGCCCGCTGAAATGCTCTCTCCCCTTCCCCCTTGTCGTGTATCTCGCCACAGCACAAGGGTGTGCCAGAACATGTTCCCACAACCTTTAAACCCATTCAGCACAGCCTGCAACTTTCCTGGCTATTTTTGTGTACTCCACTCAATGATTAAGTGCTCAGGACTGTGATAATACATCCTTTCACCACCAGCAACCAACAAAATGCACTCTCAGCTGCACACAGGCAGCTTTTCCAGTTCTTCCTTAAAAAACATGGATTATCGACAGATTATCCTTCTGATCATAAGGGTGTAAACTTGGAGACGTGTTCTTCCTGGCAAGGATTTCAGCTCTTAGTAATCAAGTATTATTCCTGTTGACAGTAGGGGTTCTACATCTAACTGAAGCCCCTTGCAGGCTGCCTTTGCCTGCTATAAACAAATGTCTCATCTGCAGCTGAAGATTAACCACGTCAGGGGTGAAGCAGGGCAGCTATTTAATTTTACAAAACTGTAGCACACAGGGCTTTCCTGAACACCTCTGGTTGTATAGTGGTATTTTAGCTTTGCTTCAACTTCTATTTACCAAATAAGCTAAAACCCTGCTGATTTATCCTTGGTAGAAAAGCCCCTTCCCACTCTGACATCTGACAGCATTTCCATTGCTCAGCCACACTTGGGTGCTGCAGGCCCCCACTCCCACAGCAGGATCAATTCAATCTCATATTGACCAGGTGAAAGGGTTACCCTCAATTCACGGTGGCTCGTCTTTCTTGTCAACACCAGAACCATGGATCATGGTCTGGGTTGGGGTGCAGGCACACCACCCCAATAAACCATTTCATTTGCTCCTGCAATGTCAGCTGACAGGGACCAAGGCACAACACAGCCATTGCAGCTGACAGACAGCGCACTGGCAGCTCACAACCCAAATACCCCCTGCTTCACATTATACCCTGGTGAACTAATAAAAATAAAACAAGAAAATGGTAGCACTACCATTGAACAAAGTAGGGGAGCATCAGCCACTGCAACGTGGGCAGGACATGATGGAATCAGAAATCGGAGCTTTTGGTTCCCACCTTCCCACTCATCTTCAGGAGTGCCTGAATCCTTGAGGAGCCTTCATTGCCTGAGCTTCCAGACAGGCTCTGCAGCAACGTTTGAAAGCAGGAGTTTGTCTTCCAAGGACCTTTGGCACCAGTGAACATTTCAACATTAAAGCTTGACTCACTAAATAGAGCAGGTGTTAAATGTAGGGTCTGGCCCTGCACATACCTGCAGAGACAGGTGATTTTTGATGCCAAGGTGATCAAGGATCAGGGTCAGGCAGAAGAGGAAAGCACTCCCCTAATGGCCTAGCTCTGATTCTGCAAGACATATCCTCTGAGTCTCACAGGGCAGCCAGGGGAATGTCTATTCAGATGCAGAAAAGGAGGCTGTTTTGGGACCTGCCAGCCATGGCCAATATGAGTTATGCAGGCAAAAAGCCAGACTCCCACAGATATAAATCAGTCAGGTTCCACTGACATCACAGCTCTGCTCATTTATACTAAGGGTAGGTGCTGCTCACTGTATTTCAGGTGTTAGATTCTAATTTATGCTCACTATCGCACTACAAGGTAAATCACATTCATTGGCAGGCTCCTGGCTGAAGAGGGTGATGGATTATATCTCTGGTTTCATTTTAAAAAGTAAAAGCAAAACCTTAGCTTAGCCCTTCCAAACTACGGTATGAAAATGCACGCCAAAACTGTGCTGTAGAAATATTTGGAATGTTAAAAATAGATTGGCATTTGAATAGCTGTTGAAAGGGGAAGCAGTCCCAACTAAACCTGGCACAACCAAAGCTGTTTATTTTCCATACACTTACTTCCAAGCAGGTTCAGCACATGGAGAGATCATTTCCTCATAGGGTCTGTATATCCCAGGTACCACTGGTGGCGGTTCCCAGTGTAACTGTAGCTGGTTCCCCACTGCTGTCACCTGCCTTCCTGGCCCGGCATCCAGTCTGGGCATTGTCGTCATCAAACAGAAAACTTTTCCACCAAAGGAAACTATGAAGCTTGAGTTAATGAGAACAAAAATCTCACCTAGAAAAGACTGGTATCTTCAAATTTTAGCCTCTGAAACTCTTCTATGCTATTTTAAGGGCAGAATGTACCGATTTATCAGATCATCAGACAGATCAATGCATGAAAACTTTGGCTGCCTTCTCAGTACCCTGTGCTGATGTGCTTGCACATTGCTCCTTTTCCACACTGAAGTCATGCTGTGCTAAATCAAACATTCATATGTCTCGGCCGCATCATATTCTTGGCAAAATAATGGTACCTTAGAAGCATATTTTCTCGGCTCAACTCTAAGAACCAATGTATTTTTATACATTCAGTATTCATCTTTAAATATGAGAGACCTACAGCACTTCTTATGAACCTTTTGGAGGGCCAGAGCATGCGGTAAGTGGAAGGGCCGTATTATGAAGAGGGGAACTGATACCAAGAGGAGTGATGCAGTCACTGTTTTGTGACACCAGTGGGCACACAGAAAAGCAGTTGATAAATAATCACATATTATTCTTGTCCAATTTAAGCTTCAAACCATCATTAGCAAGAAAGCACTGCCAGGAGAATTATGAACATCTTTGTGATATTTTACATGACCATATTTGTGTGTGTTTCTGAATAAAATCTCTGCTGCAGACTGCAACAGTCGGCTTCACACTTTTTCAAGGCAAAAAGCTTCACCTTTGTTCTTTCTTGCCAGCATGCCTCACTTAAATTGAGCCTGGGTTTTTGATGACTGCCTGAGGTGGTTTCTCTCTGTGCTAGAAGAATCATTTCAAAAGGCTTACTTGTTCTAAAGTGCACCAGAGGAATGTGGGGAAGTGCACTGGCAAGGGAAAAGATAAACAGAGCAAACAAAAAGAACAGTTTAATCTTGCTCAGCTGTATCTCAGCTGCAATTCTACTTTCTCTGGGTGGCTTTGACACAATCACGATGCAAGCGGATGGCAAGGAAGTGAAATTTGCAGTAGCACCCCGCCCCACCTTGAAAGAAGACTGAAATACCCACAGACAAAGGAAAGGCTTGCTCACTAAGCCATAATACAAAACAAAATTTTGCTCTACCATGGCTGCAATTAGTTGGTAGTCTGTTACGTTCCTGTATCTCTCATGTATAGCAGGAAGCTATCATCTGCATTATCACAGATTATGGGTTTTGCTTAGCAAGCCTGCAGATGAGTCATTAGATCCACCAGCACAAGCCCCCGTGTGCTGCTTCATGCCAGGCACAGCCTGAGGAGCCGGGGCAGCAGGGTGGCCGTGCCCCTGTGGGTGCCCTCAGGACAGGAGGCTGGAGCTGCACCCTGTTCTTGCCAGCAGCAAGTCCTCTGCAGGCTGTTTGACATTTTTCTCTTTGTTTCTTCTCCTTTGTAAAGCTGTTCCTCTCTGTTTCATCTAATGTGTTGGCATCTCCCACCGCAAAAGGCTTTAAAATCACTGCATGGAAGGACATCTACAGAGATGCACTTTAGAGCTCCAGGGTAACCGGTGGAATGAGAAGGCATACTGCCCCCCCAAATCCAATGAGCTAATGTAATTACAGGCTTTCTAGTTCACAGCTGGGCAAGCAAAAAAAAGCCTCATGGTGAACTCTCCTTTCTGGCACCTCACTGCGGGTGAGGGGAGGGGAAACCCAGAAAAGAATCATTACAGCAGGGCTGTGAAATAATATTTAAATCAACATCTTAAAGCAATAAAAAGGAGTTTGCTTCGCAGGATGATTTCTTTATGGTGGACATTTTATTATACTAGTTCAGGTTTGCTGAAGCCCTCCAGAAAAATCATATCTTCCAAAGGAATAAATACTTAATCAGTAAAAAACCCTCTCACTCTTTGCATCTTCTTGCAGTGCTACCATGAGCCACCAAAACAAGCAGGCTTGGGCCAGGGAATCCCCCCCCAGAGCCCCCCTCTGCAGCAAGTCCTCTCCCAGTGTTCCCTGGGGCTGCTAAAGAGCACTGCTGTGCCTGCGCCTTGTGCTTGGCTTTCAGTCCCACTGCTATTTACCAGAACTTACACTTGGACCAAAGCAGGTTTCCTTCCTCCACTGCAGCGACTTGGTAAAACATGGACGTATTTCAGATAAAGCCCCAAGAGGTGAATGATTTGAGGCGCGTCACAGCTGATTAACAAAAATCCTTAAGAAAGAATAAGCCTCCCCTTTGAGCTACTTTGGAATAACCTTTAGCACAAATGTCTCTCCAGGCTCAGGACAGCTGAATGCAAAGCAGACTGGTCCCAAGAGCTCAAAGAGCTTTCCCCTACTCGCTTATATTTCCTCTGTATCTTTTTGCCACAATGCATTTGCATTTAAAAGTAACAAACGGAGAAAAATTACACCTTGTGGGAAGTTCAGCTTTGTTCACATGATCTGCTTTCTTTTTTTAGCAGGATGCTTCCTGTACACTCAGAGAGGTCAGTCACCGTTTCTGGTAAAATGCATTCCCAGAAGAGAAGGGAACAGAAGACAGAAGGGAGTGCAGGATGGGCACTTCCTGTGTAAGTAGCTAAGTAGCCCCTGACAGCGCAGGGGATTCAAAAGGAAGGACTTTTTTCATGCAGAAATCCCTCACCCTTCAGGCCTCCTGAGAGGCTGGCGGAGCGAGCACAGCATCTCTTGTTGCAAACCTGCACCTCAGAGATGCAGCTGCTGAGTTCAAGCGTGAGGTGAAGGGAAGGTCACAACCACCTTGCCCAGCCACCTCTGACTGCAGCGGCACCGCTGCAGAGAGAGGCGCTTGGGGCCAGCTCTCCTCCCCCCTTTCGGCAGGAAAGCTCGGGGTACTGCCCTCCCGCACCCAGAGGCACCCAGGGAGGGGGAAGAGAAACCCTGGGGAGCAGCAGCGCCCAGTGTCCTGCACAGCCCCGTGTGCCTTTTGGGTTCAGCAGCCTTTTGTAACATCCCCAGAACCAGGTGGGAGAGCAGAGGACATCCCTCCTCCCTCGATCCCCCAGCACCACTGCGGACATTTGGCTCCTCGGTGTCCTGGCTGAGGAGTCCTCCTGCCCACGGTGCTGGCAGAGGCCGTGGTCATTCTTTCCATGCGATAAATACGGTAACAGAGTTTGCACAAGGTCAGAGCTGGGAATAAATTCCATTGCTCAAATAGGAGAGAGCTAAGTTTCATTCACTTGCCACTGTTCCAGCTCCGTGTCAACGCTGTTTGTTAAGGGTGACCTATTACAGGTGACCTACAGGCTGCCCTGGAAACCAAATTCACTTTTTATCTCTCCTCCAAGCTTGCCAAAGCCCCTCAGTCCAGGCAGTGACCAAGCATGCTGGATGTGTCTTCTCCCAGCTGGGCTGGTGGTGCTTGCACAGGCTGCTCCTTTGGGCAGCATGAAGGACAGTCAGAAATCCAGGCGCAGCACGCTTAGGAGCTACAGGATCTGTGCCTGAGCACTGTGCCATGGACACAAATGATGTGGCAAGGTGCTGGGCTTGGCTGCCTTTGCTGCATCCAGAGGTCACCCACTCGCCACTGGCACTGCTATCCCAGGGCACGCAAAGCCGCCAGCCTGGCATCTTCACATGGCCACTGGGCAGCCCCAGAGGCACAGAGCCTGTTCCCAAAAGGCTCATCTTGGCTCAAGTGGGAAAATCCCTTTCGTGCAGCTGGATGTTGAAAATATGCCCAGTCACTTGCCAAAAACTAGCAGTTGGAGGCTGTGCTAATAGATGCACAAAGAGACATAATTATGCATTACAGGCAGACTAAAAAAAAAATAAATATATATATGGCACTTCAACAGCCCTGAGCACTTGCCCTTGCAACTTACAAGAGGGAGTAAAAGGACATTAATATTCTGTGTATGGTGTACATGAAATACGGCAATCATATACTGAAGATCATTAATCTCTGCTACCTATTTTTCCCAGATCACATAGAAAGGACTTATTTTGGAATGCCTGAAATATGCGAGTGTTGTCCAGGTTAATAAATTCTGGGAAAATCAACAGTCTGTGTGCATAACAACTGTTTGGTGAATATGACAGAGGAAAAAGTTCTCATCTGAACAGAGCTGATGGCTTTTACGAGGTTCTGAGTAGGAAGTTCCCTAACAAATGCACATTTTATTTGAATGATAGATCTGCCTCACATCTGTGCACCAGTGTTTGAGATCTGCTCAGATTCACCCTGCAGTTGAGGTTAAATTAGTATTTATACACATTTATCTCTGGTTGAACAGCCAAGGGTGTCATTTCAGGTAATGATGTTTTGACTGGGAGGAATTCACTGTGGAATAATAAAACAGCATTCTGAACTATCAGACAATAGATCATGTTGGATGGTGTGAATTCGAAATCTAAAAGCTGTACCAAGTGAGGGTGCTTCATCCTCACACTGGTTTGGATACTCAAGAAAACCATTCTGTGTTTGTGCTATCAAGCTGGACTAGGTGAAACTTAGGTCACTCCTTCCTAAACCACTCCTGTTCATTAATTTAATTTTGAGAATTTAGAGGAAAATGCCTTTTTTATGCTTTGATATACAGATGGAGAGGGAAAATGTGCTTTTAGGATGGCAGGTGGTATAATTTACATGAGGAAACGCTAACACCGAAAACTGATCTCTGAAATCTGATAGCTCACCACTGTACAAACATAGAGCTACTGTAGTCTCAGTGTGCAGAAGTTTTAAGACTCTTCAGAAAAACAAAGCAAATTATAGTAATTTTCAGATCTCCTATGACACATTACTAAATTTTTAATTGTCATCTATGTCTGCACCACAACTAAAGATAAATTTCCTGCCCTAAGGAATTATCAAATCTCTTTGACTGATGAAAGTATAATCTATTATAAGTAAGCTACTTCCATATCTTAAAAGTATCCATTTAAACTTGAAAACATACCTGCAGAATCTGCTGGTACCTTGTTTTTATACAGATACAACTTCTCTAATTGATTTAGGAGAAACTAAGTGCCCAGCACACATCAGCAATGCTTGCATTGACTTCCTTCAATTTTTCTCTCAGGGCCCTCAGGCCAATCTGAAATCTGTATGCTGTTTATTTTCATTTTAGGCTCCCTCAGTGACCACATCATTTGCTCACTGACAGCACACTTGAAAGCCTCTGTTGCTGGAGTTGTTCCTACTCAGAGGCTGTTTGAGATGCTTTTGGGTGCCAAGGTGATAAGCATCACACAGGTCTGTAAAGCCGGCAGGGCTCACATCTGATGAAGGAGGTACGAGGGGAGATGCTAAGGCTGTCTTGGGAGAGCATAAACAGAAGTTACTTCCACAAGGAGTAAACAGATCCATCTTTTGGCAGGGAGGAAGGGTGGGAATTATGTCTGAATAAACTTTCTCTGCTTGCATTGCAAAAGATTTAATGTGTTTGTTGAATGAATTTAAAGAGACATTCAGATGTTTACAAAGATCTTCCTTCTGTTTTCTATTCTAAATACATTCTCCTTTGAAATACTGAGCCTTAAGCCAAATGCTTAAGTCTTTAACAAGAATTTTGCCTAAGTAATAAAATTAATAATGACTTCAGGTTTTGGCCATGGATGAAAACAAATCTTTTTCCTGTGACAGAGAAAAACAATGCACTGATATGACATATCTAAATGGTCACTGACACAATAAATCATTTTATAAATCCCGGACCACTGATCTTTCAAATGCTTTGTACGTTGAAATGAATACACTGCCTGCTTTACAAGTCCTGAATTATGCACTTCTTCCAACACAAGTGTTCAGACCTCTCACATGACTAATACTTGTTTTTACGACAAAGCCTTGAG
The DNA here is from genome assembly GCA_013400915.1 of Pardalotus punctatus. NCBI lineage: Eukaryota > Metazoa > Chordata > Aves > Passeriformes > Pardalotidae > Pardalotus > Pardalotus punctatus. Next base: position 164,632 of record VZTX01004035.1, on the reverse strand, counting down.
AGGGGGTGAAATTAGCTGGCCTGTAGCATGATGGTTCTCTCCTGGGCAGATGTGCTGGGAAAGCAAAAGGCACTTCTGACACATCTGTCCAGAGGGAGCTGCAGTCCAGCTCTCCTCTGTGGTTGGTGGCACCAAAATGTTCCTGTTGCATCATTTACATCAATAAACCATCCTCTCCCTCATGACATATTAGGTGATATGACAGTGTTTACATAAAGCATAATCAATGCTGCTCACTCAAACAATTCCCAGTTTGGTGCAGCAGAAAGATATCCTTAAAGTCACCAGGGCCTGCCCCACATACATTATAGAAAATTAAATCCCAGTAAAAGAGAGTACTGCATTGCAACTTCTGTCCATGACTGCCCTCAGTGAATTATATATTTCAGAAACCTCTCTTCAGTGGAGAGTTTTTACTCCTCCTGGATACTGTATACCTACACAAATACAAGGGACAAGCAGAGGAGATTCAAGCAGGAAAAAAGAATCTCAGGGAATCTGCTGAATTTGATTACTTTACTGATGGTGATATTCCTTTCCCAAGTTGCTCTAGCATCTCTGCACTGTGCCAGAATTGCTTCTCCTGGGTGGGTGAGGTAGAACAAGTAGCTAAATGTTTCCTAAAAGATATGGAGTGAAATGTATTGTCAAGATGCAGAGTAAGAGTTGAGTCCACGAATCTCCTGGACAGCTTTGTGTTTCTCACCCCAATATTGCATCATCTGCCCAGGAGTGTGTGCTCTTTCAAGAACATCTATAAACTGATGGAAGATACAAACAGGACAACACATTGGGACTGGCCAAGTCAAGCATTATACTTCCCTCACTCAGATATTTGGACAGGAGTTATCAAGGAAAATAATAAAACATTTTGTGTCTAAAATCTACTAATTTTTCCACATTATTGAAAGGAAAGACAGATTAGAGCATATTTCCTTAAGCTAGGCTTGGTCAGTAAACATGATATATCCTGAAGGATGAATTTTTAAAGATCAATACCTACCATCTGTTAATTAGCCCATTGTCTCAGTATCTGTATCTTGCAAGTGATAGAATTTTAGTACCAAGGCATTTTTCTGACCAGGACAGCCAACCTGATTTTTAAACAAAATTAAAAGAATTTTTTTTCAAATGCACTGGATGGGGAAAAAAGGTGGGTAGCTGTATTTGTGTAAAATCCCATCCCCCCTCCCTGTATTTTGTAGAGGAACAAAGCTCTTATCTTGGATGTTTGAACTCCACAAACCCAACAACAATGGAGTGCTCATCCCTGTGACGTCTAAATTTCCTGTGTGGCTCAAACCCCTCCTTAGTGAGATATCCTTTATTCACAGACCAGCCACTTCTGAAGTTGCAAGAAATCCCCATAAGACAATGGGACACTCTTTTACATCCCTGCTGAAATCTGTTCTGACCTCCATCCTGAGGCAAGCTGAGAGAGGCTGGTATGGGCTGGCTACACCTGCGCCTGTGAGATGCAGCATTTTGCACCATCTTCTGCAGCTCTGCAGTGTCCATGAAACCAGGAGGGTCCCTTCAGTGAACTGAAGCCTAATTCTGCTGTATCAGGCAAAAAGCCTGAGAAAGCCTTTAAAAATAAAGACCAAAAAAAAAGAGCATTATTTTTATTCCTGTGCTGGTGACCACAGCTTTACACAAGAGTGTAAGGAAGGAAATTAAGAAAGTGGGTTGTTGTGCTGTCTCTCTCACAAAAACAACTTTCTGGAGCTCTCAATCCGGTGAGAAGGGGATCTCAGACGTGCTATGAGGGGTAAACAAAGCTCTGGGTGTCTCAAGGATCTCAAGGGCAGCATTAATCACATCTCAGGGTATCTCTTTGTCTTTGCAGTTCAGACCCTATATGCAAACATCAGACATATCAACAAACAAATATATTGCATATCAGTGCCATGACTATGCTTCCAAAGGGGATGAAGCAGGATAGGCTTTGCCAAGCAGCTGCTCAGAGTTAAGTTTGTTTTATGAGCTGTACACAATTTTCACTGGTGTAAGGCTTACCTTACCTTGCACACCACAGCTAAATTAATTGATTGTCCTTATCAGCTACATAGTTTGCAGTTCTGTTTCTTCTGACCTAAGACACAATTATTTTCATTGGGGAGTTGATGCACAAATGGCACTTTCTTCAGCAGCGTGTCTGTTCCTTGAAGGGAAAGAAGTTTGTTGATTTTTTTTACAAAAAAATACTCGAATACCTCATTTTCCATAGTGATGGAATACCTCCCTCTTCAGCCTTTCCACACACTTTCATGGCTCTGAAATAGGTGTCCCTGCAACAGACTCTGCACAGCTGGACCCCAGTTGTGGGCAAGTGAAGTGTCTCCCTTTCCACAAAGACATTTAATTTCATCCTAAAAACTAATCAGACACTGGCCTACAATTAAACATCCAAGCCTCCATCCTCAAAAGTTTTCACCTTGCGCTGCAATCCCCACTTTTCCTCGCTGCCAACCGTGCTAGTCCCAGAATGATGCCTGCCACCTTCTTGGTGGTCCCAGTGGGGAAGAAAGAAATGGAACAAGAATTGTGAGGGTCCCCCCAGCACTGGGTGCGTTTTGGCTGTTCTCATTTTAAGTTCAAAGCCTTCTACATGGCAGCTGAATGGGAGACTTTCCAAAATCTACAGGAGGCTGGGAAGGAATCCAGCATCACAAAGAGTATCCTGACAGAAACAGAAGAACTGGCAAATAAGCATATGTGAAACGTACCCCTTTTTGTCACAACCAGAGGCACTGTTTTCCCAACAAACACCCCATCCATCTGGTAAAGAACAGCCACTACCTGTCTCTGTGGATATGATCCTTGTTGCCCAGCCAAAGGGAATTTTAAGCAAGCAATCCCTCTACCCTATATATTGCCCTCTTCTTACCCCGTTATCTTTTCAGTGTTGCTACCCTTTTGTAACAGATTATATTTTTCTGAGATCCTATGCCTACAAAATGGTAGTATTGTCATGCAAATGGGTTCATTTGTAGAGATAAAGATTCATCGTGAGCACAGTTTTATAGGACTGGGCCCTATATTTCTCCTTGAACTCTTTGCAACAATTTCTCCTGCCAAATCCCTTTCTGTCTAGATCCTGCTCTTACATTCAGATTCCATTTCCTGTGGCTTTTGTTTGGCTGGAGTTTGTGCTCTCTTTTTCTTCTTAATCCCTAAACTTTCTTTTGCTGTATTTTATTTTTGCTTCTCAAGCTCGTAATAGTGTTTCTATAATCAGACTTCTTCAGCACAGCTTCTGAAAAAGCAACACTGCAGGTCTGTCTCAGAGCATTAGTCTGCAAGCATTGGAAAAGGCAGAGAAAAACCCTCTGTCTCAAATCCTGCCATTTAAACTACTATAATGGACAGTGTTTGCAGAAAGTCCTTTAAATACTGTTTTTTAAGGATATCTCAAATGTCATACACGCTGCAGGGACAGACTTTTTAAGTCAAGGATTTGCACTGACATCGGTATCTCCTCAATTTTCTTCATAAAGCAGCGAGCCCAACTCTTTCGTGGTACATCCTTGCCTTTCTCCAGTGACTGCAATAACACCAGCAGCAATTCAGAGGAGCAAGCAAGAGGCTCCTGCTTTGTGTAGATCAGTGAAAAGCCCAAGGACAGAGCGAGCCAATGCTTCTGGCAGCCCAGCACATGATAATTAGACAGCCCTGGTTACACATCCGTCGGTGCAGGAATGGCATACTTTCCTGGTGACTTGGCAGGGGCAGGTAATAAAGCTTGCATGCTTACACGTCCATTATGAACAGGCTTATTAAGAGCCTCTCCTCCCACAGGAATGCTGGAGTATACATGGAAATGAGGCTGTGCTCACCCAGCAGTTCGCAGGTATCCAGCTGCGCGCTCAGCAGACACGGAGCACGCAAAGCCGTGCCAGCCTCCCAGGCAGAATCCAAATATTCTTGCTTAGAGAAGCAAGATCCTTTTAGTTGGAGCTAAGACAAGGCCCATTTGCTTTTAGCACTGTTTGAACCACAGAAGAAAAGCCATTTCTCATTCTCTTCAAAGAAAGATGGTTGCACGTATACCTCCATTCCCCCAAGGATAATTTTCTCCATTTAAGTTCTTCAGCTTACTTCACAAGCTTCTCAGCCAATATGTCATTGATTGCTGTTGCTATAACTCCTCCTAAACAGATAAAATATTTCAAGTGCTTCAGAGAAATGTCCCTTCTCTGCACTGATGTGTGTAGAAATGCCTCTCATGCCTTCTGAATCTGGCTTATCTTTCCCAAGGGCTGAAGCATGACAATCCTTGGCTATTCTTCTCCCTGGTGTTTAGAATGGTCGTTCTTTTCCCTTTTGCCTTTTGCAAAGGATGAGGGAGGTTAGAATCTTCCCCCATATATTTTGTTGAAGCTGCAGGGCTTGAGACGGGTTATTACTATCAATATTGCTAATTGTTTTAAAACATATTTTTACTGCCTTATAACATTTATGGACTTTATTGTGAATGCTAGTATTCCTTTCTAACTACGAACTAGTCCCTTCATGCACACTTCTTTTGAAGCAGCAGGTACAGGGTAAATGCCTCAAAACTCAGGAGCTGCGAGGGTTTAGGATGCATGTGGTGATGATTAGTATTTCCTTCAGGAACTTCATGTTTCTGAGATATTCTTAACATTGGACTCTTGCATCTCTCAGACACTCAAAACTCCCAGGGGATCTAGGCAAGTTGCAGTCCTGCCAAGTCCACTTATTCCCACAGTTCGCTTTCCACACCTCATTAAAAAAGTGATTCAGGATTTCTCTTCAAAGCTTCAGCAGCCCTGCACATTGAAAAAGAAACCTTTCAGAAACAAACCAGCATATGCTGGTAAGTGCATACAGTAGTCTCAGTGGAATTATATGGCAATAAGGAATTTTTTTTTAGTAAAACACCAAAACAGAAAAAGATTTTTAAAAAGCAATGCAATACAAATGAGGCCAGCAGCTCTACGTGACCCCAAACAACATTCCAAGGTCTTCAAGGATTCATCTATGCTTACCAGTTCTGCTACTTTAATTATGCTAACGCAGAGCAGCATAATGCCGTTCTGGCACAGTAGTAAGTGTACTGGTACAGTTTAGTCCAGTTACACACATTGAAACAGGATATACTGGCATACTTATATACCTTTTTATGCAGAGTGCACATTTTACTGTCTATATATCTGTTTGTGTATATATATATATATATATATATATATATATATATATGAAGAAAATCATATGCTTGTTAATAAAACCTCTGTGTCAATTAGGTATAAGTCCCAACTAAATTCACCTTTACTTGAACTTACTTATTTCTGTCTCTGTTCTTCTGGGATTTTCTATGAGGATCTCTTTATCACCACCCCCCTTTGCCTTCCCTGCTGCACTTTTGTGGGCCCTGCTGCAGTTGCCAAACCTCCTCCCAGGTTTGCTTCCAGGCTTGATTCCTCCCAGTCCTCTTGCAACATTTTCAGATCAAACCTACGTGTATGATCATCTAAATTCCATTTTTCCTGACAACATTCACTTCTTCTTCTTTCCTGTCAGCTGGGCTAACAAACCAGCTGGAGCAGAAGGCCAGCATGAGCCCGGTTATTCCAGCAGGACAGGTAGATGTTAAGCAATACTGTTACCTGCTTATCCCTACGTTTTTGTATAGAAAGGTAGGGAATGAATACAATTTGAGAGAGGTACTGCCTTACCAGCCTATTTTTCATTGAGCACCATCAGATTGCCTCACCAGCCTATTTTCCATTGCAAAGAGGTTTCTCTAAGGGCAGACCTTGTTTTTACCCATGCAAGTTCTCTCTGAGGCTCTTGCACACTCAGATTTATCAGACATTTGAATCAGAAATCAACAGCCACCCCACAAATCTGGATAAGGTACCTACATGTGTTCGTCTCTCTTCCCTACTTCTTCTCTAGTAGCAGCTACATAATTACTCCTGGCAACAGGAGATCCCGACTGGAATAACCCCTCCATGCCTCCTGAGGGGAGCCAGCACCCCCTGGAATGCCTGTGAACACATCAACTTGTCCTTCTCTGAGGTAGTCACAAGCTGGAGGCAAAAAAGGGAAAGAATCTTCCATCCGAAGCAAAGACAGCCACCACCTCTGAAGGTATTTGCATGCCACAGCTGGCACTGGCAGTTTGGTGAGAAATCTGAGAGCCCAGGCTCATCTATTACAAATTAGTATAGAGAGCTGTCTGTTTATGTTAACTACATCCTGACTGCCCAGGGAGAAGTCCTGCAACTCTTTGGATTTGTAAACTCAGAGATGATGTCTCTGCTGGTCATGTCAGCTGCAGAAGCAGCTGTATTTTCAAAAGGGAAGCATGAGAAGGACATTGGAGAGCTGCCTGCACTTCACTGATGTCCTCCTTGCAGATGGGGTAGGTACCAGGCTGCCGTAAAACATCACTCAGGGAACTAATCTGCAACTCCAGACAAGAAAATGTGCTTTCAACTGAAACACTTTCAAGCTTTTATCTCTGGGAGCTGGGGAAGCAAAGGGCTGCACAGTGCTGAGTATGGCAGGGGTTTGATCCCTGATTACTTCATGTCAGTCATTTAAACAACCTAGGGACAAAACAAGGAAAGAACCTAACTGATGTGGGAAAAAAAAAAAGAAAAAGAAAAAAAGAAAAAATAGAAAGCAGCCAAGGTTCAAAATCTGATTTCCTCCATATTTACTCGACTTGAGTGAGAACAGACACACTGCAAAACACAGTAGGAGCAGGAAACCAAAGCCCCATATTGACTCAAACATCAGCCTGAATCCTGCAATGACCCAGATCACAAAGATTAAAAGCAGCACAATCCCTGAACTAATGAAGTAGGTAAGTGGATAGGACTTAATGACAGTGTGATACTTGGGTTATGGTTTGTGCGCATTTTGCAATAAAGAGAACCTCTCTGGCTAACAGATGAATCTGTTTTTCCCCCTTTTTCTCAGCCTCTCTGAAACCAGCACTCACCTTCTGAGAGCATCTTGATCCTGCCAACAATTCTGAGAGGGATGCTAAATGTCAGAAATGTAGTAGTACAGAAATGGCTTAACTTTCTCCAAACGGCAGCTATTTTTAATTCTTTTTACAATGTAGGCTGTTTATTTACAATGTAAGCTGGGGCAGGGGCAACTTATTTTTATGGAGTTGCATACAGGACTCAAACTGCAGCTCTTATATTTCACTGGGACCTGTAGGTGCTTCCATTAAAAAAAAAGTAAAGTGAAAAATCCCACAGGGATGTGCAGTGAGAAAGTCTAATGATTACTGAAAAGGGCAGTAATCCAAGGATAAGTGACATCTAGTACAGCTCTGTGGCAAATAAGGCACTAACAACACTTGTTAACAAAGGAACAATTACAGCACCAGCAGTTGTGGGTAAATGCGAAATCTCTGTAGAAATCCTGTACCTCTACCACACTGCTTTGGCAGTGAAAGCAAACGAGACACTGAGCTCCTCAATTGCTGCATGAAGAAGGAAGGTGACACAAGCAAGTCAGCCATTGCTGTGGGTCACTTCAAACTGCAGACAGCCCCAAAATATACCACACTTCTTAAACCTTTGTCGAGGCAAGCAGCAGCAGTTAGAGCTTGTGGCGATGGTGTTTGAGGTGTTCAGACACCACAGCGTTGCCTGTCACTGGGGTACTGAAACTCAAAAAGTGTTTCATAGAGAGCTGTCACTGTGAAACCCTTGTTCCATTCTCATGTGAGTGGAACTAGACTGCAAGGGACATCATGCTGTGAGAGAGACTGCTTGTTAGAATTAGAGATCATAAAGGACCAGAAAAGTGGGGTGTTGGTTTTTTTTCCCATTTTTGTTTAGGAAGTCACAAATCACAGAAAATGATGCATCGCAGCAGGGCCATCTAACTTTTGGGAGACAAGCTGGTAGTTTTGGAGCAATTCCATGGAGCAGCTCTGATACCTCTGAGCCCCAAGAGCACAGCAGGCAGCAGGGCTCGGGGTCCATCCAGGCACAAGGGCACTAGAAAGGCCTTGGGCTGTGGCTTTGTAGTTGCATATCCCTGTATTACTGACTGCATCTCTTCTAAATCTCCTTACGGACTAATTACTTGGGAGATCCCTCTAAACACTGCAGGAAAGAACCTCATCCTAGGCATTAATATGGCTGCCAGCCCTGTACATGCTGCTGTTTTGTAATCAGAGGAGTGAAGACTGCAATTAGTCGCTCATCTGTCAAGCCTTTATTTTGAAGAAGGTAACACTCCCAGTTACAACCAAAATGATTAAGACACCAGAAACTGCAGAGCTGATGAGTAAATAATAACCATATGACTCATTTCCTAACTCAGAGATGCCTGGAAACTGAAATTAGCAAGTCACAGAGCAAAAGGCTTCATCTTTGAGGGGTTTCATCTTGTCTTTTCATTGTACATCAAAAGAGAAAAGCCTTCGGTGCCTGGGCCTTGCAACAGTGTCTTGCCAAGACAGTTTATGGAGGAACCTGCTCTTTGTTTTATTAAAGGCCATGCCTTAGAGCACAGGGGATGGCCAGGGGTCTGCCATGCACCTTCCTGAGCTGTTGGCACCATGGGGCTCTCTGTTTCTGGGTTCTTCTTACATTCCCAGCTGCAGGTCACCACTGGTTTGGGCTATTTATGATAACAGATGGACCAGGATGGACTTTAAACTCAAATTTCCTTGCTGCAAGAAAGCTGAGCTTTAAAGGGTAATTAGAATCTGAAGAAACTACAATGTAAGCAAACCCTTCTTATGCTCATGATTGAACTTACTCTCTGAAGGTGGCTGGTCTCCACCAGCTGCTGTTGACACCAGCCTGTTTTTCTTTGCAAATACATCACTTCACAAATGAGCCTCAAGGATTTAGGAACTAAACCCACCACACTTTTCGAATCTTATGTATCCCTTAAGATGCAAAAGCCCCCTAATTTTGAGGGTGAGTGGTACATGGGTGCTAGATACAGTTTGTGTTCATCTCTGAGCAGGAGAAATTTTATTAGAATCTTTAACTTAACCTGGCATTCTACAGGGAAGCCTTACCTTGGTTGTACCCACAGAAATTTGCTGCAAGAGTAAATACATGGTACAGAAATGATTCATCTCACCTTGACAACTTGCAGTCTGGATTTAGGAGGTTAAGAGCTAAAATGTTGAAGCAGGTAAGAAAACTACTTCATCTGAATGTAATTTGAATGTCCAACAGAATGTCATTGCAGTCCCAAGTCACCCAAATAAATGACTGCTTAAAAATGAGACTCAGAGAACATTATTCTGCTTCAAATTAAGGACTATAAAAAATGGAGAGAGCCTACATTATTCATAAAGTCTGGCCAAGTGAAAGACCCGAAGAGCCTGAGCTTTCAGAAACTTCAGCCTCTGTGCAAAGCCACTGGACCCCATAAATCACTCAGCTGCAGAGGACTTCAACACATAGCAGAGCAGCCCAGATACAAAAAGTAAATATTTATGAATACAAAAAATCAACAATAGACCCAAGCAGCAGAAGATTACTTCCACATCTATGAATCAGTTCCTTCATTTTTATGTTCACAGAGTGCTCACTTGTTCTCAAGAGTTTATGAAAAATAACATCCTTTCAAATTTGAGCAGAACGAACTGTACCAAAACCACAACCAAAACATAGTGTTTACCTACAATTTTGGCAATTGTCAAATGTGTTGAGTTAATACAATTTTTGGAAAGGCCCTTGCAAACATTTTAGATACTCTAGTAATTCAAAACAGGCATAATATGTATTTGCCACAGAAACAAAGACATGCCAAGACCCTGTTGGCCTCTCTGATCATGCTCTAGAGCTGCTCACCTGCCCCACTAGCCCCACAAATGGGCTGAAGTCAGTGCCTGTACAAGTCTGAGACTCCCCAGCCACCCCAGTGGTCCCAGCACAAGCAGAAATTGGAGGCTTCCCATCCCCATGTCCTCACTCCAGCTTCAGAACTGAGACCTGCTTTTTATCTTTATACTTTTCCCAAACTGGCCATCCCCCACTGGTCCTTCCACTGGCTGTATTCCCAATCCATTACTTAGCTGCTCTGCAATCATTTTCCAGTTATCTCCTCTCAAGCCCAGGAGGTAACAACAACCAAACCACAATTTTTTTCCACAAACATGACATTGGCCAAACAACCCGGACCACATCGTTCTCTGACATATCCTCCTTTTCTTTGTCTTCATCTGACCATGACTCTAGCAGGCCTGTCATACAATCGTGTGCCTATTTCTCCTACCTGTATTGCTTCTCTCCTAGTTTTCTGGTGAAATACCTGGTCTGCACTAGCATGACTGTGCATACACAGCCTGCACAATGCAAGCAAATTAGCATTTATCCAAGGTGACACAGTTACCTTTCTCCCTTTCTTTTTACTGCATCTTTCAGAGGTGGAAACTTTAACTCGGTTTCACTCCAGAAGTTAGGTGTGCCTTTTAAACATCAATGTCTCATCACTCCCACACTGAGAGGCTGCAAGAACGCAACTTCAGCACATCTATCAACTGCACCTCCACTGACTGTAGAGGGAGCATAGATCCCTAATTCAGGCACCTTTTGTGGCAAGCTTAATTTGTATGTTTCCATCTGAGATATATATATATATATATATATATATATATATACACACAAAATTGAATAATTATTGTATTTCTGTGGGCTTATCCAGCACCCAGGAGAATGGGTCTGCAGATATTCTGGAACACAGATAAAAAGAACAGTGTGCAGAAATTGCATGGCTCGTGTAGGAGCGCAGAGTCTCAAGCCCTTGTAGGAAAACTGCCCTGGGCAAGGGGTGTTTGGCAGGCTCAGCTGGGCTCTGCATCTCAGAGCCCCACCAGCAGATGCAGGCTTCAAAGAAAACAAATATACCAGGTCTTTAAAAGGGGTGGCTTTGGGTCCTAAATTCTCCTACCTGAGCAAACAAGTGATCACCTGAAAAGAGCACTTGTTCTCTATACCCCATTACTAGTAGTGAGAAGATGTCAATATTCACCAGGATGGAGTCTTTTCACGACTATGGGTAGGAACACTACCTTAATCTGTATTTCTGGGCCCTGGAGTCACATCTGCTTTTTTTTCTGTAGAGTTATTGTGCAGTAAGACAGCCAGCACAGCCCAAGGATTTTGTTTCATTTGTTTAAAACCTAATTGCAGCCAAGATGTGTTGAAATTCACACTTCTTTTCAACTGCTGAAGCAACGTTCTGGGATGACATATCACAGAAGAGAGGCCAGCTGATTATCAGAGAGATATATAGATCAGAAAACAAAATAAATGACAAAGAAAAATGGGCCACTATAAAAGCAAAATAAATCCAGTGCAAGATGGTAACACAAGCAAACAAAAAAGCAAGCAAAAAAACATACAAGAGCTCCTCACACCACTCTTTCAATCCACAAAAATACTCAAATAAGGGCAGCAGTATTCAGTGGAGACTACACAATAGCACTATAGTCCAGCTGCTTTATTCTTCTCTTGTAAAAATGGATCTAATATTAAACATTGCAGCTCCTCGTTAGAACATGAGGAACCAATGCTGGCCGCACACAATGAATCATAGTGAGTTTCTATCTGCATTTAAATTTTCTGGACTTTGGACAAACTGACCTAATAACTAAAAATACAGTCTTAGTTCCCATTTCTAAAATCCCATTTCTGCCCCTCCTAACAGCTCACAGACAGTGATGGTTTGCTGTGAAGGTACCAGTCCCTTCTCTTTTCAAAAGAGACATGATGCAAGCTCTGACTGATTGGCGTGGACAGATATTCAAGCAGACAGTTCTCTGAGCTATCAGTTCTTAACTTCTGTGTTGCTTGGACATGATGACAGGAATCTAGACGTTAATTACCTTGTAATTTTCCTTCCTTAAAATTATTTTGTAAGACTGACTTCTGGCTCCTGCTACAAGACTGTGGGAACACTACTACTGCCTGTGTTTGGTCCTGAATGGCACTGGCAGTAGCAAGAACTGAAAGATGTTATCTTCTTGCTGCCCATAAAGCAAGAGAAAAATAAAAAAGGGTGGATTTTAACATCAAAATTACCACATATATCATGGCTTCTCTAAGATAAAAAGTTTCCCACACTGGAAGCCTGATTTAACAGAAATATCATTCAAAGATAAACTGATAAGTGGCTGCATCTAGTTTTGCAGAGGCAGCTGTCTAATACCATGCAGCCAAAGCTGATTAGATTGAAAAATTTCCTACAGTCCATGTAGACAAACCCCTTACAATATGGAATTGAGGTTTTTGTCATGCATAAAACCAAATTCAAGCATCCACGTTCCACAAGTCAAGCACGGAAAATTATAATGATTCTTACACAGCCAAGCAGCTGCAACATTTAGAAACTTCACCAAATTTCCTCACTGCTAGTCTTGCAACATATTTGGCAATGCATATAGAGGAAATAAAGCAACTCCATAAACCAGGGATATCCTCAGTATCCTGCATATGTATCTTCCTAAATCAGTTACCTTTGTTCAAAATAACCAGCAGGTTTGACTTAAGAGCACACACTCCTTGAAAGTGAAACAAGCCTTTTCACAGGAGTGGTGCTTCATGACTTGTGTGAAAGATATAATTCCATTTAGCTGAAAATTTCATCTTGACAAGAAATATGTACAATTATATTTTCAAAATTCTTTGTCCATGAAAACAAAAAATCCCTACTAGCTCATTAAAAACAAATCATGCTAGAGAAGACTTCTGCAAAACTCATTGTGGTAATAAAATTATGTTCATTATAAGCTGAACACTTTACCTGATGAAGAGGGATAGGAATCTGTAACAACTGAAAGAGCTGTAGCGGCAAATTTGAAAAATCAATTTGTTCACTGGTAGACAAAATTAACTGTGTAAACAGAGCAGCAAGTTTCGTAAGCTTATTTTCCAAACAATGCTGCATTTCCCCCCTACATCATGCATTGTTTGCACCTCATCCTCTTTTCTTCAGTTCTCAGACCAGAAGCAGCACTCCAGGATGAGAGGATTGCTGTAAGAGCAAGCATTATAAAGAAGCCAATATTTCAATATCTGATAGTTTCAAGCGCATCACACTGACATAGCATGGAAACATTACACTATTCTAACATAACTTCTGATGCTCACATAATCTGGAGATTACCATTCTGAGACACATTTAAAGAAAGAATTCTACTGCCTTATTATTATTTGGAATTTTATGTTGAACAAGACCTTTAGGCCTGTAACTCACATGCAGCAATGAGTGAAAACTAAAGAACTTGAGCAGTTTTCCAGTGTTTTCTCTTGTGGAGATGAACAGGCATTTTAGCAAACCATTAATCCTTAGCACTGAAGGAAGCAGCAAGGGAAATCTGATGAACACATTAGCACCAGTTTGCAGGAAGTTGATAATAACATTTTCTAACTTTCAAAGCATCCTAAAAATGTATATTTCCTTGCCTTCCCCATACCCACCAGTATTTTCTGCAGAGAGCTACCCTAATCTCCTGGAAAGCATCAGAGTTTATGGTACCAACCACAGGATGATGTGGTCTGTGCTCTCGAGAAAGCCCAGCATCACCAACTGGACTGGTTAAGGAGGAAAGGAAATGGAGAGTTTCTGATTTTGGACAGCAACCATGAGAATAGGATGCTGCTTCCTTTAACCATTTCCTAATTAGAAATGGTAATGTACAATTTACTTTCTGTAGAAGAAAATATTGGGACCAGTATTACTTTGTTCAGTTCTGGTTTTTTATAAAGAAGGAAAAACATCCTGTGTCCATGAATGCAAAAGGAATCAAGCAGCAGAAGAGGTAGGCTTTGGTGGCAAATCCAATCCCCTTTATAGATGGCAATCTGGCTAAAGGTTCTCTTTTTAAATTATTTCTAACACTGCCAGACTATTGGTGCTTCTGTGGCTGCAGTGATCCCTTTCTTACTGTCCTGTCTCAGTTTCTGTTTTCTCTGCCCCTCCTCACAGAATCAGAAACACTTACCAAATTGTACTCAGTGAAACCTCTTTACCTGCATATGCTTGTACGTTGGAAAGTTGCTCCTACTGTTTTGGTTACCTGGCCCATAAAATATCCCTTTTCTTACCAGGCTATTAACATTACCTAAATGTATTTAAACTATTTACTCTTCAAAATGCCTAATTAATGTTCAGATGTAGCCAAATGATAGCATCATGCAATCTTGATTAAAGACACCCAGCCTGACTTGGCCAGTGAAAGTATTAAAAAGAATTTCAACTCTGGTCTGCAGAGCTAAAAGCAACACTAAATCACACAGTGCTACAGTTCCTACAGTGACAGAGTGTTTGCAGTTAAAAGAATTCAGTGGTCAGTGAAAATAGCAAATTTAAAAAACTAAATATGGCTTGGGGGCAGAAAAAATGAAACTTCTTAAGAAAAGACTGAAGAAATTACCAGAGCCTCAACTAATGCCAATCAGTATATCTTTGGTGAAGCTGATGAAGTTCCTTAATGTAATGGAGCTAAAAAGGTGGCCCAAAGCAAGTACTAGAAATTAGGATGGTCACAAAAGTACAGGGCAGGGGAGATAACATAAATTAATAAAAACAGTTTTCACTTAGCATTATCTAACAAAAGAAAAATACTTTAAATAATGTGCTTATTATTAATCAGATGAACGGAACATCCCAATATTGTACTTATAAAGCAAATATCCCCACTCTTCCAAGCACTGCTGACAGTCTCTTCTCATGATCTGCACAGATTTCCAAGTTTCTTCAGACTGGAGTAATAGTACTCCTGAAATCATAAGGTAGCTGGGCTGTGGTAACCACTTTCTGAAGTGTGAGGAACAAAGCTGGAAGCATCCCTTCCTAAAGGGAGAGCAGCTGGACAAAGAGCAGCAAAGAACATACAGGTTTTGCAGTTTGGGATAAGGATTTCTGGTTGGTCCTTTGGGATAGCTCCAGTTTTGTAGGGGTTTTTCCCATGGCGTTGCTTGGCAATAGGTCACAACTCCTGTACATTATCCACCAGCTTCCTGCATCTCACCTTGCCTCCTCAAAATCAGGGTGCTTTTCTTTGTCATTGCAGTGTCTCATAGTTAAATGCCCTTTTCTCCTGCTTCAAAAATTGTCTTTCTTTCCAATTCAAGACCTTCGAGGGAGTCGTAAATCTTCCCCTTTGTTCCCTCTGTGAGACCCTCTGGAACTGGTATTCTTTTAATTCCTGTTCCTTCTTCCTGTTTAAGGACTTTACACTTTTTCTGGTACTGCCATTAAAGTTAATGGTTCTCCATCCCTCTGACAAATGTGTGGTATAGACCCAGCAACAAACGGCCTGTTCCACATTAAAAACACAACATTTACAATAACATGGTCCAAAATTCATCACAAGTGTAGAACACGTAGGCCACCCCATATGTCCAGGATGAAACAGAATTTAAATGCTATTTAAAAGAGATATTTTATGGTTTTTCTAAGACAGAGGGCAGGACAGAGCCTACTTTAACCTCATAAACAGCAGATGACCAGCCAAGTCAATTAAGATGTTTAAGTAAGACTTGGGTAACAATTATTTTGAATTTTCCCCTTTTTTTCCTACAAAAAATAATAAAGCTGCAGAAACAAAAGTGTTTTAAATCCCCACTGCCCTGTTGGACAGGGAAAACAAATACTAAAGACATTTCAGTCACAATGGTTTTGTAGTGTTTAGTAATAATGTGCATAGACACCACTATATTCAACACTGGACTACAGCAAAGACACTTCTATCTCAAAAATCCAAGAATTTATTCATCCTCTGAAATCTCTGTGGTAAAAATTGTGGAAGACAGAAAACAATGTTTTGTCTAGGACATATACTCAGAGGTATAAAAGGGTCATTTCCAGCCACAGAACCCAAATATATACAGTTACTACATCAATTTGTCTACCTTGTTTTGGAAATGGGGTGAATTTTAATAAAAGTTATCATAAGAAGAGATCCCATCTTCTATCTGTTAGAGTGATCTAGAAAAAAATTCGTTGACTATGCCTGTACTGAATAAAACTGGAAGACATCGTTTATCCATAGAAATGATAGAAATCAGTTTAGAAATCCTCTTAGAACAACATTGAGCTTTACTTACGTATCAGCTCATATTTCTGCTGTCTACCATTGCTTTACTTTCCAGAAGCCCGCTTCAATGCTATTTTTTAAGGAAAACTTAATATCTCAAAAGAAATTTTAATTTCAGAAAATGGAAACTTCCGTTTTAACTATAAAATCTGACCTTTGGGCTCATTTGAGCATTTTGTCCTTAATGATGTGAATTAGTACATTTTATGTCAGTGTAAATTTTATTACTTCGGTGGTTCTGCGGTCTCCAAAAACTAGAGTAGAGAATAATCAGGCCACCAGTTTTTAAAGGAAAGGAAAAATGGAAGGGGAATCTGAGATCCCCCTGTATGAGGGCATGCATATAATCTAATGATCTACAAAGGAATTAGAGCAGGTGCTTGATTATACTATAATTATTCTGCTTCACCTTAGACAGTTCTGAGGTTCTATTAAGGCAGAAAATAGTCTGAATTTTTTCTTTTCTTGTAAGTTGTCAGCTTTTTGACAGAGATAGACCAAGTAGCATATGCAGTCGTTGTGATCTGTTCTCACCAGTGCTGGATAATTAAGGCTTTAGCTAATTTATTTTTGAAAGATGGTTTGAGTTAGAATCTGAAAACTCTTGTTAGGTAATACAAACAAGAATTTTACATGTTACAACTGAGAATGAAACAGCACTTACACTTCTCATCTTAATAGAGACTGTAGGTGCCACTGACAGCAGTTCATTTCACAGTAACAATTTTTACTCAGTGAAGACAACATCTTTATAAAGTGTGAAATAACCTGCTGGTAAACTCCAATGTTTGAACAGGACTACTAAAAATTAAAAGGCTGAAGTCATAAGTGGTGGGCTTAAATGGAAACGTTTAAAAAAGGCTTTTTTCTCTGTAAAACATCTTTTCCAAGGAATCAGTTTTGTGACATTTGAAGAAATATCAATGCGAGTTTCTATTAGTTTGGCTAGCTATGTGGAATATTTTTCCCAACACCTTGAACGAAATGTCTCTCCTAAGACAGCAACAGGACAAGAGTTACCATTGCTTCTTAGCATTTTCCCAAAGGGTTAAGCAGGACTGGTAGGACTTGTACACATAAACATACATATATACATATATAAATGTGCACATATACATGGGGCAGCTTGTACAGCATGGCTACTCCCTGGTGTAGTGTGGATCAAGCCAGAATTATACTAAAGATGTGCTCATCATTTACATCATCAGAGAACTGAATTATTTAAGTGTTGTCCTCTACGCTCCTTCCCCAGTAAAGATGAAATTTTGAAGAAATGGAATCAGGTGTGATGACAGCTTTGGTACTAACACCAGCCTGAAGGAATCCCACCCCTGTCCACCTGCTCCACCTCTCCAGGGGAAAAGGTTGTGACTTCTGAAGCCAGCCATGAACCTTTTCATGACATGGCAAACACCACAAACTTTAGAACATATATTGAATAGCATTCAGTATAAAAATCCTATCTTTTCACACTTTTACAGGACTGGGTAAAGATAAATGTGTCTACAGGAAAATTTCAGGTTGAAGCCCATTGATCAACTTATTGTATACTGTTAAGAAAATATATATATTAAAAAAAGATATGGTTGGCTCAATTTCTAAGAATACCCAATTCTATTAAGTATTCCCAATATTTGGCTACCTGTTTGCATTCACAAAGCTTTTTCTTGAAAGTGAATATATAGCACTATTTCCCCTGTAATATTTTACTTTCTCTTCCTTAAATAGCAAAGGAATACTGCTATTTAGATTGCAGGAACAGCAAGAATATTTGCCTGTTTAAATCTTCCCTTTCTGAAAACATGGCTTGTTTTTTTATTTACTTACAATTTGTGAAAACACACTTGATAACTGTTTTTGTAAAAACAATAATAAAAGAAACAAACTAGAGTTATGAACTCAAATTACTACGACAGTACAAAAAAGCTAATATTCAGAGGTTAAAAACATGCTATGTTGTTAACTGGTAAATCAGGATGGAATTCCGCTCTTCCAAAAATGGCAAGGTCACGTACTGTCTGATCACATTCATACTACACACGGTTTTATTTCACTCAAAATCTTTGTCTTTTTAGTTGCTGCTGATCTAAGATGTTACAAATGATTGCAATCTACAGAAACAAGCAGGAAAAAAAAAATCAGTTAAACATGTCTGACTCTTGGAGATAATTCAAATGGAAAAAAAATCCAGGTCATTGGCCTTTTTAAATAGACCCCCGGCAATATTTACTCCTCCATAAATAGCACAGTCACATGAAATAAAACTGTGTTCAGTAAAGCCTGCAAAACAAAAGAACAATTTACAGACTGAAAGGCAAACTGTGGCTCATGTGTTCGCTGGGTAGGATTAAGCGAGCTTGCTGCACGGTCTGTGCTTAGTGATTGTGGTGTCAGATCCGCTGCAAGGAGAGCAAGTCAGGTCACACCGAAGGTGCTCCATCCCTCAGCAAACGCAGGGAAACGCCGCGATCCTGCTCCGGATGGGGACTTGGGACGGAAAGCTCTCGCTGTAATGTCACGTTTCACTGGGGCAGAAACAAGCTCCACTGCCTTCGCCCTCGTGATTCAGAGCACATCTACATAAGGAAAAATCGCGGGCATTACTGCGCTGCTTTAATTCAACCACCACGGCTCTGCTGCTGTAGGAAGCGCAGCACATTTCCCCGAGGTAGACAAGTCCTAACATGGAGGCACAGACTTCTGAAATACCAGTAAGAGCGTTTAGTGCATCTGCTTGAAAGAATAGATCTTTTTGGATGCTACAGACAAAAGGACAAATGACTAAATCACTATAAACATTATTTACATTCCCCTAAAGCTCATGTCAATCTCTTCTGCGTGCTTACCCACACTTACGACTCTATTTCAAGCCTTACTTTTTAATATTAAGATCCAGCTCGTATTATTACATAAAAGCCACAGCTGTCTCTTTCAAGTGTCATTTGCAGCTCTGAAAACAGTTGAAAACGTGAAACAACTGCACACAAAAACTTTGTAACCCATACAACAAATCAGTAGTACCCACAAGGGCATGTGACTTCATTCATTAACAGGGGAGTGGAAGGATTGATTTTAATTAAATCAATATTTAGGACTCTTCCTTCCTAGTACCACTCATTCTGGCTTTGCAAACTGAGGTTAAACAATGCTGCTGAAAAAGTATTTTTGGGATCTGAGCCTGGTTTGAGGGCAGATTTGCAGGCAATGGGTGCCAGCCCAGTCACCAGTGGGCCGTGGAGAACTGGCTGCTCGGCTGACTTGGCTCTTTGTTTCCAGTTGCTAAATCACAGCAGAGACACATGAAAATATAAAAATTCTTTTCTGCTATTACTCTCTGAAGACAATAGAACTACAAGGGAATGGAATTACAATTCTAGATGCAGACCCAATTCCTCACAGAAAGTATTTTACACTGTCAAAGTGCTTGGAAACCTTGGTACAGCAAATCCTTTCCACCTTGGATTTAGGGCAAGAATATCCCTATCCTCTTCATTTTTCTTCACTACAGCCTATATATATCTGGTTTGCAACTCTGGCCACATTTTGTGCTTTTCTGGCTTCCACATTCATTAAGTTTCCAAGAGCAGCTGATTCTTAGCATGCAGTAATTCTTGTTAGCCTGCTGAGAAGCTGACAGACTAAACCTTGCTGTTTGTTTGTTTAATTCCCTTCACTTAGCATTAGGAATTATTCCTGAAAGAACTCAGGCTTCCAGGTGTTCTTTTCTACATGCAAACACTTCATGACAGAAGCAGTTGCCTTTTATTTCCTAAATGCTGCATTGAACAATCTTTATAGATGACTGTAAAGCTGAAGATAGTGCTCATGGGCATTTACAGAGGTCTGATTTGCCACAGACAAAAGCATTTAGAAAGTGGTAGTGGAAAGGCTGCAGCGGTTTTTGTTGTTGGTTGGTGGGGTTTGGTGTCATTTTTGCTTTTCAGTGAACACAGGTACGATTTGTTACATTTAAAAATATGATGAATCCACTTCTCTTGCAGAAGATCTACACCCATTTTATGTATATAAAAATGCAAACAAATCTTCAGCACAGAGAACAGATTAATATATACACATATGCTCATGTTCTGTAGATTCTTGCTAAGGAAATGTCATTATGGCAAAGATGCTAACTGACTTTGAAAGCTTAGTTGTAAACCTATATCCCCAAGGGATGCTTCGCATCTTACTGAGCCAGAAAGATTGCTGTTGAATTCTCAGACAGCACTGTTTACACCCAAAATGGCAGTTCAAGACACAAGCATAATTAAGGAGTTAAATTGGGATACATTTTCACTGGACTATTGGTTTCAATAATTAGTATATGTGTGCCTGTGCACACAAAATTCTTAAAGTACATTTTTTATTTGCAACACAATCACACTGGATTGTCAATTTAGAAGATTAAACATAAAGGTTTTTGCAATAATACATGAACTAGAGCTAGTTTTAACAATCCAGTGCCTGTACATACCCATACACACAGTTTTGCCTGGAAAGACCCTAATGACGTATTCATAGGTATGCCGAAGGAAATCAAACTCAGGACCCTTACAAAGAAGACCTTGCCAACTAATCTCTGAGTTCCAATCCCTGAATTTCAAATTCTGCTCTGGGAGGAAGGTGACAGATGGCCCTGAGATAACTAATGCTGTATTATTTAAGGATTTATCAATTTAAGGATTTATCAAGCAGAACACTTGGGAACACTTATGCTAGACAGCGACTACCCAACGCAGACTACAGAACATGTAAACATACAATTTAACCTGATCTAGGTGAATATCTCACTTGGTTTTACTGAGGGAATTAGTCCAGAAAGGACTGAGCACCTCTCCTTTGCAGACAGGCTGAGTGAGCTGGAGTTTTTCAGCCTGGAAAAGAGAAGATTCCAGGGAGACATGAGGGCACTTCCTGTATCTCAAGGGGGTCTACAAGAGAGCTGGAGAGGGGCTTACAGGAAGGGCATGCAGTGACAGGACAAGGGACGGTGGCTTTAAATTGAAAAAGGGTAGATTTAGATCACATTCTAGGAAGAAGTTCATCACTATGAGGGTGGTCAGGCACTGGAACAGGGTGTTCTGGAGAAGCTGTGGATGACTCATCCCTGGAAGAGTTCAAGGCCAGGATGGATGGGGCTTTAGGCAGCCTGGTCTGGTGGATGGTGCTCCTGCTCATGGCAAGGGGTTTAGAACAAGATGATCTTTAAGGTCCCTTCCAACCCAGGACATTCTATGATTCTATGAAATACCCCAAGAGACTGCTGGGATTGTGCAGTAGTAAACATAAGTACAGTTGCAGTCAACAGGGTTTTTGTCTAAAAATTTTCATTTTGAGAGGGAAATAAAATTGTTTCCTCCACAAACCTTCTCAGCTGAGAGTTCACTCACTTAGGGCATCCTCTTTACTAAAATATTCCTCCCACTGTCTCTGAGAAGAGCTAGATTTCTGGCAGCTTGGCCTCCAAGCATCTGTATGGAAGAATGGGAAAGCAGAGCTGCAGTTAACTCCTCATCTGCTGGCAACTACACAGCTCCCTGTAGCAAAAACCCAGCAACAACCTGGTACTTGAAGCACCATGCTTGCAAGCCAGCTTGGCCAGGATTCTGCAAGTTAATGATGTGTCATGTTCTTGTTCACCTTTCCAAAGGTTTTTTTTTCTGGGCAAAAATATGCTGAGAAGGTGCAGGAAATAATCCTCTGTCACTAAATGAAAAGAACTGTAAATGTGCCTTTCAGTAAAATCAGCTCCAGAATGTTGCTTCTCCGTTCTGAATAATGATCATGAATGATAATGAGCCTTCTTCCAAGTTAGAGACATGCGAGAGGTTTTGCAGAATCGAGACTTCAGTGCATATTGAGGGCCCCAATTTAGGAGTGGGAATAACTTGGCATAAAATTACTATTCCAAACATTCTCTGTGGACACCATGGACTTTGATGAATTGAATCTGGAGCCAGCAGCCTATAACCTGGCATGGTCCCTGTGTGCCTTTAAACATACTCTGAAAACCAGGGGCTTCAGAAGCTGACTCAGAGCAGCTCCGACAGCTGTGTAGGAAGCAGTATGTGCAGAAAGCGGGAAAGGGCAATCTCCAGCCTTCTCAAACACGGTTATTTCAGATTGCCACTCACAGCTCTTGCTTTCATTTTTTATCTCCAAGTACTCCAGCCCCGCAGGCCTGTATGTTCCAATGGTTTCATACATCCATGTAATTCCACTGACTTCAGGTGTAACTTAACGTAAATGTTACCAGGTCAGTTTGGGAAACTGTAGCTGGTCTCCAGAGATGTTGCTCAGTCTTCTTTGAAACAGAAGAGTTATATTAAAAAGGCAAAAGAAAACTCACTGGCTAAAAATACATCTCATTTATTTGAGAGAATAAAAGTTTCGTTTTGTGTGACTGACTCAGATTTCACCAATGTTTCTTTTACAAATGATACATGAAGACACAGTCTGAAAATATCTTTCAGTGCAGTCAATATGAAAATCCCATCATTGCAAGACTACACCTATTATTTATGGAGAACTTTGTGTCATGGATTCCGAGTGCCAACGGATTTTTACAGCACAGTTTCAAACAGCATTTCTAAGCCTAATCAATCTTGGAGAAAATATTTTAAACCTCAGAAAAATATTTTTACATTACCTAGAACTTGCATAAGGCTTTCTTAACAAACTCTGAAATATTGATGAAAATCTAAGGTAGACTCTTTTATACTGGGAACTGGCAGCAAGGCTTGAGTTGCCAATAAACAGTACACAGGACATGCTGGGCAGTGTCAGTTTCTAAAAATGGGTGCAGAAGAAAATGACAGCTGTTGGAGGGCAGGCAGGAACAGAGGAACACACCGATATAGGGGCTTGGCCCAGTGACCCCTCAGTAGGGGCTGCGGGCCTTGAAGTGAAAATTAACCAGGTAAGGAGTGCAAGGATTTCCCCTACTGCAATGAATACAGGAGCTGGCAGTTTAAAGGACAAATGCCTAAAGACCGCTATGTTTTCTGCAAAATGGATTTTGTAATATATTTTTTAAAAAATTAAAAAGTCTACAAAATTACAAGAAATATATCAGTATACTACACTGGTACCCTATAATTTCTAGATATGTTGTATCCAGAATTTAATGTGAAGTGAACAGAAAAAAGTTCTCACAGCTCAGCTCAGCAGACAGGAGTTACAGAATATTCTGAGTTGGAAAGGACCCACAAGGATCATTGAGTCCAACTCTTAAGTGAATGGCCCACACTCCCTCTCTCTACTAAAGATTATTTCACCAAAAGGAAAAATATGGGAAGTGCACAAGTTAGAGACTGTGTTGACAGAGGAAAGGAAAAAGAGAGGAGTGACGGAAGAAAACAGAGAACAGTCTCTACTGAACAGACTTCCACAGTCTTAGCCTTTTATGCTCACACAGAGCTATAATCATTTGGCATTTGATTTATGGTTTAGACACACAAAGATTAAAGTCCAACCCATGAAGCCATTTTACAAACCTTTACGGTTACCTTACTGTATTGATGCCCTACCATAGCTACTGAAACTGGAGTGTGTGCTTAAAATACTACAAATACTTATTTGCTGAATTGGTATCTAAAACTATATAGCAAAAAGAAATGTGCTGATGCGCACAAAACTGAGCTCTACGTGAACGGCTACAAGGTAAGGTATCCCACGTGCGTGCAGTTCCAGACGGGGGGAGGGTTGCGTATGGAAATGGGACAGTGCAAGTCAGACTCCAACGAAGCCACGCAGCGCACACACACAGCCAGGGCTTTTGCGTGCTGCGGCTGTCACAATTCTCATTTCTCATGGCCAGGCTTCAGCCTGAACCACACAGCCCGCACAAAGCAGCAGGATCAGCTTCTCCTCCGTACACATCCACTCCTTGGAAGTCCAGCACGTGCTCGTTTCAGGCAATGTTGTGCCTCCAGCGCGCACCACGAGCCCGTGACTCGGTGCGAGAAAGGAAACGCCGCGGGAACGCTGATCGTCAAACAACACGGTCCACGCGGGGATGTCAGAAATACATAAAGTGCTGAGGTGTCGGGAGGGTGGGTAAAAAAACAAAAGCCAGGAGCACTTGGAAGACGGCACGGAGGACGGCACGGAAGACGGCATCCGCGCCCTGCCGCGACTGTAGGCGCGCTCGGCTCCCGGTCGAACACCTTTTAGACGGTGTCCCTGTGAGAAGGCTCCGCAGGGCGCGGAACACAACAGAACCCGCCGCGCCCACGGCCGCGGCACCGCTCCCCTCTCCGGCGCGGGATTGGCCGACGCCCACCCCGCCC
>VZTX01004035.1:77906-139930 GCA_013400915.1 Pardalotus punctatus | reverse complement strand
GAGAGCGGGACCCCGGGAGGGAAAGTTTGCCGCTCTCCCGCCCCCGCCCCGCCGGGCAAAGTTGTCTTTGGGTTTGTTTGTTTGTTTTCCCTTTCCTCCTCCTTCTCCCCCTTTCCGCTCCCCCGCCGGCTCCGCGCGGGGAGGAAACGGCGAGGGAAGCAGGAACTGAGGAGCGACTCGGGAGCCTCCTCAGCGCCCGGCAGAGCCCGCTCCGCTCCTCTCCTCGTCCGTGTGGTGCGTGAGGGCAGCCAGGACTTCGCTTCTGGTGGTGTTTTTTTGTTGGGGTTTTCTGGTTTGGNGGGGGTTTTCTTGTTTTGTTTTTTTTTTTTTTTTTTTTTGCCCCTTTTTTTTTTTGCCCGCCCGCTTCTCCCTCCGGTACAATATATGCTCGTGGAGAGCCACCCCGCCGCCCAGCCATGTCGGCGGCCATCTCTGCCGCGGAGAAGGTGGATGGCTTCACACGGAAATCGGTGCGCAAGGCGCAGAGGCAGAAGCGCTCGCAGGGCTCCTCGCAGTTCCGCAGCCAGGGCAGCCCGGTGGAGCTCTCGCCGCTGCCCCAGCTCAAAGGTACGGCCTGCCCTCTCGCCCTCCCCTCCGGCTGCAGGTGCCGCTGCCGACACCGGGTGCCCCGGCTTGGCCCCTGCCCCGCACCCTCTGCCCTTTAGCCGTGTCCTTCCCTGCCCCCGGTGCTTTCCAGGTAGGGACCCCGCGGCAGGAATTCCTTCTCAGTTCACACAAACCGGCGCCGCACGGGTCGGCTCTCGCTCGCTGTCCCGGGCGCTGACCCCGCTAACTCGCCACCCCCCTTTTCTGCCTGGTTCGCGTGGCTTTTTTGAGGTCTTTCTGAGGAAAATGTAGAGGATGAGTTGAGTTCAGGAGTTCAGAGAATTGAGTTCTAAAACCTGGGAGCAAGCGGTGGCTCCTCCCACGGGGGATTTTGCGAAGAGGAACTCTGCCCGTGGCACAACATCCTGAGTTACTGGAGGGAGTTTGCGTTCGGCTGCTCGGTGCTTTCGCACCGCTTTTGGACCGCGTTTGAACGACGTTTTGCTGCTCTTCACGAGTTGCCTCGGAGACTTTCTCCTGCAGTGCTGTATGGAAACACTCTCAAGTGAATGAAAACTCTGGATGCTGGCGTTGCTGAAGTGAAAATAGGCAGTGAAGTTTTTTATCCACTGTGCTGCAGCTAAAATATGAGAAGGATCAGTTCATTAGGTTACAGAAATGAAGCGACGTTCATTGCAACCTTCTACATCTTTGACGATCAGAATAAATTTCTTTATATTTTAAAAATTGCAAAAAGTTCTTTTTGGTCAGAGAATACCAGCTTGTTAGTAAAGCATTTGTCAGGGACCTGAAAAATAAGGGAGAGTGATTACCCTAACGTGACCTAGCAGGTTAATTTTGCTTCCACTGGCTTTGAAGTCTTAAGACTTTTGAAGCTGCATCATATGATGGTGGGAAAAAAAACCCTGATTTGCAGCAAATATCCAAAATCGGAGTAAGATGTAGCAAAATTTAAAATATTCCTAGGTATTAATTTTTTTGTTTTTTCAGTTTGATTTTTATGGCATTTACAATTGTGTCTATAGTATTTAAAGACTATCACTTTTTCCTGCTGTTTGAGTGGCAGATGTACATGAATCATAAATCTGGCTCTTAGCAGAAATGTTACTGACTAGAAATAAGCTTAGGCAGTGGAGTAGCAGGGGGAGGGTTGTTTGTTTGGTTTTAGCATGTTTGTTGCAGTGGTTTTGGGTGTTAGTTTCAACAACAGCAGGCATGTTCTTGGCTGCTTGTTTTGGGCTTTCCATTCTCTATGAAGTTGTGTCCTGTCTTGGTGCACTGGTTTGATTTGGGGGATAATTTGACCTGGATAATTTGTTTGAAATCAAGGTTCAGTTTCTGCTGTTCCCATGCTGCTTAGACAATATATTCTCCTCAGAGATGCATTTTAGAAAACCACACTTGAGACCTTGTAAAGTCCTTTGGTAAATATTGCACATAGGTGGCAGACTTCAGAAAGTTTGAATCCTGGTCCAGCAAACAGTTAAACATACGTGTGTTATGCAGGGAGTAATTCCAGCTTAAATCAGCAAAATGTCCAAGTTTACATTCTTTGCTGAGCTGGGACTTTAATATTAGATTTTTAACTCTGTATCATTAAGTCTTGTAGTTTTGTGAGTGTGGTTTTACAGCTTTTTATTTATAACATGGAGAAATTTTGCATGGCATCAGCAGCTCAGATGTTTGGAAATTTGAATCCATAAACCAGCAGAGGAATTTCTTCAGTTATGCTGGGGTTTATAGTAGTTTAAATTGCCTTATTGCCTTAAGTTCTTAAAGGAAAATCCCATCAGTCTTCATGCATCTGATTCAGATGTAAAGTCGTGCCTTGGAGATCTGTTTCAGAACAGAAATTGTGGGCAAAATGTACTTTTATGAGCTAGGGTGTCCCAAGTAGCCAGTTTGCAGAAAGTCAAGCAGCACTCCTTTGCTTGCTTTTCTCCCTTAGGTTTGCAATGTTAGATTTGTCCTGCACGTAGCTAAGGACATAGGATGGTTTCTTTTCATCTGTTGATGCTCCCTCTGTCCCTTTTCTTCTTAAAACTTCTTTGCCTCTGAAACCAAACAAAGGTTCTAGAAGGAGTTTGTTTTCTCTATAAATGGATTGTTTTATAAAACTAACTGTGCTAATCACACAAGTCTTGGGAAGATGAAGCTTTGCCTTATCCTTTAAAGTTGATATGGAAATCAGTAGTAGTTTTGATGCTGCCAGTTGTAGTATTGTCTACAGAATTATGAGCTAGGATTCCCAGGGAGGGGCTGAAAAAGGAAAGTACGGTCATTATACTAATGCCTATGGGTGCTCAGCATGCACTTGTGTAATCAGAACAAGTTTTTGCTTTTACAGACCTCTTCAAATAAGTGGTTAAACCTGAGGTATTTCAAACCTGTATTGGGAGAAAAGTAGAGCTTTTTAGATGAAAAAGCAGTTTGGTATTATGCTACTGTAAAATATTTACTCTTACTTATAGGTGTTGTCTTGTTTCATCGCTTTTAAGGGAAAATATTCTAAAATAAGTATAAACAGTATTCTGAAACTCCCCAGTAGGTTTGTCAGACTGGCCTAAAACACTTACATCTATTTTACTGGAGGGAGAGATGTTCCAGATGAGAAATAGAAATTACCCATCACTTCAGAAAGTACCTTCTTGGGTAGAGAGTGTTGTGGGATTTTTCCTTTTCTCTAGAGGCTGTTTTGTTTGCCACTGAAATGGCCAGCTCAGACTGAGACACACTTTCAGAGTTGTATTGTTTCAAAGCCTTTAGGCAGAATCTTAAAAGTACGTATTTCTGCAGTTAATTGTACTGCTGCTCTGAATTACCAAAATTCTGTAGTTGGGCTGTTTGTTTCTTCTCCTGGCAGTGATACAACACATCTCTTACTGCTGGGTAACACTCCCGAGTAGTACCCCAGCAGCAGGAACTTCCCTTCAGAGGTGTTGTTGGAGGAGTGAGATTGAGAGGAGGGATGGTAAGAATGTGTGTTGTCATTAACATTTGGCTTATTTTTGTGTGTGATTATATCTATCCTGTTTAGATGAAAGCTCAGCAAAACCTGACTAATGGCAGGATACTCAAAACTTGTTCTTCAGTTAATTTAGCAGATTTCCTGAAGTGTTTGTTATTCAGGACAGTGTCCATTTTACTGTATTATTTAAAAACTGAGTAAGAAATACTGAAGACACAGGGATTATATCTAAAAGAAAAAAAAATATTGTTTAACTTCCCCCCAATCTTCTTTTCATTTTGTTACCTAAAGTTTGGGTAATGTAAGTATTTTGAAGAATCTTCAGCCAAAATAATGTGCTGGAACACAGAAAGATTTTGTCATTTCACGGACAATTCTGAGTGTTGCTTTTAAAAAAATCTGGCAAAAAGGAGTGTTATTTTTGTTGTCTTAAGAAGTGATAATTTTGTCCCAATAGGAAATTGTCTTAAGAGACTGCAATAGAACATGGCAGTTACCTTCCTTTTTCAAAAAGAGGTATAACTTGACCTTGGAACCTGATCTGACTCTCTCCAGTGGATGTATACATGCTTGTTTCTGTCATTTTTGGTTGGAGAGCATGTAGAAATACAGGTGGAAAGTGGTGAATGGAAAGCACAGCTCGCTGCTTTTATTTGGTATAGTTAATATGGTCTGTCAGGTTGTAAAGCAGGTAGATTTTTTTTTTTCTGTGTACCAAACATGTCAACTGCAGCTGGAAAGAATAAATATTTCCTGATGCCTCTCACCCTCCCAGCAGAAGAACTGGAACGTGGTCCAGAAATCTTTCAGCCATGGACTAGAAATAGTTATAATAATCTCTGTGGGGATGAGAGCTACAGAGGTGGTGTGTACTGGAATAAGACATTTTTAAGAACATCTCCCAGTGTGTAGTGTCAGCATTCAGACACAGGGTGTAAAATAGGTGTTAACTCTGGTATATTCTTTACTTCAAACCCTTGAGAGAGAGCTTGGGTCTGATTGAAAAGCAATTGCTGTGTTCAAGCTCAGCTTTTGGGGAAATGTTACAGGGAGGCCTGATAACCTTGCCCATAGGTAAAATTTTAATGCTGTTAAATCTGAGGATCAGTTCACACCTCAAAGTTTGACTGGTTTTGAGTCACATAATGTGTGCTTTGGAGTGCCATAAATAAGTGGAATTAAAAACAGCTGAGAGGAATTTTCTTGTCATGTTAAGTTGCCTTTGCTCCCCAAGGGAAAATGTGCTTCAAAGTTTTAGAATGGTTTACTTTTACTACAGCCTTAATAAATATTTGTAAGTGAAAGGACCGTTTTCTCTCTGATTTGCACTTGTTTTTTTGTATCCCTCATGATTCACTGTTATTTCCTCTTCTGTAGTCCTCCGTCCTCCACCTTTTGTATTCAACATCCCTTGCAACTGTGAGCCCCTTGGATGAATTTTTCCTTAAAAGTGAGAATCTTTGCTTCAAATGATGAATGAGGATGTTCTCTGAGGAATTTGTTTAACTCTTATTATAATGTCAGCAGGGTGCACTATGAAGTAGTCAAAACTTCCTTTTTAGTGAAGTTTCAATCTTGAGAAATAAACAACCTATAATAGATGAAAAAGCTGTAGTAGTTCCATGAAAAATGAGCTGTTTGAATTTTTTTCTATATTAAGGAACTTGTTCCTAGTTCATGGAGCGGAACATTTTAGTCTTTAATTCTTAACAAATTGACCTTTTTTATCTGTAGACTTGAATTTTTGGTCTTAGAATATACTTCCATCAAGAGCAACTCCTAAATATAGAGCCTATTGACAGTCTTCACATGAACTTTTCTATTTAAATCTTTCACATCTTCTGTGTGCCAGCTTAGTATCAGATTTCTTTTTCCATATTCATTGCTTTCTGGTTTAGTCAGATAGTAGTTTTGCAGGTGCTGAATTTAATGATAGTTGCTGTAGGAAGTACAAATGGAATTAGTTATTGCTGCAGGCTATCTGATCAAAAGATGATTGCTTCAATCTATAGATTTGGGGGCTTTTTTTGACATCTATCCATCTTAAAATCATTCAGTGCTTTTGAAAAGGTGTCATACCAGCAGTTTTGGCCAGATGAATATTCTTTTTAAGCACAGAGGGGATATGTGTTGTGTTCAGATGGGGAAAAAAAAGACATTTCCATTGAGAAGGCCATAAAATTTAGTTTCTATACCGTTGTTGTCCTGACTCCTGTTTTAATCTAGCAGGTTAAAATTATGATTTCACAGCAGCATGTGGATTTGGGAGGTTGGAGCTGCAGCTGAATTAGATTAATGGGTAGTAAATGACACCTGTTTTAGAGGACTTCCTTGGCACAATGCTCTACTAGAAACTGGATGGTGACAGCTTCTTTTTAATGTCTGAATCATTGATGGTATCAGAAAATTACTGAACTAGTTTCTCTTAGGTTTTGCTAAATTTGTGGCCATTGAGTAATGCTGTCTACATGAGGCCTATTTCATGGTACATTTCTGGCTTAAAAGCAGAACTCATCATAGTTAAGGTTGCCTTCAGTTTTCCTTCACAAGACCTTATTCTCAGCTGCTTACAACATTGCTGAACTGTTTGGACTGAAGTTTTCCATGCCAAGTATGGACAGTTTTATTTGCAGCTGTTCCTCAGACTAATTTTCTTCGTTTCAGCAAAACCAATTCAAAGTACTTTGAAGACTAGAAGAAAAATAAATTGTATGGTGTCAGTATTTAAAAAAAAAAAAAATTAACTATGTTGGTGCTTTCTGGACTTTGGAGCTTAACACATGGTTCTTAATGCAAATGAATCTCATTTGGTCCAAATTCTTGTTTGGACCGATTGTAGCTGTTGTAGCTCAGCAGGAAGACTGATGAGTTGGTATTTGCTAAGCTGTTACGTACAGATCCTTTGGGATCTGCTGTGCTGCTCCCATCTGCCATGCTCTGTGAGGCTGCTCTGTGTGGCTTTCCATGGGTTTCTTGTCTGTAGTACTGCTAGGACAGCAGGTAAGTGTATGGAAAACCTGTCATTCTCTGTAAGGAAGAGCCCAGGAGTACCTTGCAGGTGGAGGGATGGTATGGAACTGGTGAGCTGATGGAGAAGCTTAACTGGGAGGAGAGGGCAGGAGCCAGCCCTTCTCCAGTGGCTGCAGGGAGCTCAGTGTTTGGAGTCTCAACATTGGTATTTGCTGTGAAACTTTCTGGAAATGTTTCTTACTGTATTCTTTGTTAACTTCTTTATAACTTTTCATTGCAGCCATGGTTGAACTTGCCATGATCTTCCTGAAACTTCACAGGCATAGGGTTTTTGTTCCATACGTGAGGAATTGATCGCAGATGAGTTGGTTCATCAAATGAGATGTTTTCTCTTGAGAATTTAAAATTGAGGAGAGCATATCTGTATGTTTGGGGATGGGAGTGGGAAGTGAAGCTGGGAAAGGCTGGTAAAATGTAAATGCAGGATACTAGGCCCTCAGTATTTTAAGGGTATGGAGTCTATATGAACAAACAGCAGTCTGATCAGAATTCAGCAGACCAGTATCCTGCTAAAACAGTAGCATGTATTGCTGCAGTGGATGAAAAGGCTATAGATCAAAAAATAAAAACATATGCTGTTGCATTGCCTTTACTATCGGGAGAAGATTTCTATGTCATTCTCATCTTAAGCTTCTTCTCTGTGCTGTTGTTTCTTCTGATCTTACAAAGCATGCTGAAATTGATGGGTTTTGTCAGCTTTGTTGATATGATAGGGTTCAGAAGAGAAATATAAATTTTGCTGTGGAGTAGGGAGGTCAGAGTGGGAGTAACAAGAGAAATATTTGTGCGTGTATATTCAAGAACAATGCTGCAAAAGGAAGATGTTCTATTTCTAATAAACCATTTTTTTAAACACTAAGAATTTAAGACCATAAAGTTGCTCCCTACCATAAGAGAGAAGCTTTCCATGTGTTACACAAGTCTCAAATTGCTGATTAGAAGTTTGTGTCTGAGACCATCACACACTTGGAGAGTTGACAAGCTGTGGGTAACAGACAATGAAAGCATCACAGTAGATTTTCTCAGAACTGAAAGAAGAGGAGGGTTGAGCAAGTTTAGAGAAGGACAGTATAGGTTGGGGCTGGAAGACTGATCGGAAGAGGAGCAAGAAGAAAAAGTCACAGCTGTATGTCTAAATATGAAGGGGGAAACAGCTTTATTTCTGCTATACTTCTATTAGAGTATTAGCAGAGTGCATCACTGCATAAACAAGTGAGCATTTAGAAGTTATTTAATAGGTTACTTTATTTCTGTAGATGCTTGGTCCTTCATAATACAAATGCACAGTTTTTGTTCTATTAATTTCATCCCAAGTAAAATTATATGGGATACTATGGGGAAAAATGTGTTCTTAAAGAGTTCTAATTTAGTGTAATTGTGTAAAACTTCAAAAGTGTGCCATACTTTACATTAAAAATTCTATGCTTAAAATACGACATACATATAAGATTGAAATTTTGTTAAGCAGCAAAAATTTTGGTTCCGCATGTATGTAAAAGCAAGAAATGATGAGAAGTGAGCTTAGGTTTTGAATTATGTGTGGGAAATAAACATGTGCATTTCTGCATAGTTGGATTCTGTAGGATAACAATTATTGTTGTTTTGAGAATAAAAATTAAGATGTGAGTATCAGAACCCTCTTCAGAGACATGGGCTTGGTCCCACAGAAAAGTCAGGAAAGACAAGGTGTGGCAATTCATATTTCTTCATTTTCCCTTAAGAGTAGGAAGCAGGATCAAAATAAACGGAATACATCAAAACGATGTAAATTGAGTTTAAAAATAGCCAAGAGATTTTGCCAAATGGGAGAGTACTTAAAGTGCAGGATCCCTCATTACTGTACACTTCATGTTTACAGTTTTTGGTAGAAAGAGTGTAACTGTTAGAGTATGGTTAAAATTGATGAAAAAACTATCTTAACCTTTTATTTATGAGGCTAAATGCCTACTTCACTTGAATTAAGCAGAGATCCCACAAGTGCTTGATTTGTGTCTGCTCAGGATGATCTGTTCTCATTCAGGGTGGTGGGAATTGGGTCACTGAATGCAGCACAACCAGGATTTCACCTGTGTTCCCTTTGTTAATTTAATTATAGTTTTTGCTACTGTAACATAAAGTATCTCCTTATATTATTTGTGCGAGAAGACTAAAAAGTAAGAAACACTGGTTTAGCCAATTTGTAAAGTATGTATTTATCAAAGGTGTTAATCCAGTACTTGTAACTTCCACACAGATTTACACAGGAATTCAGGGGAAGAGGTGGATTTTCCTTGTCTTTGAAAATTTATATTGTCTGTTTCCTCTGGTACACATTTCTTATTAAATTACTCCTCTATGCTTTTCCTTCACATTTAAAACAGCTAAGTGCTAAATTAACTGCAAAATGAGTCTTTGTACTTCTATGAAATAGTGTTTAACAGCTACCCCTTGGTTACAAATAAAGGGTGTTTTTATATTGCACTTAGCACTAATATTACCATGTGAAAATAACATGGGTGTTTCTTCAGTTTCTGGAAAAATAAATAAACAAATTTGATTTGTAATGTTGGCTTGCATGTTCTCCTGTGATGTCAAGCTGGAGTAACTTCATCATCTTACTCAAAATTAATTTTACACTTGGTTGAGGAAATGATGGCAGAAGAATGCTAGTTAATAGATTTTTAATCTGTTACTAATAGTCCACACCATAGCCACTTATGGCATACTTCATAATTACCACGCAGTAATTATAAACTACTGTAATGTCAGTCAGACAAGAGTTTTTCAGTTGACTTAATTTACTCAAATTGTAAATACAATTTCTGTCCTTTCAGACTTAAAAGGTGCAAACCAATTGGTTTCGGTCAAGCAAAGTGTTTAGGTTCCTATAATCAAAAATGTTTTTAATGCAGTCCTGGATAATGGCTATTAAGCTGAAATTTTTACTGAGCCATGTGGCACACAACTTCATCACCTGCTTTTCAGCTGTCTTTGTGCCCTGGTAAAATTTGTGTAGAGCACTACAGCTTTTGAGGGGTAAGACAGGGAGCAGAGTTGCTCGGGTTATTTTAATTCTTAGCAGGGCAGATGTGAAATGCTTACTTGAGTGCCTTGTCATACCCTCAAGGGGTTCATTGTATCTCCAAAATTACATGTGAAAATTTTGTCAAACTGTTACACTCGGATAAATAGTGTTCTTTAAGGACAAGTGCCTCCATTTGTGGAAAAGTGTAAATAAGTTCATATTTTGGGAACATGGAGTGTCATAGAAGTTGTCCCTTCTGATCTTTTTGATTTGACACTCAGAAGCTTGGTCTGTAGTGTCCTTCCATTTCTGTAGTCTCATGGGTTTTGCTGGTGGTTAATTTTCTTGGCACAGGAGTGAGTTGCCTGGAGTAGTAACAGGTTTGTGTGTGCAGCCTCTTGGGTGCTTTTACCTTGTAGCTCATGTAATGTAACTTGAGTTAGACCTTAAAGAGAGGACCTGTTTACATACTCAGGGCTTTACCTTGACCTTTATTTGCTCTCTGGTTAGGAAGACTTCTTGAAGGCATCTCTCTTACCATAATAAAAACCTTTCTTGCATTTCAATATTAAAAAAGATATT
Source organism: Pardalotus punctatus (assembly GCA_013400915.1). NCBI lineage: Eukaryota > Metazoa > Chordata > Aves > Passeriformes > Pardalotidae > Pardalotus > Pardalotus punctatus. Next base: position 129,779 of record VZTX01004035.1, on the reverse strand, counting down.
TAGGAGTTGTCTTTTCTGTTTGGGAAAGCACTTTTAATTCTTGGGCCTTTGTATCATTTTTTATAATTTGAAGTTAAAAGTTGCTATCTATCCCCTGTTGGCATCTTCTGGGAAACAATTTCCCATTCAAGAAATTAATTATTCTCCCCTTTTCCCAACTGAATGAGCTGGCTGTGCATATGAATTCTGCAATAGGATTTATCAACCTTAAATTTAGACATATCTTTCTTAAAGAGGCAGGTTCCTATTTTAAATTAATTTTTTAGAGACTGGGTATATGCAAAAACAGCTCACCCTGCCATGTGGTCAGTCAGTGAAACTGATTAATGGGCTTTAAATGAAGACAGCAAATACTGTACAGGGCATAAGAGTTGACTTATGGATGGGAGAAAGCTTGTTTCAGGTACAAGAGGAGGAGGGGGGGTTATTGTTTTCAAAAAACATAGCACTTCAGCTTGTAAGAAGTAAAAACATCTTTGCCTTTTCTAGTAAATGCAGTATCACTGAATAAAACTTCATATGGCTAGCCATGTGCAAATTGCTCAACTCACTACTTTTAAAAGCAACACTGATTCAACTGTGTCAATCTAATGGACAATTTTTTTCCCTGCTTTTCTTTGTTGTTGTTGCATGAGCTGAATTTCAGCTAGATTCTGAACTGCTGGCATGCACTTGGGGTAACCTTTGTATTGTTAAACTTGTACATTTTGTTAAGGGCGACTTCAGGGTGTTTTTTGTTCCTGTTCCAGTGATTGGTATGCTTGGTGAGTTTTTATTTGTTTAAAGAATCAATGGTGCTTTAAGTCTCTTTTTTAAAGAAAGTGTGGTAGAAATAAGGTGAATTGTGGCAGGGCCAGTTACTAGTCTAACATTTTAAGGGCCAAGATGATAATTTGTATTACTTTTTACATCCACAGTTTGTTGTCTTCTTTAATTAAACAGTAGGAAATAGGGCTGTTAATATGAAAGCATTTCATTGGGGTACTTTCTTACTCTCTGAAGTGTCTTGGTTAACTCAAATCTTAATTAAAATCAAGGGATTTAACATGGCAGTAGCTGGAGCTCTTAACTATATGAGGTTATAAGAAAGCCTGGAAGATGGTATAAACAATCTAGATAAGACACTTGCAGCTTATTATCATTGCAAGAAGCCGTGTCACAGAATTTGTGACAGATGTTAGATCAGCATGGGCTTTTTAGATTTTCTGGACTGATTTGTTGAGGTCAACTGCTGGCCACGTGGAGCAGCAGCAGAGACTCAGAAGAAACAATATCTTATTGGGTGGGAGACAGCTTTCCAGGAGTACCTTTAGTAAATGACTTACAAGTTATCTGTAGCCTAGACTTGTAACTGACTCTCTAACCACAGTACTCTATGTGAATAAAAGGAATTGTTGATTGTTATTATCATATAGTTTTACTTCTAATATGCAATTTCATTTTTTTTTTCCTTCCCTGTCATGTATCACAGAATTAATCTTAAATTCAGAGCATTCCAATGAGCAAAATTTCTAATTTTTTAGCTATTTCAAAAGAAAATGGAGATTTACCATGTGGACGGTGCCACAGTGTGCACGTCTTGCCTAATGACCATCTGCAGAATAGTTTACTTAACAAGCTGAGTGTCTCCTATACTTCCATTTTTATCTTGATTGCCCCTTTGCAGTCCTGATTTCTGAAATGAAGAGGTTAAATGTTAGTATGAGCATATGGGTCCTAGACAGTACTGACCAACTTGGCAGTTCTATGCCAAGTCCTTTTTTGCTTGTTTTGTGTGGTTTTGGTGGGTTTTTGTTTGTTTTGTTGGGTTTTTCTTTTGAATCTCCCATAGGTATTATAAATATCCTTTCAATAAAGATGGAAAATTCCCTTTTACTTCATTGTCTTCCAAACCTCCTTCTCCAGTGAACAAAGTTATTATTGAATAAGGAGCTGGTTAACTTTTAAGATGCATAATGTCATTCTATCTGACTCCCTTATCTGTCCTGAAAAGTCAGAGTTCTGTTTACTGACAACATGCAGAAAAATTTACTCAGCCCCTTCCAGAGTCCTAGCCACAGCTGTAGATTTTGGGGTAACAGGGAATTTGAAAATACATCCTGTTGAACTCTGGTTGGAGGGGGCAGAGGGAAAACCTACAATCATGGTCTACTAAAAAATAGTCCTTATTCCTTAGGGTGACAAATTTTTTTATGTGGAAAATCTGAAAATATTGATGAAATGTTTTTTGGATGCTGCACAGAGCTTGTCTGAGTAGCCCCATCAGTTTCAGTTGGGCTGTTGAGCTACCAAAAGCTGGAATTGTGGGAATTTCTCTTAGGGGTCTATGGAGTTACTGGGGAATGCTGTACACTACCAGAGTAGCTAAGTATACAGGGGCTACATTTTTTCTTTAAAAAGGAGCTTAAAGTGATTTAAAACAAAACCCCCAAAACCAACCAAATCCCACAACAAAGAAAAAATACAAAATCTGTTATTCCCAGAAAGTATCTGGCTTAACTGAAAAATCCTACCTATGCATAATCTCATAGCTGGATGAAGTGGTTCCAGAGGAGCCATGGTAAACTTAGCAGCTCGCTGCAGAGAGCTTCTTCTCCCATCTCTAATCCTGTGCCAGAGCTGATGCACATCAGGCCTCTCCAGAAGCCATTTAGCCTCACTAATATGACCATGTTATTGAGTTAAAGCAGCTTAGGAAGAGCCTGACAAGTTCCAGAGCTAGTGCTGATGGATGGATGTGACTGGAACAGAGAAGGCGAAGGGAGGAGTAAATGAGAAAGGGGGTAGCAGAGAGAGAGAGACCTCTCAATCTCTTTGTCAGCCAACTACTTTGCTGCTGTCAGGCTGCAGATGGAGGCTTTGGAGAACCTGGAAACACTCTTGTGTCCTGTTGTAGCATCAAAACTGCATCTCTTATTAATGCTTTACCATTTCTGTAACATCAGCGCTGACACTCAGATGCTGCGAGAGATTGTAGCAATCTTGTGCACAAGAGCTCTCCAAGACAAAACCAAATATTAAATTTAGGTCAAACAGGACTCCCTGTAGGTGGGGCAGAGTTTATCACACTAACTCCTTTTCAGACTAATGGTATTTCTGAGAGGAGCAGTCTGTACAATAATGTTGATTCCTTCACCTTGGTCAGTGAAAAGCCCCAAAACCAGCCCCAGAGATTTGGTGTCTCATATCCTCGCGCTCCTCTCTCTCCATGTCAGTGTTAAGGCTTCGTTCTGCTCTCGCAGATCCCTCCACCACTGAGTACAGCTGAATACAGTGCAGTAAATGTAACGAGACAGCAGAGACTAAATCCTAAACTTTGCACTGTGGAATGCAGCATAATGGTGACATGATCCTTTTCATGTATTCTGCTTGTCAGGGGATTATGTAGAAGTGTAGAGTTGTCACCAAGTTCTAAGGAGATATGTGGTGCTTTATTCGGTAATATCATTGTCCTCTTAAGTGCGGGAGAGGGCTGTGAATGAACTGCTGGCTATCAGACAAAAATTCCTTCGTTGTTTCTCTGGCTTCTGCATCTTCCTGGGGTGGCTCTTTCAGGAAAAAGTAGAAATATTTCATTAGANAGAAATAAAAAAAAAAAAAAAAAAAAAGAAAATTGTTGCAAATGTTTTAGAGGGTTTGTTTTCATAGGCGGGAAACTATGAATTCTGAACTTACCGTTTGTGCAGTTGAGAGAGTTTTGTAGATTTTGAGTCTGGTTTCTGCTGATGAATCAAGGATTGTGTTAGGTTCTTTGGCTTTGTACTGAAGGTCTTGGGTAAACAATTGTGTTGAGAAAGGAGAATTACTTTTCATTTCCTTCCAGGAGGAAGGCCTGTAAACATAAGAGATAAATATGTTGTAGGAAGACATTGTTAGAGTATGTGTCTCCAGTAACATACCAGTGAGGTAGCTCTTGAGAGCTCTTCCCTTTTCCATATTTTGCTTGGGCCTTCCTCAGAAAGAGTCATGTCTTAATTTAATATTCTATGCTTAGATTTGCACTGATGACCTTATAAATCTGAAACCATTCAAGTTAGAGTGAAGTCTGTACAGTCATAAAGTTTCAATGTTTTAAAACTTCTGCTCAGGATAAACTTCTAAGTCAAATTGCTTGCTACTTTTTATCTTTTAATATTGTGGCTACTTTCTGCAATGAGGGGGGGCTGTAAACGGTAAAAATAGTACAACAATCAAATTAAGCATTTTAATCAGGTACAAGGACTTCACTATCTATCATGGAAATGACCAGAGGCAAGAGTCATGATTAAAGCGAATCATAATTTGCAATAATCCTTTTGGTGCCGGATGTTAAGTTTTCGTCTTCAAGATTTCCCATCATCGTGCTTGATTCAGGATTATTTAATTGAGGCATCCACTGTCTACTTTGAACCTAAATTATCTTCTGTGGTCTTTATGGTATTTAGGGTATTTGAAGAATAACAATTATCTTGAACTCCACATGTATGATGTAAATCTTCATAGACTATTAAATTGAAATGGCTTAAAAGTCATGCCATGGGTTGTTCAACTACTAAAGCTAAAAGCTCCAATGTTTATGCAGTTATGGTGGCACAGTTTATTTTATTCCTAGAATTAGAATAAACTATTGTGATATGATTTTTTTGTATAAGTAATATAAAGTTGTCTACCTTTCACTGTGCTGCGATAGTTAAAGGCAAGGCTTTGAAAAGTTACGAGCACTATCTGACAAACAAATTTTCCCCAATCACTTGGTGGTTCCCATGGTACCTTTCATAACATTCCTGGGACAAATGTGCAAGTGTCAAGCAGGGATTGAGCACATGGAGACAGGTTGTGCTGATATAACAGAACTGGCTTTCTTGTTACCTTATTTTTTACCATGGGTGCACATAATTTTCATCTTTTTCAGATGACTAAAATAATAAGTTGATAAAATAATTGTGTTTTCCCCTTGTAAGTATGAAGAAAAGGATGTATGCTGAGAAGATGATACTTCCTTTGGTTTTATTTTAAATGGTTTAATAATTGCAAAACAGATTAATGGGCAGGCTTTTAATTTGAGGAAACATGTCCAGTTGAGAGAGATCAGGTTGCTAATGAAATGGGCTGCTGATGCATGGCTAGGGAGAGATTCACTGTTACTCTGGTGTCTAACTAAAAGTGGCTAATACAGGAATTTATTTGGTATTCTAGGGAGGGTAGTAAGTGATTTAATTAGTTTGTATGAATTCCAGTTACTGGCTTTTAACCTTAGGTCTTTAGTCTGAACCACAGTTAGATGTATTCAGGTGCTGTCTGCTGGTTTTTGAAACTTCCAGGTAAATTTTGCTTAGTGATACTGCATTTTTAAAATTTTTTTATCATCAGCTAACTACACTCTATTAGCTGTGCCTCGCTTGTGGACCTTTATAACTTGGAGTATACTTGCATTCGTAATGAGGAAAAATAAGAGTAGGCTCAGCTCCTGTGTTAGTCTGGCTATCAGCTTGGGGCTAGCAACAAAAAAAGCTGCCCTCTCTGTGTTGGTTCCTTAAATTAGGCTTTTTGGATTTTCTCCTCAGCATGTCACTGTTATTGCTTTGTTGCTATGATACAATACTTACTCATGCAATCCGCTGTAGAATATTAGAAGATCTGAGCTGAAATGTTACGTAACTTACAAATGTTTTTACAGCTGATGTTCATTATTTTGCAGAGTGTAACAATCCGTGTCTTTGTAGTTATCTGAGCAAAATAAGCATCTTGCAAGGGTTTTTATTCAAAAGAAAAATGGTTAAAATTGCAGAATTGACATTCAAAAGCATGAATCGTTCTTCATGAGGGAGTAGTAATTGCTGGCTCTTTCAAAAGCTCCCTGAAGTTGTTATGCTCAGCTAATAGGATCATAACTGTCAGGTGGGGAAAGGGAACACAATACAGTATTCTGGTGCCTGAATTTTCAGGGCAGAGCGAGCAATATGGATTACAGTGGAGGTGTGTCAGTCCATTTCAGCAATTACTTTTTGCTTATGGAAATGAAACAATTCTATCAGATAACTGCTGAATATTAAACATACTGTTGACTGTTGTTGTTCCAGCCACTAAATGAAAGGTGTTTTGGTAAGAAACTTGAGAAATGGGCATTATCAGAGTCTTTGAACTGCTAAAGGTACAAACTTAATGAAGTTTGCTTCATTAGAATAATTCTAAAACATTAAAGAGAAGCATGAGATGGTTCATGATTTGCTCAGGTTTTAAAGTGAGACTTAAGATTTTCAGCACTCGGTGCTCCAACGTAGTCGCTTTTTTTCTTGTCTGGATAATTTTTTTTCTTGTGATGAAACAACAGTGCTCATAGCAAAACTGCAGTGAATGAATGATGTTAAGGGATGTAGTCAGGTTGTAGACAAGTCTTGAAAATTCTTTAGGGGAGAGCATTCTTTATTTGGAGATAAAATTTAGAATATGATTTTTTTTATCAGAGTAAGTGAAATCCCAGCGGGCTGATAGATGATGTGATGCTATGCATCCCCTACAAAAACCCCTACAAAAAGTTAAAAACAAGAAAAAAAGGCACATTAAACCAAATTCGAATTTAAAATCATGACTGTTTTTGTTGCAACTTTGGAACAGTTACAACATATTAAGGATGCATTAAATTTTTGAAGAGTGTAGTGCTTGATAATCCATCTCTTTTAGAGTTAATGTGGAATGCTAATGGAGGAATTTTGCTTATCAGATTACAGAGGTACTAAATGCTAAAATGAAAATGCTAAGTCACAGCCAAACACGTTGTCTTAATAGACCAAAAAATCTGGAAAACCCTTGTATGACTAAGATTGTAATAAATTATTCTGACCAAAGCATTAAAATTCAGGATTAATCCTTTTGAAATATTGGAATTCTTTCTTAAGAGAAACGTTGATCATATGATGTCAAAAGTATGTGAAGCATTTTGCATTGGGGTAAAAAGACAAGGTTCCTTCAAAGTAGATTTTACAGCTTTTAAGCAGGTTACATAATAAAGGATTAGAGAACAGAATGAGACAAATCGGATGAATGGAAGGTTAGTATGATGCACTGCTTCTGTATATGACTTTTGGTGAGGGAGAGCTGGGATTTGTTAATGTCTATGTATTTCAAATAAAGTTAATTCAGGAACTCATTTTTGGTAAATATATTTACTGCTGGATGTTTGTCCATTATTTCTTTCATGGGTTAAAAGGTGTGAATGGTGGGTCTTCCATTCTAGCATACTTAAACAGATATTTTCAGTTTTGACAAAATTGCTTATTAATTTGCTGACTATAGAGCCCACCATCCCCCATTAAAAACCAAGTCATAGCTATGCAAATTCTTGTCAACAAAATAGATTTATAAGTCCTGTGTTTGCTTCTGCAGACTTAAGTGTTTGCGTTTGTTTTTTTTCTTTTTTAGATGCCACCTTCAATGAACAGCAAGATCTTTTTTGTCAGAAGTTGCAACAGTGTTGTGTGCTCTTTGACTTCATGGACTCTGTTTCAGACCTGAAAAGCAAAGAAATCAAGAGAGCAACACTGAATGAACTGGTTGAATATGTTTCAACAAATCGTGGAGTGATTGTTGAATCAGCTTATGCTGACATAGTGAAAATGGTAAGTGGAATGCTCTTGTTATAGTTTGAACTTAATAAAATATCTTAATCAGTTTATGACTCTGATGGCATTTAACTCAGAGTTGTGGTTGGTTATTCTGCTTACACAATATAATGTAACGTAATTTGTTAATGATAACTTGGCTTAGAAAGGCTTGTAAAAACAAACAACTTGGAAGTTTTAATTATTAGCTGAAACATGATGCATTCAGGTTAATTAAAATGAAAGAACTGGTACGCTGCAGATACTTGCAGTCTGAGTAAGCTTTAAAGTTGTTCTTTTTAAGAAAATGGCAATATTTCAGTGCTGTTTCTTTTTTATTTACCAGTGGCATTGGAGTGTTAAGCTAAAGTTTTCTGGTAGTGATGGCTGCAGATACTAGTGACAGCAGAAAGGTTTATCAGTATAAGAAAGCAACTCTACTTTGTAAATACTTTATATAGCTGTTTGTTATTATTTTGGCCCTGGAGAGCTGTGCTAGAGTAGCCTAAGTGGTTTGCTGAAGTTATAAACCACAGGATGACTTGTCCTGTGCAATTTCTCCTAGTGGCTTGTTGAATAATGAACAAAATATTTGTGGTTATCTGCTGACTTTCCCAGGTGTTTATGTGCATTTTCAAATGCTACTTAAGTAATGTTTTTGATCTGTCTGTACTCCATGTACAGGGAATGCAACTGAAGGACACTTGAGAATAATCTGAATTTATTTTTTTTTTTACTAGAAATGTGAAATGTAAAAAGAAGGGCTTTTGTGCCCATGCAGTTAAATTAGTAGTTCTCTAAACTTTGGTTAAGTTTATATAAGTTAAATGCTGACTTTAAAAGAGCTCTTGGGAGCATAAGCAGAGCAGTTCATATACACAGCCTGCAACTTGGTGTAGTTCTTTATCTAGTACAAGCTAGTTTTCCCTATAGGTTTGTTTTGTTTGTTACTTGGCGGTTTTTTTGTTGTTTGATTGGGTTTTTTCCTGGGCAGCTGATAGGGAGGATTAGATATTTAATGTAAATAAGCATGGATGTTTTGCCATTATATTGACGGGCTAGGAGTATTGAAACCCTTTTAATCACTTTGGCTGTTTTGGCAGATGCTTATAAAGTTTTACAAACAATCTGGGACAAGGAGTTTTTGTGTAGTTTTATTTTTTAAAGCACCTGGTTTTCTGTCCTAAATGTTTTTTACATAAGAAAATAAAGGACAAAGTATGTTTACCTCTTCTTAGGCTTCTTTTTTTTTTTCTTGCTGCTGGTGGCAGCAAGCCTGAATCCTTGCAGTATTTTCTTATTCTGTGCCCTCTATAGCCTCTTGTTAGAAGAAAGAATATACTAACTAGCCCATCGTACTTGTTGAAGGGAGGTTTTCTTTTATACTGGACTTGTTTTCTTTTCTTGGAGATAAGATTGTGTTGAGCTGTTCTTTTGAGTTTTTCGTTGTTGTGCAAATGATTGGATTCTGTGGATGCTTGTTTTTCCTTCCATAACAAATTTCCATCTCCTTTTCTCCCCTAAAATGACAGAAAGTGAAGAAGCTCAGTGAGAGCTTTAAATGCTCAGTGAGAGCTTTTTGAGAGCTTGAGACAAAAGATCCCTCCAAGCTTGAATAGTATTTCTAATCTCCCTGGCAACTGGCAGCAGAAAAGGCCTTTGCTGTGAATTAGGACGAAGTACCAGCTTTCAGAAAAAAATCTACATGGGTCTGTTTCTCCCTCCAAATAACACCTGTGTCAGGCTCAAGGCTTTTCTTGGTAGCAAAACTTGTATGAGATTGAATTTATACTGTTTCACTTTTGTTTTGTTTGGGGTTTAAGTTTTTGGGCTCTTCAGTGTTCTTACATTAAAAGAAAAAACCATTTGAGTTTTATTGCAGAGTTTGAAGGGTGGTGTTTTTGGGATGAAAAAATAGAAATGGCCTTAATGAAATCCAACTATCATCTGGCTGGTAGTAGAGGATAGGCAGAGTAAAAATTCCCAGAAAAAAATCCAGAGTGGCATCAGTGGCAGAAGCAGAGACAATTTTTTTCCAAAGCCCCTTGTCTTTCCCTAGGCCTGGGGCACCTGTCGTCCAGCTTGCAGAGGAAACGGCCTCAGGTTACAAACAGGTTTCCTTGGAGTTGCCTGAGCCATGGGGAGGCTGTCAGCAATCCCTTGGAGATAGGAGGAGTGGAAATAAAATGTTTCTGACCAGTGCAGAGGCAAGGTCTGTGCAGGTGAGGAGGTCTCTGGCATTCCTCTCCTTCACTGGTTTCTGTTTCAGGATAGCTGCTGGGCCAGCACCACGCAGTAATGGCTCCTGTGGCTGTCTCTGCTCTGCTTGAATCCTGACGTAGGAAGCTTGAAATGATACCAATGTCATTTCAAGCCACTGAGGATGAAACAACATCATTTTTAAAAAGTCTTTGTTTCAACAGATATGCAGGACATGCTGTAGGTTATCTTTTTGGTCCCCTGGGCAACCTGATTTTACTTCAGCTGAGGAGTTTTGTGTGCAAATAGTTTTGAAGGTGTAGCACAGCAGTCAGCTGTCAGCACCTCCGTTTTAGGTCATCTCTCTGGAAATTCTCCATTAAAAGTACTCTGAAGCTAACAGCAAATTAGGGTTTGGCATGGAGAATATTTTAAGTTTTAAAACTTGGTTAGAAAGCTCTACCTTTTATCAGTTTTGGGGAGCATAACAGAAATGTCACTTTAGTACCCATAACTCCTCTGTCTCCTTGTGGATATCAACCTCCTCTTGTTCCCCAGCAGTATATAAAAATTCAATGTAATGAGATTTACCTAAGAGGCTGTATGAGTTGTGAATTCAGAATTTAAAAGGAATCAGGTATCCTCAATCTGCACACTCAGAAATTGGAATTAAACCTAGTATCTTTCAAATGTTTAGATCCTTGAGAAGTGTACAGACAACAAGGGACTTTTTTTCTTTTTTCTTTTAAGAAAATATCATTGTTGTATCTCAGTACATTAACTGGCACATTTTCTGATGTCATTTTTGGAAAACGTTGAGATTTAATTTAGAAGACTGACACTGGATTTATCTGGAACTCTATCCAGCTTTAAAAATATTTTATGCTTTGTATTTCTGAAATAACAGTTTTGGGTAAGACACCACTTATGAAAGAGAAAGAATGTTTTAAATAATATGAGAGGATATAGAGAAGAATTTGCAAAAGTACTGCAAACATAATAAAGTAAATTAACCATTTTTTTTAGGGAGACAAGCTAGTACATGAAAAGGATGCAAGGTTTATTCTAAGTTTCATATATTCTCAGGAGGTGAATAATGCTGGTGGAAGTACTGAATACTCTCAAAGTCATGCAGTTGGTTTTCCAAAGGCTTGGCTGGGAGGCTTGCTAATTGTTTCTGCTGCAGAAGTGTATTTAGTACCTTTGTTTTGGACATGATCCTTATTCAGTACTCTGAGGTTCTGTGCTAAAGGTCTGACCAGCTCAGTTCAGCAAGATGCCTCTAGAATGAAAAAGAAGCATTTTCAAGTGATATTACCAGAACACTTGCAAGCAGAGGTAGAACATTCTCTGTAGGAGACTGATTCATATGCTGGAGGTTTTTGTTGAATACCTAGTAGGAGTAGACAAAGCAAATAAGAGAACCAGGATTGTAATGTTGGGTTTTGGGCTTGATTAAAATCAATGTTCTCTGACTCCTGTTTCCCCCTCCTCTCCCACCCAGCCTTTTATTCTTGCGCTTTGGAATCCCCAGTCCCTTGTGTTTACAGCATTAAAGGACAACTGTACTGTTTTTCATGGTTTTGGGTTTTTGGTTTTTTTTTGGTGGTTTTGTTTGGTTTGGGTTTTTGTTTTGTTTATTGTTGTTTTTCCTGTGCATTAAGCTCGGAGACAGCTGTAGTGCCCATCCATACAGAGCAGCATTGCCCTTCCAATCCAGGACAGCAGCGCCTCAGCTTTGCTGTGTCCCAACAGGTTACAAGAACAGGACACAGAATGAAGGGCATAGGAGGAAATGAAAAGTCATTTTGTGCAATAGCTGTGCATCTTGTGTAACGAGGCAGCTGATTTCTCTGTGCAGAGCCAGCTGGGTGACTTCAGGATCTTTTTAAAGTCCTTTTGCAAGATTATTCAAACACCTGGAAGACTCCGTGGAATATGTGCAGGAGGATTTTCTGCAAACTCTCAGTTTCTTTTGTGTTTAGTAGGCTTGGGTGATAAGCAGCTGCTTGAAACAGATTTGATCAAAAAGACCAGAAGAGTTTGAAAGGTGATTGGAAAAGTTGGGTTAAACTTGTTCCTGAAAGAATGGTAGAAAATGCAGAAACAAAATGAACTTCATGTTCTCTTTTGTTCGTGTTAGAGGTTTAAATCCAGTATGTTATATCTGGTGCAAGAGATGACATTTTTCCTTTGACATTTGAATGGTCTTCCATCCACACTTTTACTATACTTCAAAAATCCCTGAAGAAACCTTTGTAAACTTGTCCTTTTGAAATTGATTTGATGTGACTGTATCACACTAAAAGTAACTTTGAGAAAAAATAGCTACTGTGCGAAATGGAAAAGCTAGAACGGTTATGTGTTTCTAACTTCCCAAAACCTTGAAATATCTTGAAATTTTCAAAAGTGAAAAATGTGAACAAATATCTTGAAATCAAGTAAAGTGAAGAACTTTGGAATAGGATACTTTTTTGAGATTGTCTGCCTTACATGTGGAGAGAACTCTCTTTAAATCATAATTGGTTAGTTATATTTTATTTGTGGTCTTATATAAAATAGCCCTTGGTGTCACATAGTTAAAAATTGTTTTTTATATAGGGAAGCTGAATTTTTTTAACTGCCTTAGTTTCAGGGAAAATTTCTGCATATGACCATGTCTAGCTACGAGCTTGTCAAGTAGTTGAGAAAAAAGTTACTTCCTTATTTTCATTGACCTGTTGCAGACTTTGGCTGTTTGTATTTTGTGGTTTTGAAAAAAATGAAGTGATTTATTATGTTACTTTTTTTAGATGGTTCTGTTTCACTTGATTTTAGGATAAACACAGTACCTTACTGTGTGTGATGTGTAAAAGCATAAACAGTGATACAATTAATTCTTTTTTGCCTGCAGATTAGTTCTAATATTTTCAGAACACTTCCACCTAGTGATAACCCAGATTTTGATCCAGAAGAAGATGAACCAACTCTGGAAGCCTCATGGCCCCACATACAGGTATTGATTCCTTTACTTTCAAGCCTTCTTGTAAGGCAAGAAATGATACTCAAGTAATTTTGTGCCCTTGTTAAGAGCATAAAAATTATTTTCATAATCCAGTTGAGGTTTTATACTTGAGGGGGGGAAAAAGTGGTTCTTTTTTAAGCATTTATAAATATGGCTGAATGTAACTCTTCTAAATGGCTTAAATACTATTTTTAAACATTGACTGCACTGTTAAATTATGGTGTGTATATCTGTCTTAAAATTGTGGATATTTTAGGTAATTGTGTTCTTTACCTAAGAGGTTTGTTTTCTGCAAATGAGCAACTTTTTAGTGTGGTTTCAGTAAAATATAAGTTAATGTTAACAGTTCAGTTTCTTGTGACAATAACAAAAAATGGAGTAGTAGCCTTTATTTGCCTTTTGAGCAAATAGAAATCCCTTCCTTCTTCCCACCCTTTTCCCTCCCTCCATACAAAAAACTTTACAATATCAGCGTTGTTTGGTAACAGTTGGGTGGTTATTCCATTGTTGCACTTCTGTGCCAATCTCGTGATTTTTATAGCACTGCTGTATCAATCATGTGATTGACTTGAAATGCTGCTGAATTTTATTTTCAGTTAACTCTTAGAAGTTATAATTGTCCAAGTACAAATCTCGGGTAGTTCATTGCTGAATTTAAGTAGTGTCAGTTAAAGGAAAGTGAAGTAGCAACTCCTAGTGTGGGTAGAAGATTAAAAGCTGCTGCACATCGGCATACCATTTTCTCTCCCCTCTTGAGTGCTTAAGTGCTGCTCTGCCCCTGTAATATTACAGTTGTAATGGATCTACAAATGCTCTTATTTAAAAACTGGGCTTCTAATACTGACTATAAAAAGTACATCTTCAGTGTAGTATTTGAGACTTAAACCAAACAAGAATGAAGTTACCATAAAAAATAACTCTGCAGGTAAAAGGCTGTGATAAATACTTTCTTGCATATGGCTGATTCTAGTTCATTGGAGAAATGGCTATAACGGAACTAGATGAAAGGCTTGATTTTGTAGGGTGGGAGGGTGCAACGGCTAAGCAAATGTCTCTTGTAGTCAGTAGCTGCACAATCTGACTTCTACATATCCCTTTGTCTCACAAGTAAAATTTGTAAATGTTAGCTCAGTTCACTTTAGGTCATAATTAAACTCTAGTCCTGTTCATAGAAAAAGACTTGCAGATTTTGTGATCAGTTCACTTGTGCCTTAGGCTTGCCTGAGAGGAACTGAAAGAGCCTGTGGTATTATTTGAAATTTTATTTTTGGGATTTTTTCCTAATGGGGTTTTGGCCAGGCTGTTTGGCCACTGATTGTGGATTTCCCCTTCCTCCATGTGTTGTTTTTCCTGTTCGTGGAATAGATTGGTCCTTGCAGAACACTGGAAACAGTTTATGTTTTCCACTCCATTTGTGTTTGTTCTTTTACAGTGCATGTGCTACTGTACCATAGAAGAACTGAGTTGGATAACTTGCTAATTGTCACTCAGGAGCACAAAGCTGCTGGAAATGTCAGATTTTGTGTGTGGAAGAAGGGCCATGCACAACCATTCTCCTCCCTGGCAAAATACACTATTATTTTTGGCCTAGTCTAAAGGACTGCTTAAGGAGGGAAGGTGTGGATGCTTTGCTGGCTGTGATTTGTGACTGATCAATTGCAAACAAATTCAGAATTCTATCCTGATCTGGCAGTCAGGTAGTCATTTTTATGGGAGAGGAAAGAACGAAATCTGATTCTCTACCCTTCTCTGCTTGAATCTGTTGACATAATTGCTTAGTAAGTTGCCAGTGTGTAGCCACAACAAAAGACTCCAGACCTTAAGTAAAATGAGTGCCACTTGAAAAGATGATGCTTTAAAGCAGTGCTCAAGATGGTTTGTAACAGCCAAACTGGGTTGAACAGGTTGGCATTAAAGCCACGCCGTATTTTGAAGCTTAGGGAGTTACAGAGTTGGTGGAATTGGTAGTTTAAAGCAATAATCTTATAGTGGTCCCTGCGAGATTGAATCACCACAGCATTAGGAGTTGTATTTCTTAGCTCTTTGACCCAAGCAGACCATTTTTGAGACCATTTACTAAATCGGACATCTCTCCCCTGATTAGTGTTTCCAACAGTAATGCTTCTGTTAAACTCCAGAAAATTGAGCATGCCTGTCTCTTTAGGAAGGATCTGTTGTGGCCAGAATCTGTTCTGGTGCCCCTAGTTTGAGAGTTGTTGTTATGCTTTTAAGTTTGCAAACACTGGCATACAGGAGAAGCGAGAGGCTGACTTATCCAGAAATGGCCACTGCAACTTGCTTCCTGAAATGCTCTGGATAAAGAACCTTTCATTTATTTCCCAAGGCTCACAAAGATTTTTGAAGTTATTTGATACCCAGTTGATATCCTGAATGTAATCTTGGACATAGAGTAACAAGGTGTTGCAGCATTGTGCTTTTCACGTAGTTCTTCTGCTTGATGTCTGTTGCAGTCACTGTATCTGTTTATGGAAAGAAACCGTAATTGTCCTTCCTCCCCTGTCCTTTAGGAAAACCAAAATGTGCCAATTTAGTGTTCACTCTTAAAAAGTGTTTTATTGCATGACTATTCTAGTGGCTCTTCCTCTGTATCCTTTCAGGTTTTAATAAATTCCCTCAAGCACGTGTAGGACTGTGCATCTTTCTCTGTTCTGTCAGTATCTTCCTGGAATATCCTAGGATTTCATCTGTCACTTCCATAGCTTCATTGTGAGGATGGATCTTAGTCATCCTATGGTTAACTCTTTCTCAGCTTAAGGGCTTGCAAATGCTTAGCAGAGCTTTTTCTTGGAACTCCAAGTGTGACTTTGCAGTCCTTGAGTTTCATCCTGTATTTATTCTGCCAGGGCTTCAGGGTCAGCTTGTCCTTTCTTGTTGGTAACATGGCATATACTTTTTTTTTTCCTATTTCCCCCCTGGTGATAGCTTCCAATATCGTGGCATTGTCTAAGCAGTTATCACACATGGCTGTTGTTTGTTGTTGTCACCAACAGAAGTATTTAATATCGGAATTTATTACAGAGATCTTTAATTAATTTAATTCCAAAGTGAATCCCTTTGGAGCTGTGTTAATAAACTCCCTCTGGCCATATGTTTCCTGTTTCTATATTAATTTATCTAGTTGCTAGTTTGAGAAAGATCAGTAGAATCAGGATGGTGCCAGACTCTCCTCAGTCGTGCCCCGTCACAGGACAAGGCCATACACTGAAACACAAGATGAGGAAGAACTTCCTTACATTGAGGGTGGCAGAGCACTTAAGAGGCTGCCCAGGAAGGTCATGGAGTCTCTCTCTCTGGAGACATTCAAACCCACCTGTTCCTCTGTTACCTGCTTCAGGTGACCCTGCCTTGACTAGATGATTTCCCAAGATCCCTCCCAACCCTGACAATTCTGTTATTCCATGTAAACTGCTGATATGAAAAGCTCTTGTTACAGTCCGTCAGAAGGGGAGAAAGTGAAGGGTAACTTGTGTTTCTGAGCTTCTGCTTTGCAGATACAGCACACCCTCCTTGAGGCTATGCATAAGTAACTGTCAGTTCAGATGTTCTACATAAAAGTACTTACTCTCAGGCATTTCTCTCAAGTGAGGTTCCTAATTATAATTATGAATTACTCAGGTGTTGGCTCTCAGTTTAGTTAAGTGCTCAGTGGTAATAGTTGAAATTTATGCCTGTGAGTATGAGCACAGCTCTGCGTGGGTTTTATTTAGAAGCCCAGTCAGTGATGGCATTATGTAGCTAAATTGCATTTTAGTGTTATTACTAATCAGTTGTTTAATTATATGAAGTTATGAAATCAGCATTGAGAATACAAACAGCTCTGAATGTATTTGAAACATAAGGCATCTTTCCTCTCAATTCTGTCATAGAGAGATGCCTTCTATGTATTTTATTAATCTTCCATTGTTACAGAAGTACAGTGTTTTGTGTCTTGGACTTTGATGAACCCCAGAATATGGTACTTGTGCTCTGGCCTCTTCATGCCACTCTCTGCTACCCCAGGCTCTTGGTAGCTCTGTCTCCTGTCAGGTTTTTTATCTGTGGGCATTGTGGGATTGTAGCAAATGGGAACTTGAACTAAGTAGAAATAATATGCTACAACCATAATGGATATTATAATTGAGTTTCCAGGATATAGAAGCCTAATTTTAATCCAAACTCTTTCACTTTCTGTGAATTCATTCAGCTGTTTTAATACGACTTTTTATTTTTGGAGTTTGCAGTCAAAACTTAATTTCAGTAACACTTAGTAGATTCTTCATCTCTTTAAGGAAGTATGTAATGTTAGATCACTTAATTTACCCTCAGTGCTGCTAAATGTTGGGTAACTTATTTCTACATAATAAATTCTTAACATGACAGGAATGTAACATTTAGAACTTGTTTTTTGTCCACTAGTGATATTTTCAGTAGATTATTTATTAAGCTTTGACTCTTCTGGGAATCAAAGTGTTCTGGATAGTTACTGTAATTCTGTCAGTAAATTCCAGTAGAGGCTGTGGTTAGGCAGTGATGTGTTAGGCTTTGATTCCCTTTTGTAGTTTTTAAGCATGTGAATAGTCCCACTGTCTTTGGTGGTGGTGACAGGGCTGAGATCTTTGTTATGGTGTACTTCCTAATTTTGGAATTTTCATGTCCATGTTTGTAGTTGGTGTATGAGTTTTTCCTGAGGTTCTTGGAGAGCCCGGATTTTCAGCCCAGCATTGCGAAGCGATACATTGACCAGAGATTTGTACAGCAGGTAAGAGGGCAGTTTTAAAGTGGGATTTAAAGACCACCTCTCAAGCTTAATTTATCAGATGGACTCTTAAAGCTTTTGTGTTGACACAGGGTAAGTTTCAGTTGTTCCAGCAGTGGTTTCTGCCAAACGCTGAATAAACAGCACATCATACCACAGGGTCTATATGTAATTAGTAAGTTCAGGAACACTTTGTTTTCAGATACCAACCTCAGTGCTTTGCAGTGCAAGATACTTGTGAATACAAGTTGTGTTTTTCATGATTTGTAACAATTCCAGTCAAATCAGCAATGTGCTAATTATATTTTTGTAGTCCTTTTATGTTTGGGTTTTTTTATAGTTTTGTCATGGGAAGACTTACAGCAAACCTTTTTCATGTAAAAAGTTCATGTACTTATTGTACACAAAATGTGTTTCAACACCTTGCAACTTGTGTCTAGCTAGTGTAATTCTCTTTACTATTGTGTATTAACCATGGAAGGAAAATCAAGTAAGAAATCACATAGGAAGGTCATGCTTTTAGCATGTAAAGCAACTATGAACAAGAAAAATGAAGTGAGATTTCATATTAAATATAACTTCTCAAGGAATTAGCATGTAGAATGCCATAACAATTTTTGAGGTGAATTCAGTGGGGATTTTTTTCACCATGACGAAATATTTGCCAGATTTTGTTTGTCAAAATACTTGTTTGCTCAGTGTCTGAAGAGTGAGTGCTGGCAGGCGATCACAGTATAGCAGTGAAAAGTAAAAGCACAAGATGAGTGCTTTTCCTCCCTGCCTTCAGTGACTGCATTTAATTTCCACTCATTTGGTTCTACTGTTCTTGATTATAAATGTTTCCTTCTTCTCAGCTGAATTCAACTTACACACAAAATTTAAGCCTGAAGCTGCTGGTGAACTATTGGCTGTGGGTATCCAGTTTACAAATTGACCTGTGGTCCTTAAGAGCAGCATTGCAGAGTTTGTTCCTGACATTTCACTTGATCTTTCTCTAGAGTACAAGATAAAGACAATGCAACCAACAGCTAGCTATATATGGAAAAAAACGTGGTGTAGTGACCCTGAGAAATTCCTGCTAAATATAAAATTGAAATGAGCCCGAAGCAAGTTCCTGAACAGCTGCTTCCAGTCCCTTGTGCTGCTTGGTGCAGACATACCTAAGCTCAGACCTGAGCAGGAGACTCTGGTGACTGCTTGAGCTGTTGCTAACTTGCTCAAGGCAGTTAGCATTTCTGAATATGATGTTGCTTAGACATGCAGGGTTAAAAAAAAAAACCCAAAAATTATGGTCTGTAATGTGATTGGAATATTTTTTTGTGTCTTTGAGTGAGCATGGTATTTTCTGTATCCTTGGAAAACTTTCTACAAGAAAAAAGTGTGTGGAAGGTTTTGTTAGCTTATTGCAGCATTTAGTCTGTATTAATAGGGAATTGGTTAATAATTACATATCTTGTGCTTATTCTATGACCCCCTCCTTAATTGTAAAATTTCTTATATAGGAATGCTTTTGCTTAGCTGTGAAGACACAAGTACCTTTTTGAGATAAGCAGTAAAGTATTTTAATTAAGAAATTGTAAATATAGGATATAGATTTTATTTGTTCTGATTTCTTAAAGAACAAGTGCAAACCACTTACCTACAGTTTGATTATCTCATGTTTGCAATTTCTTTTTTATTTGAACAGTGTAATAGTTACTGGAATTACTTTCATGTCTGTGGTACACAGGCTCTGGAAAGAGTCAAGGTGATGAGTCTATAAAAATCAGCTTTATTAAAAATCAGCTTTATTAAAAATGTAATTTTGAAAATAGACTATCAGCATATAAGAAAAATGTACAGTTAAACTGATTCTATTTTTTTCAAATGTAAACTTGTAAATTAAAGATAAAATTCAAATTGGGTAGTAACAAAACAAAACCAAACCAAACCTTAAGTCTCTCAAAAGTAATAAATTTAAATTTGATTTTTAAAGTTGTTGGAGCTCTTTGACAGTGAAGACCCACGAGAACGGGATTTCCTAAAGACAGTTCTTCATAGAATTTATGGAAAATTCCTCGGTTTAAGAGCATTCATCAGGAAACAGATAAACAACATTTTCCTCAGGTATGCTCTGTGTGTGTGTATGATGAGGTTAAGGAATATTTTATCTTCATGGTCTGGGTCTGCAGTGATTTATTCTTGAAATAAAAGACCTGGGTTTGGTCTGTGATCTGGCTTTCAAATATTTGAAGCTTAGTCAAGGTTACTTCTTTGGAACCTCTGATCCTCTGTGTCAGTTTTTGATGGTTGTTTTTTTTGGTAACAGGTTTATATATGAAACAGAGCACTTCAATGGTGTTGCTGAACTTCTTGAGATATTAGGAAGGTAAGGTTGACCAGACACAGAAAAAATATAAAATGTTATCGTGAATGTTTGCTTCAGCTTTTCTGCTTTGGGAATGGAGGGGCGGGGAAGAGAATTATTACAGTAACGAGTGATGAAGTGCAGTCACTGATAATCTGATAGTGTCTGGGTTACCACATGAATATCAAATTAGGACACAGAGAATAAATTATTCTTTTCTCAGTGCAAGTTTTAGAGATGACTGGCAAAATGTTTCTCAAGGGTCCTTGTTTGTCAGAACTATCTACTCTTGCTTATCTTTCACCTGATGGATGAGTTGTTCTTTGATTCAGAAAACGAATGTTAACTTTTGCCCTCTTGCTGAATGAAATGCTTTAATCTTCAGCAGGCTGGTTTTCCTTCCATTCTATTCAGGAAAGCCTTGTAAGTGCTAGGGTTTTTTAGTTACCTTTTTTTTGATGTTACTTCACTAACTTAATTTTAACTTTGAAGTTTCTCTCTGGTAGTTTTTTAACTGCCTTTCCAAAACTCACACATTTCACAGTAGAAAATTGTTTAAGTATTATTGGTGTAACTGAAAATACAAATGTAGTGAAACTATTGTGGAAGACATTTTCATGAAAAATGAAGTGAAAGGGATACCATTCTCTCAGAATTGCCTTAAATGCATGGGGCAGAAGAAACTAACCTTTTCATGAAGGACTTTTGCCTGTTCTATAGCTCGTTAATTCTTAAATATAAGATGACTGAATCAATGAGACAACTTTTAAACTTTGTTTCTAAAGGGAAAAGCTGTTCAACAATCTCAAAACAAATGTTCAAACTGCACTGTTAAAACTGTATGATCTATTCTTTTTTCTCTGTAAGTTGCTGGTGATTGTAGATGAAATGGATCAGCTTCCTGATACATTTGTCCAAGCGGTACAGTTAGACAGCTAGACTTATTGTAGAGGATTTTATTAATTGAGGTCATGATAAAAATACTTCAGCTCATCTCATGAGTATTATTTGGCTTCTACTGTGGTTCTCTGGTATTCTTACCAAGAGTCTAAACTCTCATGATACCAGCATTTTAAGGTTGTGCATATGTAGAGCTATTTGATGGCTTCAAAATAATCAGGTTTAAAAACTGAATCAGAAATGGTGTTTCACTTGAACTTAACAGAAATTCTTGACTTGCTGGGAAAAAAATATTTTTTTAATAAAAATAAATCCTGCTTATTCATATTTTCAGTATTATCAATGGTTTTGCACTGCCACTGAAAGCAGAACACAAACAGTTCCTTATGAAAGTTCTGATTCCCATGCATACTGCAAAGGGATTAGCTTTGTTTCATGCACAGGTAAGCTTTTGCCTATTTTTAAGAGTGGTGGGTTTCTTTTGTATTTACATTTGAAGCTAATGAAATCTAAAGCACTGTGTTATAGTATCAATATTCCAAAATATTTGCAAATTCAGTCACTTTTAAAAACAATCTTCCAGATCTTATATCTAAATGTTAATTTTGGGATAATATTTGGCATATATTACAAGTGAAAGAATGTGCCAGTGAGTCAAAGACATATCAGCTGAAGTAGGAAGTGGTTTTGTGTGTAGTCTTGTCACACTTTAAGCTTCATTTAATCCCAGGACCTCGTGCTGTCATTACTTCCTTTATGTAACTTAAATGCTGTGTGTAAAGGAACCTTGGGTATGGCCAGGTATTTATTTCAGAAGTGTTTTTTTCCTTCCTAAAGCTGTACCAGTGATGGGGTGGGGGGGGGGGAATGTTGTTGCCATTTATAAATGGCAGAAATGCATAGTAGCTCTCTGGATCAGCCAGAAATTATGTAGATCCATGACACACTGTCAGAATGCTGCAGTTCTTCAGCTGACTTTGATTCTTATACTTGCCACAAACATTCAGCATTTCATTTGAGGAATAATTGTATCCTTTCCAGACATATGGCACTTCAAGTATTGAATGCAATTGATGCAAACTTGGAAGTAATTCTGCTGTGGCTAATTAAAACTTGCTTTGTAACTTAGCTTACTAATACAGCTCCTTACAGACTCAAGATACAAGAAAATGGGTTTCTAATTAAAGTGAAATCATTATGACTGTATAGCCTACAAACAGGATCAAGTGAAGAGCTCAGTTAATTCCTGGTTCTCATATGAAGTTTTAAATTAATCAAATCTCTTGTCTGTGTGGTTTATTGCCTTGCTGCTCCATGGAATGAGTCAGAGAAATGAAAAGGCTCAGTCACCTCCCAAAGGTGTTCTCACTGACAGATCGGTGCAGCAAGCTGCCCTTTTTTCCCGGGATACATTTAATCCAGCTCATGGGTCCTGAAAGGGCACTGTTAATTCAGCTGTACCTGAAAGTAGCATTTGTCCTGCTGACCAGGCCCCTCCCCTGTCCCTTCATAAACACTAGTGCCAGGTGCACACACGGCACTGTGTGTTCATGGTTTCATTTTATCCTGAAGGTGTAGCCAGTGTTAAATGTGCATTGCAATCCCAAGTGGCCTTGTTGATTTGTTGCTTAGTAAAGTATAGCCTGCCCTTAAAAGTTAAAGCCTTAAAGATGAGTTAAGCTTGTGTCTTTGAACAATAAAGGATTACTGTACTGTATATATACATATAATGGGATTTTATGAGATTAATGTGTGACATTTATTAGTTTTTGAATCTGTACAAATGTATCAGTAGCCTAAGGGCAAAAGTAATAAATTAGACCTGTTGCAATGACAGCATTGTAATTTTCTGCTTTGGCATAACAGATTTAAAAAAAAAAAAAAGAAGGTAAGGGAATGCTTGAATTCAAGTGTCCTGAATATTGAAATGTAATGCCTATTACATAATTTTTGTCTTTGCTTTATATTGTGAAATACTGTGACTTTTTAAAATCAGTCTTAATGGAATCTAGGATTGTAACTAGATCAGGATTATGGTATGGTTTCTGCATGGGATGGTTGTTTGCTTACTCACCTATGTGCCAAGTAACTAAGCTGTTAAATAATTATACAACATTAATTATCACACCTTGGCCTGAGCAGGCCCCTGCACAGAAACCACTGGAGGCTTGGAGAGGAGTGCTGGTGACTTAATCACATTTTATACTTCCCCACTTCTTCCACCTTTCCACAGCATTTGTTGGCCATTGCTGCACTGGGACAGGACACTCAGCTGGACAGCAGCTGCCTGATCTCTTGGGGCCTTGGAATATGTTAAAATTCTTTCACTTGTAATCTTAACCACTGAATGTTGTGTGCTGTAGATGTCTGGTACCTGAGCAACTATGTGTGCTCAGTCAAACCTGTGTTAAAACTTGGTTTTTACTGGAAGTATGGCCATTTTTACCCCAACATAGATGTTTGAAAGTGATAGCTTTGTGATGTTAATACAGGAGTTGATGTTAAGAAAAATCTGTCTGGATATGGGATTTGAGTTAGGGAAATATCTGCCAAGCTTAAAAATAATTTTCTAGGTTGAAAAGAAAACATGATTTTTGGTATGCAGGAAGTTTTTTTAAGATAGAGCAGGCCTTTATATCTTGCTGCTTTAATTGCTGTTTTGTTTAGTTTGGACTAATATGAAATGGCTGTGTAGGGGTGTCTTGGATTGGGTTCCCCCCATGATCTGAAGTGCTTCCATTAGAAGTTGTGATACTTAGTAATGCTGCGATGTCTAAACAGTGTCTGCTTAAACTAAATACCCATATGACTTAAATTCTAGCTCGCCTATTGTGTTGTACAGTTCCTGGAAAAAGATACAACTTTAACAGAGCCTGTAAGTGTCTATTTTTAATTTAAATTAAATATTTCAGTGTAACCTGTTAGAACTGCACAGCAGTACTGTCTGTGATGATCCTGATTAAAGATCCATGGGTGGGATTTTTTGGGGGGGGGTGGAAGAAAAAATTAAATCTAGAACAGTTAAGAAAATTCTGGGTTTGTAAGGGCACTTATCTCTTAACCTGTGGCCAAGATAGAGCACCGATTTAACTAGAAGTTTGAACTGCTGGTATTATGCAAACTATCCCATGTGAGAAAGCATGTCATGACTGTGTTCTCTCCTCATAAAAACTAAAATTTCAATGTTTTTGGTACTGATTGCTTGTTCTTAGCCACTGCATGAAGTTGAAATATTTTAGGGAATAAACAATCCCGAAATAAAAGTTGAAAAGAATAACAACATTTCATTTAGACAGAAAGAACTCTGAAATTCCAGATGTGGTGTTTCTGTCCTGCCGCTTCAGTTCCTGGGGTGCCTCTTGGCAGTCAGAACTCAGGTGCTTCAGGCATCTGTGGCTTTTGCCAGACTGAATCTCCCATGATACATATTGACAGCCCAGCTAAAAAGGGTTTGCAGTGCTGCACGCACAGGCTTTGGCAAGGCCCATAAAGAGGAACAGAGGCTCAGGGCAGTGCAGCAGCTCATGAGGACACAGACTGAGGTCAGGCCAGCTAGAACAGAAACTGGTTTTAGTTGGACAATCAGGAATCTCTCCATTAGGGATATGTGGATATTTAAATACTTTACCCTTTTTGTGACAGAAAAATGAAGAGCTTATGCAAGATTTTATTTTTTTTTTTTCTATAAAGAAAAAAGATTAAAAACTTCGGGAAAATGACATTGATCTTCACTGAGTGGTCTTTCAGTGGAAGCTTGTTTTCAGCACACCCACTTCAGCACTGATGTGCCTCACCAGCTGACAAGTTATTCCATAGGTGGTGGAGGGTGTCTGTACATTTGCTTTGTGTGCTTGAAGCATCTTCCCCCTGTGCTGCAGTGTTCCCAGCTACACTGGTCAATAAGCCTATTTTGTGGGATAGGGCGAGGAGAAAGGAATTGTGTAACCCATATTCTAAGCCAAGTGAGAAAACAACCCAGGCATTCTGGCAGTTAAAGTTGACATGGGAGCAGAAAATGTGTAGTGTTACATAAAAACCTGCAGGATTGAATGAAGTGACAACGTGACCAAGTCAGAACTTGCTGACACAAATTTATGGAAGTGTGGTGCAGGATCCGAGCCCAAACTCATGTGAAGAAGGCAGGGCTTTACAGCAGTGCCATAGTGCAGTTCTGAGGCTCATCTGGACTGTAGTTTGTACAATTGTGGTTGCCTCTGAACCAGTTAAAGGTGAATTCAGGCTGGAGAAGATACAAGAATTCGTTTCAGAGTCGCTGCCTGTGTTTGCTTTGGTTGCTAGTCGTGGTGTATGGTAAAAATTGCTTTATAAAGGAATTAAAGTTATTAAGATAAGAAGTGAAGCTTTGAGAAACTTTCTGAAATGCTTGAAAAGTAAATGTTAAAATTTGGGGCAACTGATGAGATAGCACTGGAAATTTTTCTTGGCTTTAGGTCAAGTAATATTTTAAGAACTCCATCAGAAG
The DNA here is from genome assembly GCA_013400915.1 of Pardalotus punctatus. Lineage (NCBI taxonomy): Eukaryota > Metazoa > Chordata > Aves > Passeriformes > Pardalotidae > Pardalotus > Pardalotus punctatus. Next base: position 104,513 of record VZTX01004035.1, on the reverse strand, counting down.
GCTGTCTTCACACATACCTTACTGTTATTTTTCTGGCAGGAATTGTCACTCAGGGTCAATTTGGAGGACATTCAATCCGAGCTCTTGTAGCTATGGTAGTCTGCCTCAGGTCAGTCCTGATGTTTGCAGAGCTGACAAGAAGAGTTTGTTACCTAACCCTGCTGAGTGCAATGGCCTTTACATGGAAGAAACCAGGCTAAACGTGCAGTCCTTGTACATGAGTTAAGTTTTCCAGCAGGTGCCTATGGTTGTAAGCCACTTTATAGGAATCTTGTAGCTCAGGGAGGAATATTAATCTTGTGTAGTAAGAGCAGCAGTCCATGAACATAAATGTGCATGTATCAGCTTTTCAATATGAAAGCATAGTCAAGCTGGGAGCTGATACTCCACTGAGGAGCAGCAAGGAACAGGTATCTTGTTGAGGTGTGCACTGTGATAGTCAGAGCATGTTATTTCTCAAATATGGGTCTCTCTAGCAAAGTATATTCAAAAATTCTTGCAGTAACATTCTGGAAAGTGCACTTTACTCATACTCACTCTTTCTCTGGAAAGCTACTTTCAATAGTAAATGTAGCTGTGAATAAAGCTGAAGGAAAAAAACATGACAAAAAGCATATGTGGAAGGTATTCAAATAATTAAGTTTTCCCTTTGGATATTATCAATTAGGTGCTGTTGTATCATAAAAATAAGACCCTTTCCTGAGAATAAAAGTTTATAAGGCTCTGAGAATGTTTCTGCTTCTGGAACATAGTTACAGCTTGGGTTTTTTGTTGTTTTTCTTTTAAAGACAGCATTCATTTTGTAATTTAGATGCCATGTGAGATGTTTATTTCTAGGAAAAATGCCTCCAGCCTTTCTTTGCTGTATTCCCTCCATTCCTCTTGGGGGCTGTACTTTCCAATTAATTTTCCCAAGGGGTTTTTTTTTTTCCAGTCTTGTGTAAGGTAGTTTCAAATGTCGATACTAGAATACATTTTCTCTGTGAGTTCACATCTTTCTTACTTTAGTTTCCAGTCTAACATGTCAACTTGTAGCAGAGAACAGGAAGAGTTGGAGGCGAAGGCTCCTCTCTAGAGCTCTGTCAGCATACATTGTTTCCTCTCAGACTTCAAACCTTTGATGCTGAGGCAGGTACTCCCCAAAGTATGGATGAGTAGAAGACAAAAAATATTCAGTGAAATTTAGCTACAGGGGGGTTAACACCACTTTGGGATGCTTTGATGTGATCAGCATCCTGTCAATTACTGGGATGGGAGCAGAGTGTGAACAGATAATCACAGACACACAAAGTGATAAGGGTCTAAGTTGTTCTGATAACATAAACAAGACAAACATTTAAATGAGTGTTTATTCAGTTTTCATTGAACCCCTGGATACGGAAAAGCAAACTAGTACTTTTTTTTCTTATCAAGTGTTTAGTAGAAACTTGTTCTGCTTTAACTTGTTTGTATTTTTCATACAGGTAATCAGAGGACTGCTCAAATTTTGGCCAAAAACATGCAGTCAGAAAGAGGTTGGTTTTGTGTCTCATTTCTGGTGTCTGCTGTGATGTAAAATCTCATGGGGCAGGTTCACAAACTTTCCCTCTGCTGTGCTCCTCAAGAGATCTTGCAGAAAACTTGCAGTTCTTGAAGCTTCTTGAGGCATTCATCTTTGTCATGTGACTCAGTCTGGTTTCTTCTATGTAGTTAAAATGAGTTTAAAAACCCGGAATTTGGTTTATCCCACCAGATTCCATCCCCAACAGCTCTTTAAAAGTGGGTCCCTTTACACTGTTGTCCATGTTTCTGCAAGTGATGTTCAATTTTTCTGTGCCAGCTACACAGAGTCCTGCTGGTTGCAATTTTATATGGGAATTAACTACTTATCGCTTCAAAAGCTCCTTTGGTGATCTCTGATAATCTCTGCAGCCATTCTTGAAATAAGATGCCCTAACTTTTTTTTAACTGTTCAAAAAAAACAAAAACCCAACATTTTCTGCAGAAGCAGTTTGGTGAAGTATTCAGTATTTACACAAAAGAATTCCAAGAGGAGAGCTGTAACCTGGAAGCTGAGAGTGATGATTGAATTTTTTTAGGCTGCAAAACCCCTGTGAATATCTAAATGTCTTGTAATGACACACAGTGTTCTTTGCAGGATTCATAACTAATGTATATGCTGTGTTTTGTTTAGTTCTGTTTACAATGGTGATATGAAACATTCTCATCCTTCTTTTCTTTTTAAACAAACAGGTAATGTTTTTAGGTGAAATTGAAGAAATCTTAGATGTAATAGAACCAACACAATTCAAAAAAATAGAAGAGCCTTTATTTAAGCAAATATCCAAGAGTGTGTCAAGTTCACATTTTCAGGTAAATAAAAGAAGTATAAAAAAACCCCAAACAAACCTTATAGTAACTTATTCCGTGGTTGGTTGACCCCTAATTTTGTGTTTCAGGTTGCAGAAAGAGCTTTGTACTTCTGGAATAACGAATATATTCTTAGCCTGATTGAGGAGAACATTGATAAAATTCTACCAATTATGTTTGGCAGTTTGTACAAGATCTCCAAAGAACACTGGAATCCGTATGTAACGTTTCACTTTATCTGTAGTACCATAAACTATCCACTGTTTTACATTTGGATTGGGAGCTTGTAAACATGACTTCATTTTTACCTAAATCAGATGAAATCCATGACATTCTGGGTGCTAAAATGAGTGTCACTTTCAGCTATGCTGTGCTTTCACTGTTCTGCATTTTTATGATGGAGACCTGGAATTTATTGAAAAACTGTGAGGAAATTGGATGATGGTCTTTATATTGTAATCACATTTGATCCTCTGTGTTAGTTCAAAATGCAAATCAATGCTACTTAGATCAAAACCATTTCCAAGAGTTGCTTTTATTTATGCTTTGCTGTCCTTTTAGTACTTCTGATGAATAAAATTCTGTGTGTCTTCCTAAGTATTTATTGCTGCCCAGTGAGATAACAAGGGGAAAATACCCTATCAGAGAAGAGCAGTCCTTATAAAGGATGGTAGGACTACTACATTTTATGTTTAGTGCTGCAAGTTAAATATTGGTATTCCTATGTTTGAAAGCAGGACTTGATGGTATTGAAATACTGAAAAGCAAAGCTTGCTGGTGCCAGCACCCTGAATTTAGTTGCAAGTCAGTGTGCAGAATATAAAGCCTGTACAGGCAAAAGCCAGGGTGAGCAGGAGCCTCCCACAGCCCTGGAATAAAACAGATGTCCTGTTTTAAGCCTTTGGAGGCTTTGCAATTATTCTGCATTTATCTAGATGGTGTGTTTAGTTGCAAATACAGCAGCTGAGACTGAGTATAAACTTTGGGGAATAGTCCTTGGAGTACTATCAATATACTTGGGTCCTCAACAAATTTGGAGGATGTCCCTCTTTGCCTATCTGCAGCCAGAAGTTGCTTGTTATGAAGGAAGCAAAAGACACAGGATAATTGCATACTTAAGGACAAAGGAAGTTTGGGGAACAAAGTCTAATCCTTTGATTTTAATCTGTTTTGAAGGGCAGCAAAACATGCTTTTATCCATCTGGTTGTCTGATACAGACTCAACTACTTGCTCAAAATCAAACTTTTCCTTTCAGAAAACCAAAACCTAAATAAGCTTTTGACCTTAAACCACATGAAAGCCAGGGTACCAAAAAAAAATGAAATTGAAAAAATAAGTGATGGATACTGTAGATTCTGAAGGAGCACAAGGCTCTGATGGACAGCTGGGAGATTTCCTAGTGCCATGATGGACAGAGTGCACTGAAAAGGCAAACCTGGTTCGTGGTAACTTCTTCAGGGGTTTTTTTTGACTCCTTTTTCAAGGTCACAAGAGCTGCAGCTTTGCAGTCAGTGGGGAACTGCTAAGTGAGGGAGAACACAGGGAAGACAGTTTACCTACTTTCTGATTAGTGATAGGATTAATGACAGGCATTTTAATGTTTAATTTTATTTGGGTTTTTATTTCTTTATATAAATATGAGTGTGGGTTTAAAGGAGATAACACAATATTTAAGATAGTTTACTGAAATATTAATACTTCCACACAAAGAAGGGTAGTGTAGGACCACGGGCAAGCCATGTAACACTGCTCAAGCTGTTGGATTTCTTAAGGAAACCAAGGTGCCCAAAACCATTATCTGATGTTCTCGATTCTGTGCTCTAGTGGGGCATTTGCAGCAAGACTCCTGCTACCCAGAAACACTGCTGGGAGAGCTTTGCATGGCTGTGCTGAACCACACTAAGCTTGTGGTTTGTCTGCTGCCTTCTTGAAGCCATGAGCCAGAAGTTTTATTTTTCTAGACTCTCATATTTCATTGCTCAGATATTACAGAGTTGTTGTTAAAACCTGGTTTATTAAAGGTTCACATAATTGAATGGCTTTAAAGTACAGCCACAGCATGAATAATTATATCCTGTGCAATTACAGAAGTCAGGAATTTAAGGTTAAATAGCCATTTTAAAAAATGTTTAACTATACTATAATTTCCTCTGTAAATTAATAAAATGGAAAGGATTTTGTTTCACAAACTCTCTGACCTTACAGTAGTATCTTGAATAAGAAGCTTGGAATCCAAAAAAAGAAATCAAATGCTTGTTTACTGAAGTTAATTTTGTCATAGAGTAAATCTAATGGCCGTGCTCCTCCTGTTTCAGAACCATTGTGGCACTGGTGTACAACGTGCTGAAAACCCTGATGGAAATGAATGGCAAGCTTTTTGATGAACTCACAAGCTCATACAAAGCAGAAAGGCAAAGGTACTGACCCTTTTTCCAAGTGCCCATTGAAGAATATGTATCCAAGCTGTAATTGTGATGTTGCTTTGCTGGTGTGGCTGTGGGGCTCTGCAGTGGGGCTGTTTGGTGCTGGGTGTGCCATGCATGAGGCAGTGCCTGGCAGTGCTCTGGGGCACCTGAGCCCAGGGAGGGCACAGGAATGCCCCAGCTCCCCATCCTGCCTGGATTCTCTCCTGGGCAGGGAATGTGCTCGCTCCTTTGTGGGGAAATCAGGCTCAGCTGCTGCTGGCTGTGCTGCCTCAGGTGTCTGAAGAGAACTGAGCTGGAGAACACTTGATAGCTCAGCAAAAACATCTCTTTACCCTACTAACCTACTAAGCAGTGCTGTTGGAGCCAGGGAGGCAGGGCATAAGGTAATCCTTGGCCAGCTGAGACCACTGCCAAGCCTCCTTGCAGCTGTGTTCTTTCCTCCCCAAAATGCTCAGTCCCTTAATTGGTGTGCATGTGATAACCTTCTTAGAACTGTGGCCATCTGTGCAAAGCCACCCTACAGCAATTGTCTGCATTTGCTGGAGCAAAGGTACAGTTCCCTCTCTAACCATTACTGATTTGTTATGCTCACTTTTTAATTGAGGAAACTTTAATTGCCTCTATTGAAGAAAAATTTCAAAGGGGAATTAGCAGATGGAAGTCACAGTTAAGTTACTGTGTCTCCAGATTGCACTTAAAACACATCTGAAACTGGTATTTCACTCTTTCCTGCAGAGAGAAAAAGAAAGAATTGGAACGTGAAGAGTTGTGGAGAAGGTTGGAGGAGTTAAAGCTTAAGAAGGCAATGGCAGAAAAGCAGAACAGCACTCACAACGTGCTCAATGCACACAATACAAGTGCCAAATAAAAGAAATGACCACCTCTACTCGGCAGACATTCTTTTTTTGTACCCTTTTGAAATATATAAGGATTTGCAAAAGAAACCTCATCAGTATAATAGAAACAACCAATTTTTTTCTCTGGCAAATGTAAAGATTTGAATTTAAATACAGCAGTTAAGCGATGCCATTGCCACAACATATTGTAAATTTGTCTAATTATTGATATACTGTCACTTCCAATGTTTCATAGAACTGAATTATCATCCTTAATGAGTGAAATAATTACGGGAGTGGTGAGAATTATGACTTGAATTTTTGATTGTGTTGCACATAGGTGGTATAGTTTGCTACGTACACATTTTTCCTTGTTTTTTATGTGCTTTTCACATTGCTGCATACTTTGGTTAAGATGATAGAAAAGGCTTCTAGTTGTGCTGTATTTTCTCAAATAAAACCAAGGTACGTTACCAGTAACTTGAGATATTGAATATATGCCCCTTCTAGCAGTGAAAGGAACTCGGATACAATGCTGTCCTTGGATTCCTGATTGGATTCGGATTTAGATTTATATAATGCTCACATTAGAAAGGAGGCAAGGTAGGGAGAGAATCTGCTGCAACAGGTTGGGGTGGCCAGTGCCTCTACCCCATTCCTGCTGCCTCTTGGGTCCTGGGCTAGTTAAGGATTTCCTCCTGCTACAGCTGAGGATGGAGCTTCCTGTGGAGAGCCCATCAATGATGCTCCTCAAGGACCCTCCAGAGTGGTGCAGTCTCTTGAGAGAGACCCATCTTGGATGTGATAGTTTTAGCATCTCATGGACTGAAGAATGAGACCAAAATTGGATTATATATTTGTTTTCAGTAAGAAGAGAAGGATGTCAAGAAATAGTTCCTTGTTTTCTTTAAAGAAAATGCAGTCTGTTTCTTAAAGGTGGAAAGTTGACAATAGAAGTCTTGTCTGTTTACTTGATCAAGTATTTTTTCACATCTTTTATCAGAGTACCATTCCAATCTCTTAAATTGCAGTTGTGTGGAAAAAATTTTGTAATGAAAGATCTTTGGGGAATTGAGCAGCATTCAATAAAGTCTTTATGTTTGTATTTAGTGCTGTACCTCACATATTTGTTTTTATGAAGACCAGCAGAATTAGAATGGCTGTTATAAACAACCTTTTAAACTGTGCAGCATGGATTTTCACTGAGTGGCAGAAGTGGGTAAGTCTCTTCTATGCTGTTTGGGGCAACTGTATTGCACTTACTGTTGCTTCATTTTTGTCTCTTAAGTGTTGTTTCACAGAGGGTCTGGGACTAGCAGAGCCAAGGGGCTTGTACTTCCAACTCCTCTGTGGGATCAATCCACTTAGCTGCTCCTCTCTGTCAGTTTTGCATAAAAAGAGAATCAGCTGACCAAAGTAGACTGCCGTGGTAGCTGGCTGCCTAAAATTTAAGGGGGAAAAAAACCCCTTTACCTTTCATGGTGCTTCTTGAAGGGAGAAGACAGTCACACAGGCACAGCTTACCTTGGTTTACTGCTTTAGCGCCTTTTTGCCTTTGAAAGAATAAAGTTCATAGTGTGTGATAAATTATTTTCAGCTGTCCTAGTCTAAAGGAAATAACTTACACAAATGTTGGGGAACCAAACAGCTTGCAGGGGTTTAAGGAACAAATCAGTGGCATTTGTAATTGTAACAAGTTTTTCCAAAAGTTACAAATATGGACATCAGGCTTAAAATAATAGAAAAAACAACGCAGAAGCTGTAAGATACCCTTCCAAATTGTGCAACACTTGCTGTTAGAATCACTCCTATAAATAGGTATGTAAAAGAAAGGTTTCTTGGCCGGGATCACTGCCCTGCTCTTGTAACATTTCCTTATAAAACAAAACATCTTGACGGCTGAGATGTAGTGACTGAAGTGGACTGCTGTGGGAGTTTATTGAGGGGGAAAAAAAGTACATACTGGAAAAAGGAGTTTATTTAAGGATACCTTCTACTCACCCTACAGCTGCAGCTATCTTCCAGCTTACCTTCTCTGACCTCATTAGTAAAAAAAAAAAAGCAAACCAACAACAACAACAAAAAGTAGGATCCATCAGTACCTGTTAAAATTGTTTCTGATTTTTTTTTTTTTAATCCAAGAAATAGCTGCTGTAGTATCATTTGTTCAAGGAAGATTTGGGTGTTTCTTTGACAGTGAGGCATCAAGAAAGCTCAGTTGTCATAGCATAGGCTGTTAGGTAGCAAAATCAGTGGGGGTTTTGTTGATGTGGAAGGGTTAACTGTGTGGGATTTTTATCCATCCCCCAGCGCCTGCCTGGTCTCTGTCCTGTTCCCCATTGCCCAGGGATGGAGTAGCTCTGTTTGCTTCAGCCAGGCAGAGTTTGGCCTTTGCTGCTCCCTTCCAGTTTAGTCTCATTCCCTTGCTGTGCACTAGGCTGAGCTGTTCAGGAGCCACCATTGCCAGATACTGAAGAAAAAATGGTGACTGGACACCACCTTTCTTGCATTCAGACATCTTTGTCCCCAGATTAAACATTTTCCCCCAAACAAGCCAGTGCTGCTGTTTTGTTTATCTTACTACAATGAATTGTTTCTCCCTTGGTTAAGGCTGTGTCTGGTCAATCCAGTACCTTAATTTGCTGTGGAAATCACCTGAAAGTAGTAAATTTTGTTCCAAAAGGCCTCCTCAGGTGCCAAAAACAAGATAAAAAGGTGAGGGGGTATTTTGATACACTTACTCCTCTGAGTACTGTGCTAGAAGAGGAAGGAAGAAGCAAACTCTGCCTTGGCATCCCTGCAGCAAAGCCTTCAGAGCAAACACACAGTGGTGCCCTGCTCCCTGTAGACTCCACACGTCCAAGTCAGGCATCTCAACTAACAAGGGACTTATAAGGAAGAAAAAGACACCAGCACAGTTGGTGAGCAGGCATTCCCCATGTAACACAGAGTCACAGTTCCATGCTATGCTGATCAAAGACTCTTTTTCACTTTCCCCCAGTGTTTCTGAAGGAAGAGGGCTAAACAATAGCCTGAGACAGACTTTGAAACTGACCACCAGCTCAGCCCCCCAACTTCTCCTGTTGCTTGAGTTTCCTTTGAGCTGCACTGATCAGGAAGAGCTTTTTGGTTTTCACCTTACCTGTAAAGCTCCATCTGAACCTGAGAGCAAGTAGTTTCAAAGAAGGCATACAAGAGCTTACTTGAAGTATTTTTTAATATTAAAGTTACTGTGCTTTAAATCAAAAATTACATGTAATAGAATTCCAGTGTATTTCATTTAAAAACATACTTTGGAGAAGAGAGGCCAGGATGTTTTCAGAGTACTTTACCTTCCACTAAGCACCATCAAGGCAGTGACTGCTATGAGAGCAGATGCAGCTCACAGCTGATGCAGAAACTAAAGGGTCTGTTTGAGAAGCATTCAAACACTGTCCACTTTTTCACAGTTTACTACAGTGATGACTTTCTGAACATTAGTGAGTTCCCTTCTTTCCCTGGTTCCTCCATACTCTGAGGTAAACTTGTTAAACTGGGGCTAGAAAAGCGTGAGTTTGTTAGACCTGTCCTAGAGTTAGCTCCTTCTGCAGTTCAAAGGCCAGTTCAGTAGGCTGTTCCTCCAGCCAGCATCTCCCGGAAGAAAACATACCTGGTTTGCAGCCTTAATTGCTGATTGAAGTTTATTCCAGTTATTTTCTATCCCTCCTGCTATGAACAGTTAAAAGGCAGTCTCAGCTTATGTGGTTCGTTACTTGACGACTCCTCTTCAGATGCCTTCTTCGGATTTTGATCATCCACTTAACACTTAACTTAGCAAAGTCTGCTGCCTTAAACAGAGCCAGAAAGATACCACAAAGAAGAGCAATCATGTTCCAGGGATTTGCTGTGATAATCTGAAAGAGATGACAAATGTAAGTCCCCTGATCTGATTCCACATATATCATCCCTATTCAATGCCACACAATTCCAATTTCTAAACTGAAGTGTTTTGCACCATATTCCTTTATGCTGCAAAGGTGGGTTGCAGTGCCTTCTCCCCATACCATGGTGTTCTGATTCCTGCCATCAGGAAGAAAACACACTGTACTAGCTGCTCAATTCCTTCTAGAATATTTCAGGATATTTAATTGTTTTAAAACTTTGGAGGTACAATTAAGTTGCTAACATTAAAATTATAGATTAAACTTACTATATTGTTTAAGTATTTACAAAAAGAAGAAGCCACATCGAAGGGGATCTTCCAGAAGACAAAGCTTGGAGAAACAACTACTGGGAAGCTTTACCAAGACAGCAGTATAATGGTAAACCAGCTTCTGACAGCAGCAACTGTCAAAACACTGGTTTTGGGCAAGAAAATAGCAACACTCTAGATTTTGCTGCTGCTGGACCTTGATTGTCAGGTAAATACAGTACCACATTTTATTCTAATAATAGATTAAAAATACACTAGGCTATTTTTATTATTTTTATTTCAGCCTAGGTTTCTTGCTTGTCAATTAATTAAAAAAACAAAAGGTCAATTTTTTCAATCAGTTTATCCCAGCAAACTTATTTAAGCAAGAAGTTCAGCCCTGACCTGAAGTTACCCTTTGCTGGAACACGGGGGACAGGTGCTTTTCTTAGCTATGTGTACCTCTAGCTGCAAGCAGAAAGCTGAGTGTCACCAGCCCAAGGAAAAGCACCAGATGATCCTGACTTCCACACACGATGCTTTACTGGACATAAGGATGAACCTAGCCTGGAATTTCAGAAGCAGCCTCACTCTTCCTCTGCATTTCTGCTTAGCGTGAGGTAACAGAGCCAAGTGCATACGCACAAAAACCATGAGCATTCAAAGCCAGACAGTGATTCAAGAAGGGTTACTCACGTCCTGAACAGTCTGGATAAAGGGATCTTTCCATTCAAACACCACAAAAAACAACTGGTCACTCCTTGGTTTAGTTCTCTGGTCAATGTAGTTAACCACACTGGTCTGGGGAGAGGGAAAGAAAAGTGCAGGTTACTTTCTTCAGTGGTACAATGAGTCTTTTGTGCAACACAAAAAGCTTGTAAGAAGGTGAAAATAGACAACTATTTAGGGACTTCCACCTCAGTCTTTCTCTACCTAGAACAATGGGCTGCCAAAATATGGAAAAGGCAGTTTCCTCCCTCTGTCTCATGTTCCTATTATTTTCCTATTTCTCAGTCAGTGTCACACTACAATACCATTTCTACATTGCCTTTCAAAGGTGGGGGAAATTAATTTCCAAAATTCGTTTACGTGCAGTAATACAACATTTGGGAAGTTCTCATGAATGAATGTTCAATTAGTTTTATTTACCAGAGAACTCCACAATGGTGGCAGGAAGACTCCTTTTTGAAAAATCCATTATAGAATGAACTAGGAGGTTCCAGCAAGTGCAGAATGAAGATGGAAGGAAAGAAGCCCAGATGTTAACAACCAAACCCACACTTCCCAGCACTGCCCATTAACTAGGTCACCACTTGAAACTAATGCTGCCCAGCAGAGAGCTGTAGCACAATTCCAACAGGGAACTGGGTTAGGATACCAAGCTATGTTACAGCCACATGAAACCATAGTCTCAAGCACCACAACCAGGAAAATATTAAGACATCAGGCCGCAGAAAAATGTTTGTATTGTACCACCTACCCCCAGCCCAGGGGGGAACTACACAGGGTTTGTACACAGGCAGTAACTAACACAGTTTGAACTGGCCCTTGCTCCTAGGGGACAACACAAACTGCCCAAGAGACACACAGTGACCTCAGGAAAGCACAGTGGTGGAAGGACTTCTCCCTTCTCCAACCCTCAAAGGAGTGTTTCCATCTTGGTGTGTGCAGAGGGGAGTACTGCTGCTCGTCCTGCAGTTGTTTAATTCTGTACTGGAAGCAACGAATCCAGCAGCAGTGTGACTTCATATCAGGGCTGTGACATGAAGATGAGACAGATGATGGAAGGACATGCCTTTTTCATGTTTTGTGAGTCCAGTTTTCCAGGCAGAAGAAGGCTGAGTTGGAAGTCTCTAAGCAGACCAGTCTTCACCTCCTTGCAAGCCTTTTCATTGTATGAGGGATGACCTGCCACAAAAACCTCCTATCTACCACGGTGCAGTTTCTTTACAAATACCTCACGGTTTCTCTCAGTCTTCTCCAGTCTCTACCCTGAACAGATTTTAGGCTGCAAACAAGCAGAAGCAGGAGCTAGAACACTATTTATGGCAACTCAGAGCATATGGGAGCTTCCCTGCCTCCTGGTTTCTGGTCAAACACCTTTGCTACAGACTTGCCCCACACCTCTACAGCTCATTTCCTTATTGCAAGGTACCAGCACCCAGCTACACCCACCCAAGAAAACTGCACACCAGGAAACAAACAGCACACAAGGCCAAATGAAGGCAGTGGGGAAAGAAGAAAATATAAATGAATTACTGCTGGGCTAGTTAGCAGAGTGACTGAGTTGTGTCTGACCTAGAATTTGTATCCATCTTTCCAGTATGCCAGCTCCCAGGCTTGGATTTGAAAGGCTAATGGACTTCCCGGTGCAATTTGAGCAGATGTTGTACTGTCAAACAAAGCAAGGGCAATTTACGTCTGAGCTGTTTCAATTTCTGCTGTATTATTAATAGGGATCTGATTTCTGGTTCCCAGGTTTTATTAAAAACAAACAAACAAACCAATCCACAAAGCAAACAGAAAATCCAAACCACCAACAAATGTTCACTTACTCTGATGATCAGAGTCATAACTGCTGAACTAAGTACATCTTTATGGTCACAAAAAGCTCATTTTTTTCTCAGTTTGAGCTAGCCTTTTGTTTCCACTTTGAGACACATTAGACTTGGGCACACAAAGGAGGACTTTCAAAAATCCTATACTTGGTAAGCACCAAGAATCCTATACTTGGTAAGCACCACAGAGCTGTAGGTGATGAAGGACAGACAGACAGCTGCTGTCAGTGCTGACATGGTAGCAGCAGACTGAGGCATTCTTTCCTCTCCTCCACACCAAGGCAATAATTTGGGACTGGCATGACTGGGATTTGCCTCCTGTCCTTCTCCAGTGGAGTAGAAGGGTATCCTCCTCACAGTCATGGCTCTGCTCTTCCCTTAAGGCTATGCCATGTAACACCCTAACTGTGACAACTAGAGATAGAACTGAAGATTCTGCTTAATTTTTCTCTCCCCAGAACACTCTTTCCAAGAGTACCAGGGACTAAGAGAAAGTACAGTCTCTGAAAGAGACACCTTCTGGAAAGAACTGCTCTTAAAATTCTCATTTCTCACCACCGATGAGACACTTCCTTTCCAGCCAACATTGGAAGCAAAACAAACTCAAAACACAATTATTTTCCTGTCCCTTAATGTGAACAGAACAGAAATGAAAGTCAGGCTCATTTCCTCTCTAGATAAGTTTGCATCTTCCACCTGCATATTTTCTAGTTTTAAATATGCAACAAATGAAGTTACTCCATGTTTCTAAGGACACTCAACAGCTAAAAATTCCAAACCCAAACAAAAAGCAGACATGAGAATGCTACAAAGGATACAAGGCTTACATTTACCTCTTCATCCTAACATCAGCCCCCATGGCAACCTAAACAACACCTCTTTCCAATAGTAGCTGTTATTTAGAGAATTCCTTTAGCAATTGTTCTACAGAGTGGAATAATGGATGCAACGAAACACAAACCAAACTCCCAAAACATTATGAATGCTTATTTTCATTTTTTTTTTTTTTTTTACCTCTTGTTTGAATTCAACAGTCTCACTACCATCTTCTTCTTTTGTTTTGACCAAGGACATCTTGACCCAAGTTCGGAAGCCCCCAGAAAACTTCCAGCTGGAGTACGAACTTTCACAGTCCTTCATGAATTTTGCTTTTTCTGGACTGAAAGAAAAAGAGCATTACTTTATTGACCAAACTGAGCACTGCAGGCAGGAGAATGTCAGACCTACAGGCACTTCAAAATATGTTCACAATTCCTTTTATCCTGCTAAGTTCAATGCATCTAAAACATGCAGTGATGTTTTCATTAATGGTAGCACTTCACTTGTGCATCCTTAACTGCAGAGGAGTTACCTGGTGCCCTGTGACCCTGGAACTGTGCCTGCCTGTAGCGATTGTTCTGCCTCATAGGGGAGTTAGGTCTGCTCATCTGTCATCTCTGGGGCAGAAAGGAACAGAGCCAGAACCTCAGGAAACAATTCATCACCATGTTAAGAAGCAAGAGACAGAAGGAAGAGCCTAGAGGAAGGACAGGGTGCTTCATCTCATTTCTGGCATGCAAATAAACTGGTTGCCAAATAAACCAGTTGCAATGCAGACATACTTAAAATACTTTGAAATTTACATTCAGTATATTCCTAATATTCCTATTATTTTGGAAACACTGTACCAGCTGCACAGGACATAGTGAATTAACCATGCTATTTACTTGGACCTCCTCAGTACTGTGATTTTAGCCACTTACATGTCATGTCTGTGAAATAAGCCCAGACCTGCAGCTGCTTTTCCAACAAGGTTTTATTTGAGAAGAAGGGGTAAATCATGAATCATTAAAGACTCTTTTTACTAAAGACAGATTTCAGGTTGTAGAAATATGCCAGGGTATGTCGGTCCTTAAAAGAAGGGAGAGGATTTTGATCCAGACTAGAGAAGGGAAAGGGCATTCTTTGCTTGTATGGCAGAGGGTTTGTATCACCAGGTCTTTTGGGAGATTAAGGTGTTTTGGTCTTTCAGGAGAAGGATGCAAAGAAATGAAGAAGAAAAGCAGAGCTGAAGAAGCAAGCTCTTGTCCCAGAACAGGCCAATCAGGAAGATTTGTCCAGCACTGACTGATTTGCAATTTTCCTGTCTTTTTTTCTTACTTTTCAGGCTCAGGGCTACTTTTCTTCTGCAAACCAAGGTGCGTTATCTACAAGGAGCAAAAGGATGCACTGCTAAAAATATCACATTGATGGCTACTCTGTACTACCCCACCTGCTCAGGCTTAACAGATGAATACACACATGTCCATGGGAAGGCAAAACCCAGCAAAGCCATTGCTCTCAAGGCAATGGGCTCAAGCACAGAATTCCATTGTGCACATGCACAGAAAAGAGAAGAGTTTCTGGGAAGAAAAACCAACACGCTTTGCTACCCATCAAGACAGATGCTGTTCCAAGGAAGTTTTAGGAAGTTAGGAATATCTTTATTTGTGACATGAGGTGCTTGTTTAGTGACCCCAGCAGGATGGCACCTCTCTATGCCCCCCAGGAAAAACGTGGGCAGAGCCTAAGGACAAAGGCCATGGCCTGCCTGCTCCTCAGCAGAACAAACCAGCGCCACAGAAGACTGAATCCAACAACTGCTTCCCCCCCTTGGGATGTGGGCAAAGCAGCAGCTGAGGGGACAGCACGGAGGAGCACTGGCATGCTCTGCCACTCTAGAGGAACATACATATTTAGCACTCCGCCAGCCAGTCATATGCCTAATGTCTGGCTAAATACAGCATCCTAGAAAAGCTTTCCAAGCCAACATGGAAAAATGAGGCAGGAAGTTATGACACAGAGCTGAATGTTACAGCCACAACTGTATACTTTGTATACAGTGCCTTCGACAGTAATTGTAGGCTTGAAAATGAAGGATTAATAATATCTTAGGAGAAGCTGTGGAGAAGTGATCTGAGAAGGCATCTCCTTGCATGTGCCCATAATCCAGACCACTGCCACAGAGTGAGCGGAAAAAAGCGGGGGCAGACAGGAGGAGCAGAGCAGAGAGGCACAAGCTTTGCAAAAATTACAGCAGAGGGTAAATAATGCAGCTTTAAAACCACACACAGCCAAGCGAACATAGGACAGGCAAGGGATTTTAAGATGGAAAACAGTTCTCCAGGCAGTTTCTTTTAATTCCCTCTTTGCATTAAAGCCAGACAACCCACACAGGCTGCAACCCTTTTTTTTTTTTTTGTTTTTGGGGTTTTTTTTTTTTTTTTTGTTTTTGGGGTTTTTTTTTTTTTTTTTGTTGCTGTTTGGGGTTTTTTTCCTTCTCTTCTCTTCTCTCTTTTTTTGATCTGTGGGAGTCACTAACCTGTTTCTAAGCTGGGCTGTAGTGCTGCAGTGGATCCTTCTAACACCAGTCTCTATGGACCACCCCACGTGGGGCAGAGGCAGTTCAGGACACCCAACCAGCAGATTCCAATGCAACAGCAAGAGCCAAACCCACTCACAGTTTGAACCCAACTTGTGTTTATTGCTTTTGTGTTTCCCCAGACCAGGAAACTCTCAAACAGCCATGGCATCTAATAAAGGCTATTTTGGTGTGGTACCAAAAGTCTCAACCCTTCTATGTTATATTTCTCTGCATGCAGCAATCTGGACCAGAGACATGAACATGGAGCTCTGTTTAGACCCTTAAACAATCTCTGATCTGTTCAGACTGGTATTCATCGTTTCACAGGACCAGAAGTTATTTGACATGCTACACTAACAATAGTTTTGCCAGGAGTATGTTCAGAGGATTTTCTTCTAAACCCCATGTATTATACTAATGACAGCTCAGGAGAGGAACTTGTATTTTTAACCACACTTTTTGGGTAATTTGCAAGGGTTTCATTGTTTCCCTCCTTTCAATTAATATGGTACAGATAGCAGCTGCCACTGCCTTAAAAAAAAAAGAGAAGAAAAGAAGCCAGCAGCACATCCCTCCATCTCAGAGGCCAACAACAGCACACAGTGCAGCAGTGTTCTGTGGAGATCAGAACAAAACCAGTGAGCAGTGCCAGTTTCATGGAATCTGATCCAATTTTAACAGAAGAGCTGTGGAGAATAAAGCCCTTGACAGAAACAACTGGACCTTGCTCGAGTCCTCAGCACTTTACTACATCATAAAAAAATCTCTAAAAGGTACAGGTCTCTAGGTGCCATTTTTTTGTTGCTTGTGGCACCTCTGATAACACTGTGCATGAGCTGCTGGGCACACAGTTCTAATGCTCAGAACTGTGAAACACTTTGTCAGGAAAAGTAATTAACAGAGGCCAGTAATTGAAGTTTTCAGATGCTGTATGGAAGGACTCACAACAGTTTCTACAGATATCTTAATCCAGACTTCCCATCAGCTAAATTTAGCATCTGCTGATGAACAAGAAATCATTTCTATTTTCTCTTCTGCTGGAAGCTGGACAGGATGAGTGCTCTCCACATACACAGTGCAGTTTCACAGTGCAGGAGAAATGTAAACTCCCTGCTTGAGGCCATCCAGTTCATGCCCCGGGATGCCAGGACAGCAAACAGAGCACCGAGAAAGACAAGCCCCACAATTTGTACACCAAGCTTTGGAGGATGTTGTAAAAGACACACCAATGGCCTCTTGCCAACAGCTGGTTCTCTTCCTGTATTCCATCCAGACATGCAGATAAAATCTGTTATTTCTCTTCCTCTCCCTCACCTAATTTTGTTCTGCATATGTCCTTTATCCCTTGTCCCTTTTTTACTGAACATCTATTACCAAATTAAGGCTTTCTATCAGGCGTCACTATGACTAATATTTATTGTCTAACTTTTAATCTGGATCTCAGAGAAAAGAACTTGAATTTAAATTAAAGCAAAAATTAAAGAAGTATGAAATTTATTTTCCCAAGGTTGCAATAAGTGTGGTCTTTCAAGAAAGTTTAAGAAAGGATTAATTTCTTGTTAAAATTAGAAGAAGGCTGATTAGTTACTCCAATAACACCTATGTAAAACCAGTACAAAGCAATTTTGAAAACCCCATACATGAATTTATATAATTCTGTGGAAGCCTACATAAAGCCAGTAATACAAAGAAACAGAGTTAATCTTTCAGTGAAATCACAACAAATCAATCTAGGGATCTGACCTTTACAGTAATTGTTTTAAAAAGCCCCAAATGGTACAGAAATATTAGTGTTCCTGGTGCACTTCCTGACACACTCCCCAGGACAGCACACTTCCTGATCACCCACAGCAGCAGACAGCAGGAAACCAGCACAAACTCCAAACTTTTAGAAAGTGCAGCAACAAATGGTTTAAGCACAGCTGAAGAACAGTTTTTGGCACTGAAAAAGCTCCCTTTGCATTTTTTTAAAAGTCACATTAGCAAACAAAGACATGAAAGAGCACCATCATAGTAGGAATATTTTAAAAAAACATAAAAGCCTGATTTTTACTGAAACATCCCTGCTTTCACAAGTATTGTGACAGCAAGTTCAATGCAGTCACAGGCTCATCCCCCCTTTACATACCTGCTGACAAACTCTTGGAAAGAAGAAAACAGAAGGTAGTCAATGGCACTAAAATCTTGGTCTGTTTCATTTAAATGGAACTGCAAAAACACCAGTTCCCTTTTCTTCACATCACGAGGGCCTTGAACAACCAAAGCATACTTCTGTAAGCAAACAGAGATGGTGAGAGGAGCACAGGATTCCTCATTTCCTGTGCATTAATTTGCCATCTGGCACTAATACTCTATAGAAATCTAATACACATTGAGAGTTTCTTGGCTGCTACTAAGTACACATTGATTAAAATATCTAGAAAGAATGCCAATGGAGTCCCTCCTTTTAAAAGTTTAAAAAGGAGGTCTTTACATCAAGATATAGTGTGTAAATATTAGAATTTAAGCATTTAATATGGTCATTTGTGGGGTTTGGACATTTGTTTATACAGAAGCAGGCTCCCCTGCACTTTTAAGGGCAATTTAAGACAGACTTCTACTGAATGTACCCATCCTGCTAGCTCCCAGCATTTCAGTGTAATGAAACACTTGGTACCCATTTAAGATTCTTCCAAGTGTGACAAACACAGTCTGTAATTCCCAGAAGTAATTCATGTATGAATTCCCAGCAAACAGACAAAAAGAGATAAGCTATCCTCCCTTAATGGATACTGAAAGTGCTTTCAATCAAAGCTAGATTTACAATATCAAGGAAAGTGCTTCCCAGTTCATTTAGGAGAAAAATGAAGCAAGAGTTTCACTGTGAAAAATTACTTATTTGATCCCATTAAGGTTTTTGTGCTGCACACACCCACAGAACAGCAGATCTTCCATAACACATATACACACTGACTGGAGTCTTTTACATTTCTGAAAAGAAAATGACAAATGGCTTATAAAAAGCCAAACCAGAAGCAAGGATTTTTGTACAGCACGTAGTACATACTTTTACTTCCCAATAAGATATTGAGCAGAAAACCCACACTGAACAAGTTTTGTTCTATTATATTATTATTATTACCATAGTTTGATTAGTGAAAGGATCTGAGTAGTTGATCCTCTGAGTGGTGCATTCAATGTCTCCTGGCTGACCTGGATTTATCAAAGGTGGAATGTGATCGTAATAATGATGTTTGCAGCTAAGCAGCCGAGCCTTGCCTGGGTAAAAGGCAATACCTGTTTGGGGAGAAAAACATTGGAGAGCACTGATTTCTTTCCCAACTACATAAATTTTCATTCTGGAATTTAATCCCACAGGACAATGAGCTCTCCTTAAGAGAGATTGTTTTTGTCCCACAAAACAATCAAATTAAACCATGCACTTCCACATTTTTCTGGAGCAGGACAAAAGCACCAACTGCATCAGGACAGAACCCCCACCATGCTTCAAAAAAAAATCAGGCTTCATATTCTGTTACAACAATGCAAGGCTCACAGAAGCTACCAAGTTTCCCTAGCCTTCCCAGAAGCCAGCAGCTAATCCACCAGTGCCTCTCACCCCAAATGAATCTGTAAAGCAAGTTAGGAGATGTCAAATGGGACATGTAGTGCTTCGGCTTGTACACACTTTCAGATATTAACATATAACACATAAAATTTTAATTGGAAATAATGTACATACCATACATGACAGATCAAAGATCACTGGTTGATGTAATAAAGGTAAAAATATGCTCTTCAGAATATAGCATCTTCTGTTAACTGAATATGATATCATGATAAAAATCAAAGCCACCAAACACGCAGTAACTGCTATTAGCCCTTATGATTACCATCACTGGGTATGCAGCCCACTACTCCAAATGGATGGAAACTCATACATATACCATAAACCTTCTGTTTCCGTTCAACAGTGCATTCAAAGAACCTCAGCCACCTTAGCTTTGGAAGGCTATCAAAATACAAGGCCCAAACCTCAAAATCCTTTTACACCACATATGCCATACTTATTAATGGAAACAAGCTTGCTGGAAGATAATGTAGACCAACTTTTTAAAAAAAATTGTATGATTTATTAGATATAATTAACTCACACAACTGAGATGTCCTGCTCACCAAAAAAAGTGAAGTGTCAAAGCACTCAGCATATATCAGGCTATAAGTGCTTTATCCCTTTCTTCAGAGCTCCCTGCTTGCAACTTGTCATCTCATCATTTTAATACAGTAATAAATGAAAAGACTATGTTAACTTAGGTTTTCTGATCTGACAGTCCATAAAAATGTTGATAAGTCAAACAATACTTTTGGACTTACATGCATGCTGCTCTGCTAATTTAAAAACTGCTCGTTTTCTTCCTGTTGCTATATGAAAAGCTCATGTGGGGAAAAAAGAAGGAGGAAAAGCTTGAGTTTGCCCAACAAAGTCAGACTCAAATGGTCCAAACACAAGGCACTTCTTCCAGAGCTCAGCCTAACTGGCCATAGAGAAAAACAGCTCCAGTAATATGGCAACAACACAAAACACTCACCTTTCAGTCATAGTTACTGAAGAAGGTATTTGTAAAATGGGGTAACACTTCAAACAGAAGTGTTATTGCTAAATTGGAAGCTGACTGATGACTGACTGAGCTGCATTTGCTACCATGGTTCTACTTATGAATAGCTACAGGATAATTTAAAAAAAATACCAACAGAACTCACTGTTCAAAAATGCTCTTGTGGAGCAATTCCTCCCGCAAACTGCAACGCAGTTTCTGCTGCCACGCTGCATTTTTATGCCAACATTGTTCCCTGCAGTCACATCACTGCCTGCTGATGTAATACCACGCTGTAAACAAGGCAGGATGGAAGCAGAAAGTGGCATTGTGGTTATTTTGTGCTTGGTTTGAAACATTCACCCTCTTTCCTGTGAATGGCATCTCACTGCCCAGTGCAGCACTGAGCTCCTGTTATACATCCTGGGTGCGACCCTGTTTGAATTATACAGTCTGGGGAACATTTCCAAAAGGAATTATCTTCCTCCTCTAACAGAGGATTCATTCTAGAGTCTGAAAACATCTCTTATCTGTCAAACGTTGCACGATTCTCCACAGTTTCTGTCATCCATTTATTGGCACAAAAGCTCCCAACGTTAACATTTCTGTGCAAAGTCAACACAACTTTAGATTAAAAAGAGAGGAAATGAAAGATCTGAGTCAAAGTATTATATGCACTCTAGGCCCTGGCGAATGAACACCAAAAATGTACAACAATCCAAGAAAAACATGAACGAGAACTTGAGCCATTTTGCTTGTTACCGCTCTTACCAGGTGCGTCGTACAAGGACACTTCCTTGTAAGTGACAGACATCACTGGGTGCTTGAGCTTCTCCCTGAAGTCACTGATGGTTTGGTAGACAAGGAACACAGCTACAGCCATGAGCAGCAGATAAATAAACAGCAGAATTACTGAAAAAACATTCTTTAGGCAGGTCTTGCTGAAACGCAAAGAAGGGGTAGTGGTACCCAGTTCACCATCTGGAAGCAAACAGAATATGGATTGGGACTTTAAAATACAAATATTTGTGCTCAATTTTCATTTAAAGATCAATCATGTGAGAGGAAAGCAAGCTTCAACCTCAGCTTGATTGAAAAACTACAGCTAATTTTGGTTTTGATGATCAGTCAGACACATACTTCATTCTCAAGTATGGGGTGTAATCATCCTAAGATTGTGCCTCTTTCACATGCCAGAATTTGGCACTCTGCTTAAGGCAGGAAACAAGGTTTATTTTCAATGACAACTCAGAAACAAAGTTTAAAGTTCACAAGAAAGCCTGTTGATGGTCAACCTTTGTTTCTGGAAAAAAACAACTCCTTTCCCCCCATTTCGAGTCTGAAGCGATTCTTTCACGCACTTAGCATATGCACCAGCAGAGTGATTTAATATTCTAATGCTCACACCCAGCTCTCTGCATTGCATCTCCACCATGGCAGAAGTCATAGATATTTGTTACCCTCTAGTTCATAACTCCTTGTGCATGTTAAAAACTTCTGTAGAAGGATTCTTCCAATTTCAGCTAGAGTGACCCAATTCTCCACAGCCTGCTTGCCTTCAAACCTTATTCTCTGCAGATTTTCACACCAGTCTCACTCACACACAGACACTGCCCTCCCCATACTCCTTGCATTTGCCATTTCTTTTGGCAATACTTCTAAGGAAAAGGTTCCTGTACTCTTGAGTTACACATCCCATTTTGGCCATGAGCGATATACAGCTGAACACACAAAAGGAGCATCAAAACTCAACATAAGAAAGGAGATAAGCAGCCACATTTTATACTGATTGTTCTGGGTGGTGTCATTTCATTAGTCAGGCCCTCTCAGGATGTGTCACATGCTGCTCTTCAGCTCTAACAGCAGGTTTTGGTGTTTGTTCCTCCCCACAGCAAACATGAGCCTTTTGGTAAATCCTATTGCACACGTAACTGCTTACAAAGGCCCATGGTCAAGTTACGTGCCAGGAGATGGCAGCCAAGGCAATTAGGACATTAATACGCAAAAAATTGCACTGTTGAAACAAATATGTCCTGAACAGCTGCAAGGCATTCAGGCCATACTCCTTTCAGGCTGGCTGACCTCAGTGCCTACACCTGAGCCCATTTAGCACTGCTCCATGCCCTCCAACAGCAGCCTAAACAGCCTAACTCAAAATCTGTTTAAAAGAGTATCTATTCAATTTTGCATCTTGTTCAGGTAAATCTGGCACAGACTCTGCCTGCAACCCACTGCCACTCAGAGAAGGCACAATATAAATGAAGATGACAAACTAAGCCATCGCAGAGCCAGATGTGCTGAACCTGTTTTGATTGAGCACAGTTCATGACAAAGAAATATTCTCCTATGAGTCCTTGGAACACCTCCTTGGCTTTCCATCAGTACTGATTCACAAAAAAAAAAAAAAACAATAAAATAACAAAACCAAAACAACCAAAGCCAAGCACAGCAGCAGCCAATAGGCCCTAAAAATCAGTAATTTCTGGGTTTCTGGGTCAATAGTTCTCACCTGGTAAAATAACAGAGCTGGAATCTTCATGAACTTCCATCTCTCCTTCTCTCTCATCTGTTGGGTTTTCAGATGCTCGCTCCACATCTTCACTCAGCTGTGTAGTTAAAACAGTGGTTCAATTTCCAATCATGCTCTCAACTTGCAATTGTTGGAATTTCTATGGTACAAATAAAAGAGGCTCCAACTAACCAAACACACAAAAACATGCCCCCAGACCAAGAGCACCCAACATCTGTTCTACGTATTCACAAGACAAGAGCCACATTTCTGGAGACTTAAGAGCCAAAAATTAAGTGACTTGCATGCTGCAAACTTAACCTACTTCTACCCCCTGCTGCTTCAACAATAACATCACCTTTCCCTTCAAGATCAAAGTAATTATTACCCAAACAGCTCCAAAACACTTTAAACCCCCAATTAGGACAGTGTTCTCTGAAATAAGCAGGAACTTTGTTCTGCCACGGATGAACATATTTTCAGGCATAAAGAAACCACAGCACATACCAGCAAACAGAGCATTAGCACTTCTTAATAAAGAGGTGCAAAAAGCAGAAGATGCATTTTGACAGGTGTTAGGGCAAGTCACTGAAACACAGTCTCAGCCACCGAGGCAGGTGGGTCATTAAGAGACAACAGCCAAGCATCTCTGTATTTCTGGTCCTTATTTGATCTCACTGTTCAGATTATTATATATTAGTGGTTATGCAACTAATTGGTCTTCCAGTGTTTCTGAAACACCAACAGAGACCAGATGTTTTCTTGTTTTGCTATTCAGAGCTCTGGGCTCAAACTGCCAGGCCACTTCTGTCAGAGTCAGAAGCTTGTCACATCAGATACGCATCACATGGGATCATGAAGCACCACAGTTTTTATACGTGGTAAAGCATCTCCTATATGTTTTCCGAATTTTCTTTCATGGGGGAGAAGTGACACAGAGATTACAACAATGCAAAGCAGGGCACCATCTTGCAGCACATCAGATTAGCTCTGTTCTTGTTTCAAGGAAAAGGGGGCACAGTTAATGCAGCAGCTGCACTGAATGCTATTAAACATTACACCCCTAACTTAACAGTAACATGCATGTGCCCATAAGGAAGAGCTTCTATTTCACCCAACTTTAATTCAGGACTGAAATCATCATTATACCATTACCAGATCATCATTAGCACCTATTAGGAGAGAGTCCACTCATTTTACGTCTTCCAAGTCTGACATAAAGTCTCCACCACCTCCTGCTGTATTTCTATATTCATTTCCATCATGCAAAGCAAGATGAAAGCAGTTACCCAGTTGTTTTTAAATGCTTAGCACATAAATAAGGCATGATTTCCCATAGCACGAGGCAAGAAGTGAACAGGTAACTTATAGGTTAAAAACTCAGCTCACATGCAAGACCCTAACCAGGGTCCAACTGAAGATACGTTTTTCAATTATCATCACAAAATAAGGGAAAATTAACACTCTACTCCTTTTTGTAGAAACATGCTGGTTCTGTTTGTTTACCTGACCCAAAATAAGCTATTCTGACCCAAGGAAAGTACTCACTCAACCTCCTGTACTGGTTACACTAAGTCAGCTAAGAAGCCAGCTCCAATTACACTCATGAAAATTGCTGATACCAGAGCTGATCCAACAAATGTAATGTAAGTTACAAAGTCACTGTAGTTGCTCAGCTGACTCCCACAACCTCTCTGATTCCCCAGGTACAGGCACTGACTGAGGTTATTTGTAGGGTAAGTGAGTTCTATTCCTGATGGCAAGAACATCCCAACACAAGTTTAAACAGCAACAAAACATGCAGCATTTCCTATCCTCTCAAGAGGAACTATAGGAATTTTTTTCAACAAGTAGGAGAAGAAAGATGCTCTTAGAAGTAATTCCCAACCTAAATGATTCTGCGTTTCTTTGAAAAGCTCAGAAAACATAACCTTTCAGCACTCCATAGAAACAAACCAAAAAACCCCAAACAATATGCAACTATGTTTTCTTATCTTTGTTCACAATGTTTCCTAAGCTTTTCACACACAAAGCCAGAGAAGGACAGCCAGGCAAGAGCATGAGTCCTAACATTGCTTCAGGGGCAGTGAGTAGGTTGAGCTGCGGCATAAGACCTGCTCCCTAAAAATAACTGTATTTTATTGCAGATCCTCAACATCTGAATTGGTAAGAGGTCACCAAGATCCCAGTGCTGTGAATGGCTCAGCCACAGTGTTCTGCACAGCACAGAGCACCCTGACTCTACAAGACACAGCAGCACAAACCTACAAATGCAACAACCCACAGACACACAGAGCTACAACCTCCCAATGCCCAGGGAGCCAGCACAGCATTACTGCAGGACAGCTGATCCCAGTTCACACTCGTCACTCCTCTTGGATTCAGGGATTCTGCCAACAGTGAACCTGGAGCAGGCCCATCAGGTTCACCCCCACAGGCCAGCTCTTCCTACGCAGTGTTTTTGATAAAGGGGTGAAGTGTGGCGCTAATCAGAAAGGACACAGATTGCAGGGTGGTTAATCTTGCAGTAGGACACAGAGAGAGGACAGGATGTCAAGGGCAGGAAGGGCATGAAACAGACCTTCATTCAGCAGTCCTCTGGGTTCAGCATATACAGCTGAGGGAGAAACAACTGCAGGAGCCTGCCCATGTCCCAGCAGCTCCTTTTCAGCCCTGCATACTGACCAAACAGAAGCTCAGAAAAAGCAATTCCAGGTATTTGAGCATCCCTGCCAGGGGCAGAAGCAACAAAGGCTGCTGCAGGTGCCAGAGAAGCGATGGAAACATAGGCACTGCACTTTCTCACACACACACACACACACACCCTATCCAGGCTTGTGCCACAGTTTGGGATAAACTCAAACATATGGAGCAGTGTCAGTGGTGGCTGATACTCCAGGTGGAAACATAACATGCATAGTCCAGTCCATACTTCAGGCAACAATGCAGCTTCATTAACTCTCTCAAGTACCTCCCCTATGTAAAAGCACACAAGGTAATTTCATCCTGACAGTCACAGGCTAAAACCTTTCTGCTGGATAAAACCCCCTTGAATAAAAGGAGAACTTGTTCACACAGGCCTTTTGCTGGTCCGCTGATTCATCACCTTCCACTGCCTTCAGCCTGGCACAAAAACCAGAAGCTGAAACTAAACAGACAGTGCTACACTGAATTAGAATGTATTAAAACTGAGCCTCAAACTACGTGCCACAGAGGAAGGAAAATATCTACACTCCTTTTGCCCGCAAGATACAAACAAAAGCGCTCTGCTGTAACTCTCTACTGCTGCTGAACTTGGCACAAATAGCCTGCATGTCTACTAGGAGAGATAGGAACAAGCAAGGAAGTCGGGTTGCTGAGCCTGTACATTGATATGCAAACCAGGCGCTGCCGCAGGCTCTTGGCAGGGTGATAAAGCGTCCTTTAGCTTCCGATGCGGGAACTCTGGTACCGAAGTGGCTTCTCACACCCGACAGACCAACCCCTTGTTACCAAATCACTTAGAACAACTGCTGCCCATTATTTTAGCCACTTTCAAAGGTAAAACATGCAATTGTGCGCACCGAAGCACCAGCTCGTTTCTGCGGAGTGCAGGTGCCACCTGACGCGCCAGGTACCCAGCGCAGGAACAGCGCCGAGCCGAGCTCTCGGCGACAGCGCCGGCTGTCACCGCTCGGCAGCAGCCCCCGGCGAGCCGCCCCCCAGCTCTGCCCGGACCCCCGTACCTCCTGGTAGGATGCGGACACCTCTGGCTTTCGCATAGCATCGGCGGCAGCGGCGCCGCGGGGGCCGGGCTGCGCC
>VZTX01004035.1:16016-77731 GCA_013400915.1 Pardalotus punctatus | reverse complement strand
GAGCCGGGCCGAGCCGCACCAAGCCGAGCCGCCCCGCCCGGGCAGGGCCACGCAGGCGCCGCCGAGACCCCCGAGCCGCCCGCCCCGGACGCTTCCCGTCCCCGGCCGGTGCCCGCCCCTTGCCGGGGCTGCCGGGAGCCGTAGTCCGGCACAGCACAACGCCGGCTACTCCTTGTGAGGGGTTTTGTGAGAGGTTTGTAGGGACATTTCTGCCTCCCGAGAGGTACTGACGGAGAGGGGAGTCTTTTCGACACAGCGAGCTTCGCAACTCTGCTAACACAAGCCTGAGCCAGACTGGAAAAGCAGTTTATGATAATTCTGCCAACTCTCCCCAAGCTGCACAAAATACTACTTTATTTATTTATTTATTTATTTTATTTTTATTTTCTTCTGCTCAAGGCTGAACACCGAAACAACTGGGATGCTTGACCAGCAGACAGAACTCCTGCACGACACCCACACCCATGCTGTGCCCGGAGCAATGGGGCGCTGCGGGAAGATAAAAGCCAAAACCACGCAAAGGCTGATTCACGAGCCACCCGCCCACAAATACCTACACAGCTATTTTTTTCCTTCCCCAGCGTGGAAGTAATTGTTAATATTTCATCATCAAGAAAAGGCATGTGCAACATTTTTTGCACTGAGATGCAACACTGTCAGGGAGCCCCAGCTGAGCAGATCATTTCCCTCTAAGGCCCACACCTAGCAAGTTAATAACGAAGGTCTGAAGTCCTTCGACAATAACAATCCTATTATACATTTGAATTACAGCACTGTAGTCAGGAAGACTGGGTGCCGCAGGATCAAACACCTAGGCTTTAAATCCTTCAGATCCTCACTTGTCAGCACTGTAGCGAGGGATGTGATATATGTACTTGAACTGTAAAAAGTTTCTCATTTTCTTAATTCTATATAGAACGATAGATGACAAGCTTATTCTTCTGCCAGTCCTGGATGTTACCCTGTGCTGTAACATGGGGAAAACAGGTCATCTGAACATTTCCTATTTATTCTCTCCATTCTTAGGCTAAAAATGTCTGGGGTTTTTAAGTCATAAAGATGAAGCCCTCACTGTGTGTGTACTGATTTTGTGAACAAACATTGAAAACAGCTAGCAGAGAAACTTCAAGAGGGGGGAAAGGAGGAAAACTGAGAATTTTTTTTTTTTTTTTTTTTGTTTTTTGTTAGATAGTCTGTTATAGTGCCAGCTGTGTATGGAAGAGAATCATAGAATCGTTTAGGTTGGAAACGACCTCTCGGACCATCGAGTCGACCTGCTAACCCAGCACTGCCAAGTCCATCACTAAACCACGTCCTTAAGTGCCACACGCGCACTTCTTTTAAATACCTCCACGGATGGTGACTCCACCACTGCCCGGTGCCCGACAACCCTTTCCGTGAAGGAGTTTTTCCTAATATCCAATCCAAACCTCTCCCGGCACAACCTGAGGCTGTTTCCTCTTCTCCTATCGATTGTTACCCGTGAGAAGAGGCCGACCCCACTTCACTCCAGCCGCCCTACAGGCAGCTGTGGGGCGCGATAAGGTTCCCCCCGAGCCTCCCCTTCCCCAGGCTAAGCACCCCCATCGCCCTCAGCGCTCTGCAGGCGGCGGTGGCTGTTCCTGTGGCGCTCTCCACACGTGTTCCTTTAGCTCCAGCCCCATCCCGCCGCCCTTCCCGGGCCGCTGGCGGGGGCGGTGCGCGCTCCGCGGCATGGCGGGCGCTGCGGCCCGGGGCGCTGCTGCCATTCCTGCTGCCATTCCTGCTGCTCCTGCCGGGCACCAGCGCCGAGCCGGAGCTGCGCTTCAGGCCGCCGGCCGAGGCCCCCGTACGGCTCTTCACCGAGCCCGAGCTGGCCAGATACGACGGGCACCAGGTAGGGCCGGGCGGCCGCTGCTCCGCGCCCAGGCTGGGCCGGGCCCGGCGCTGCCTCCTGCCCTGGCGCTCGGTGCCCTGGAAGCGCCGGGAAACTCGGCTTTCTCGAGCTGCTCCCTCCATTCCTGCCCCCTTGACGTTCCGGGCGTCACTCGCTTTTTAGGCAGCAGTTTGTGAGGGGCTTTGCGCTCCAGCCTCTGCTCCTCGGTCCGGCTGGCAGCTGCCGGGTTTGATGCTGCACACCCACAATTAGATAATTAGGTGCCATGTGCCCATTTTAGTCGCTCCCTGCCAGGGCATTTCAGATTACTGAGTTGGAGCCAAAGTTAATTTTCTCTCAGTAATTCATTAAACCCTATACTTAAACAGGCCCCCCCCCTTTTTTTTTAAAACAAGATTATCAAAATAACAAGACAATTTTAACTTAGAGGTTTTTAGCTTCCTATGATTCAGAAGCCTCAGAAGAACTTTAGATTCAAAACGATTAAGTCTCTTATTGATGCACATCTGCTTCTCTTTTGAAACTTGCTGTCTGACCTTCTCAGGGTCGTCTCTAGATACTTTAAAGAGACTAACCAATGTCTGACTAAAATTACATCTTATGTATAAAACACAAAGCAGAAGCACCAGCTTATTAGGCAAAACAGATGTCAGCAGATCAGATTTACGTGTGTTTATGTATTTATCTCTGTTTCTTAATCAAATAATGCTGTTGGCCACACACCCTTTTATTTTGGGCAATATCCATCTGCATTAGGAATAGAAAGATGCAGTTAATAATCTTCAAGCAGACTAGTGTGCAGCCAAGAGGTGACTTGCAGGAGGGATGCATCTTCTATGGCTGTGGTGTTTATATTGAAAAGATTCTCTCACTGCATATGGTTCAATCCTCAAAGAATATCAGGGACAGTTTGAAGCACAAGCAAGAAATGTCAGGAGAGGGAATGTGGGTGCTGGTATAATAGAAAACAACAGAGAATTTGTGTCCTAAGAGCTTGTGGGTTTCACAGCTGAAACTGACTGCCTTTTGCCTATGCCTATGTGCTGAGGATGTGTTGATGGCTTTCTATCCAGGAAGGACAGCCCATCTACCTGGCAGTGAAGGGAGTAGTGTTTGATGTCACCTCTGGAAAAGGTTAGTGTGCTTCTCCTCTGCTGTCTACTTTGTTTTCATGTTACTATTCAGTCATTTGTTTTTAACTATTCCCAATGTATTGGAAGCCTGCAGTTCAATTGCAACAAAAAGAATACACTTTATCCTCTTTTAAAAAACTCCCCCACGAAGGTTTTGTCTACGACATGTTGACAGACAAGCCAGCACTGTCCAGGTAGATTGGGCACTGCCAAGAGAAACACAGGAAACATGGATGAAAACTGCCCGGACCCCAGAGTTCTTGCCAGGTGTGGGGTCAGGCCACATGGAAGCTGCTGCTGCAGCATTTTATTGCCCTGGGTACATGAACTGAGCTAGATCAGTAAACTAGATCAAAGCTAACTTGGATGTACCCATATGAGCACTGTACAATATCAACACTGCTGCAGCTGCATCTTTTCCTTTTGTGCTGGTGTTCACACCCCTTGCTGTTTGTTCCTTCCCTAGGAACTACAGATGTTTTGATTTGAACTCCTGCACCTTAATCCAGATTTGCTATAAGAAGTTTGAAGGGGCCATGAGGGTCTTAGACACGTGCCTTGGTGTCATCATAAGTAAACTAATGGCTTGTTCTTTGTTTTTACTAACCTTGTTAATGCAGCTTGTCTGGACATACACATTGGCTGATCTTTGAATCCTAAGGCTTGCCACTGCAAATTCTGGAGTCCACAAACATCTCATGAGAATGTAAAGCACAGCTCCCTAAAAAAATAAGTAAATTTTAAGACCACAATGTAGAAAGTTCAACAACTCTATAACCCTACCCTGTTTTTTGTTTGATTTTGCTGGTGTTTGTTTTGGTTATTCTTTTTGGTTTTTTAGACTAGGATATATTATCAAAAAGTATTAAATGCAAAGTCATTTATGGAAAGAAGAGTCTTAGGCTTGAGTCTTTGCTTTCAGTTCACTGACATGCAACAGGCTGGTGAAGGGTAGAGGCTGAACATACCCTGTACATGGTCACATCATCACTGGATTATTTTTTCTTTTTAATCGTGACAGAATTTTATGGAAAAGGAGCCCCATACAATGCTTTGGTTGGAAAAGACTCAACAAGAGGAGTTGCAAAGATGTCTCTGGATCCAGCAGATCTTACACATGACACAGTAAGAAAATGGGTCATCAGTTTAATTCCACTTTGCAAATTTTTATTATGCAAGATGATGAGAGATGATTTTAAATTACTTGTATTTATATAAGTTGATTCACATATTTAAACCAAAATGTATTAGTACTCTTTAAATACATAAAATAGGTATATATTTAGTGTTCATGAAAGGTGCTAAAAGCCTTCAAGAGAAAAAGTTTTTAATTTGTGGAATCAATACAACTTCTGTATATATGTAAAAGGGAAGTCACCTGCTGCTTAAAAAGATGCTCACAAAGACAGTAAATCTCTCTTTTTTGTCAATTGGTTTGGTGTATCCTGTGTCACTGACATGGCAGTGGATGCTAGCTCTGGCAGTGGGTTGTTGCTTGTTTGACCTGAATATAGTGAAGTTTTGTCAAGGCTGAATTTGAATGGAAAGAATAAAATTACAGGCTGTACTATCAATTTTGTTCATCATGCTCTGCGATGTAAGCTCAAAAGCTGACCTTAAGGTTTATAGTAATGATTTAAAAAAACCCATGTAAATATCTCTATTTTTATTTCTCTGAGACAGGACTTTCATTTCCCTATTTCCTTTAGACAGGACTCACAGAAGAGGAACTGAAGTCCCTAGATGACATCTTCAATAATGTTTATAAGGCCAAATACCCAATTGTTGGCTATACTTCTCGGCGAATTCTGAATGAGGATGGCAGCCCCAATCTGGACTTTAAACCAGAAGATCAGCCACATTTCAGCATTAAAGATGAGTTTTGAGGAACATTTTTGTACCTAGAGAATGCCTGGAGAGAGGCACAACATTAAATGAATTCCCAGTGCTGTGGAGTTCATGACAACAATTAGTTATCATGAGTCAGTTTTCTGCTCAGAAAATACGTGGATGTGTACACACACAGTTTAGAGGAGGCAAACAGATCTGTGGTAGTGTCATACATTTGGGCTGTTTGCTGGGAATTATTTAACCTGCAAGTCCTTTCTGCCTGGATTTCTCTGTTAGGAAGTGTATAATATAAAATTACATTCCTTAGAAGAGAGAAGGACTTTTTAATAACTGAAATATGACTGGTCTTTTTGTAAATCCCAAGTTGTGTCCCAGTCTTTGGAAAAGTGTAATGCATATTTTGGACAAGCTAACATCAATTCTCTGTGCTTCATGTGAGTATAGGTATCGGAATTACAAACAGGTGCAATAGAGGCTTACATTTTAAAAAGCATTATGGGTTTAATATTTGATAGGTTTGAGAATATTGGATAGAAAGCCACTCAGTCTCTTAAAATGCACTTACTGTGGAGTATTTGTGCAAAGCCTACAGCTGTAAATTGAGAAAAAGAAATCCTTTTTCCCCCATGAGAACTACTGCGACATTTTAAATAAGACTCTTATGTTAGTTTTGGATAAATAAAACATTAATTTTTAAAAATAATCAAAGATGTCACCTATATTAGATTATGATGATTTCCTTCTAGCTTCCTCCAGTCTTTCTCTGACAAAAAGAGGAAATCATAGCCCACTGTTTGCCACATACTCTTCCAGCACAAGTTTATTATAGCAGTTTAGTGTTCTGTGGATACTGTTAGATATTAACCATTTCAGCTCTCATTTTTTATGTCCCTTAGTTTTCCTTTGTTTTTACTCTGGCTTCATCACTGCTGTTTTAATGAAGCATGCAGTGAGCATGCAGTTCCTCTTAGCCTGATATAAAACTGAAGATCCTGTAGCTGAAAGCAGACCTCATTATGGTGTTTCCCTGGCAGTGTTTCAGCAACAAGAGGACAGTCAAGGCCTGAGCTGTATAAATTGCTGCTAACCACTGACTTTCACTAACTTAAATAGAATGTGAATTGTCCTGTACGTGGATTTATCTGATACTGTGGCCATTTGAATTGATATGGGAAAAACAAAGCAGCTGCTCCCAATTCTGTATTAATAAGACAGATATAATAAAAGTACGATTCTGTATTGTTGTTCTATTTCTTTACCATTTTAGCAATTTTCTTTGAAGGGAAGATTTTATTAGATGACTCTCCACCTTCTAGTTTGCAGGGGACAGCTGTCAGCTGAATAACTAGAAAAGCTGTTTCTATGTATCTGCCCATTCTTTCACAATGTCACAGATTTTATTCTACACTTGGTTTGTGTCTTACCATGAGACCACTTCATTTGTAGGAGGGACTTCATGGGCCCCCCCGCCATTGGATGGTGCTCTAGGTAGAAGAAATAAATCAGCATCTAATAAATTACTGTTGCTTCAGATAATTATTTTTGTGTTATTCATTATTATTACTGCTGACCTTTTGATTACAGACCAACAACAGCTGGGATTTTGCTCCTTGATAATACCCCCTGTCTTTATAGCAATGCATGTGGGTTTGGTGGTAATGGTGGTTGGTTGTTTGCCAGCATTTCACAAATAATTTTCCAGTGCCTACTGGGTTTTTTTTCCCTTCTCTTCCTTTCCTTGCATGCTTCCTGATGGGGCAGCTTCAGTAGCTGTGCTAATGTGATTACTGCAATAGTCTTTGCTTCATCTGGGATCATCATATCCAGCTGCTTTTCCAAAACATTGTAGCTGGACTGCAGTTCATCTCAACTGAGTGGCTCAGTGTTCCTGTTCTCTCCCTGCTTTTCCTATTCTCCCTAGGAAGTCACCTTTGCTGATGTCAAAGCAGGTAACTCAGCTTCTACTTGTACTAAATTTTGGGCTCTTTTCAGTGAGGAAATGCTCCTGTTACAACTGGAAATGGTGATATAAAACCTGCTCTTGTAAATGCAAGATCCTTGCAAATTCAGCTTGCCCTCCCTCATGTCTGTGAGGGAGAGGCTTTAGTCCTTCCTTTCTGCATTGAAGACAAGGTTAGCACAACTGAGTGCACTTCAGAAGGCAAAACATTTCCTTTTTGGTTTTATTTCCATTTGGAAAGTGAAGGTTTCATATTTAATCACTTCATAGGCCATTTCACTCAGGGTTCCCACTCAGTAGAAGTGTTACAATAATAAGGCTTTAAGTGGACATATCCTTAACACATTTTCACTGACTGCTTTTTAAAAATGCATTCAGAGTACCACAGTATTTCTTTTGGTGTTAATTCAACAACACTTTTTTTATGTCTAAGGTTGTCTGACTTGCCAATGGCCTGAACTTTATTTTGCTTAAAAGCAAACTGTCTGCTATGGCTTTTTTGTTCAGGCAGCAGCATTTCCCTGACCTCCGTATTATTCCAGTCAAACAGGTGCCTTCGTGATCTATAAATTGCACTCAAAATAAGCAAGCTGTGCAAAGCCCTACTGTAGCCCTCCTACTCCACATCTCCTTTGGAGAATGTGGAATTTCTTTTCAATTTGCTTGCTTCTTCCAGATAACTTTGCAAATGTCATTGTATTTGTGGCAGGATTGATTCTCCCATCCCTACTTTGAGAAGGACTTCTCTTATTAACAACTGAAGCATTAGTACTACAAGTATAAGCAACAAACATTCAATAAAGGGGTTATTAAATGCAAATCAAAGTATTATCTTTATTTTTTTGCAGTTGTAAAGACTGCAGTGAAGAGAAATCCTACTAAGAGTGTGTTACTAGTTATTATATCCTAAACAAGACCATATGCCAGAATGCAGGGACTCTGAATCCTGCAGATTGAGCAGCTGAGATTTTTCCAAGAATTTGGGATTAGACATAAAGTTATTTCTCTTCTATCTCTAATGTGTATATGGACACCATTCTTTTTGTAGCCCTTTGCCAAAATATGAGTCTGTCATTGACTTAAATCAGTTTTTGTGTTAGTTTTCTTCTGCAGAAAAGGCCTTGTGTTTCTCTGAAAACTGCAGCCTAGGCTACTAACTTTGTGGTCTGATGGTACCACTGGCTGTGAATTGATCCCATCATCAGTGTAGGAATCAATGTGGGATCACATTTCATACTGCAATTGTCAGGCCTGCCAGACTTCCATGTTTCAGTAAAAACTAAAAGAAGATGCTTACCTGCTTAAGAATGGGACAAGCCTCAACACAGTTTGTAAATCATCTCCTTTTGCTTCAAACCCACTATCAGGCAATGTATTCAACAAATGATAGTTTGGAAAGGCATTAAATTGCTGCAGTTTTCCCTTGCAAGATTCCCAGGAACCTGTAGAAAAAGAAAAAAACCGCTTTAAATTAATTTTACATATGTATTCTGTCTCCTTCATAGATAAATGTATTAATCTGAAATGAGTTCAATGTAATTTGCATTCACTCAAGAGAAAATGGAAGAGATGTGGAAAGTTTCACATAGGAAGCCCAATGCAAATTTTTTAGCTGATCTGGTTGAACTGAAAGGAAAAAGAGTCAAAAAACATCTGAATACTTTTGTGAGTGAAAAAGCTGCCATTCAGAAGGATTCAGCTGCACATCAGGAAGATGTGCTAAGCAGCTCTGATTAGTAGTTGCACATTTTCAGATGAACACTGGATATCTTGAAATCCCAGAACTGACATAACTGATGACAATCATACACTTTGTTACCCATCATCCATTTATGCCTTTGCCTAATGTTTTCCTGTCCATACAGGAAAAAATATACAAACCATGCAATTTATATGAAAAATCCATGCCCCACAAGTAATACTCATATAAATGCACATGAATCTAAAACCTGAAAGCTATTTACGTGGCACAGAGTTTTCAAAGAAACTAGCCCTTGCCTGTGAATGCTTTGAAGCAAACAAAAAATCGCTAAACTTCTAGATTTGTAGCATTTCTCTCTCAGAGCTCTGTCTGAGAATGCCAGTTCAGACAATTATAATGTACAATGTATCTGTCTGCTTTGGCAGGAAAAATCAGTGCTTATCAAAAGGTGACTTTTTCCCCACTCTATTCAGTCAGAGTCTCAAAGAACTAGGCTTATTATTGGTGAGCATCAGTGCTAAAGTA
This sequence comes from Pardalotus punctatus, assembly GCA_013400915.1. Lineage (NCBI taxonomy): Eukaryota > Metazoa > Chordata > Aves > Passeriformes > Pardalotidae > Pardalotus > Pardalotus punctatus. Next base: position 68,684 of record VZTX01004035.1, on the reverse strand, counting down.
CTCTAATAGCATAGGCATGATTTTGACCTTGGCATATCCAAAAAACCCTCTAACCCAGAAAACAGAATAGGTGGGAAATGAGAACTTATCTTAGTGTGATCTTGGGACAATTTACACTGGCAAGGTAGATTTGGCAGAGCAGGTCTGATAATAGTGCTTCCTATATTTGCTTCTGTCAAATATGGTCAATGATAACAATGCAAACTTGTAACCTTATCACTCTGTTGGTCTTCACATAACACTTTCTGGTTTAGTTTTTTCTTTCTTTTCAGTAGAAAGCGTGAGTCCTGATTTACTTGTGTACAAAACTGACACTTAGATCTTGGCTTGGGCAATCTGTTGATGAGAAATCCAAACTAAGAGAAGCAGAGATTAATGCACTGTGAAAAACAGAGCTTGTGCACCTGGATGAATTGCAGAGCCACAGGAAGTACTCTTGAATAAACAATTTTTATTACTGTTTCCTGTAAGTTATTTGTAGCTGTTGCCATCAGAAATTCTGTACTGTTAATGAATGTTCAGATTACAGTGTTCTGCAGTACTTCTTGACATGATCCTTTGTCATTCTGACATGAGATATTATCCTTCTGAGAAGTGAAAAGTTTAGAAGAAACTGGGTGCAAGCCATCTTGGAGATAAGCCAGCCAAGAAAAATCAAAATATGACCTAATTTTCCCTCTACTTAAAGAAACCTCTCTGAAAAAATAAATCAGTGTCCCAGTGTCTATATTTTACCTTCCAGATTTTGCTGAAAGTTTTCCCATACTGTGCAAAGGCAGCAGATAAAGCAGAGACTTGAATCTAACCCTTGCACTGTGAAAATTTTAATCCACTTCTTGGTGTATCTCCTGGGGCTTTGAAGATTATGACAACACAGATAGCAGAGGACAAGGAGTCAAACGCAGGAACTGAATCAAACCAGGCCTAAGCTGGTAGGAATGTCTGAATGTAGAGCTGAAACTTAGAGCCTTTCACCTTTCTTTTGTAAACAACAAAATCTTTGAATAAAAAAAAATCCCTTAAAGGTCACACTTGTTTCAGCCACTTTGGGCAGACAGAATTAGATGATGACTGAAAACTTCCTTGTGCCTTGTTCTGTGATGCTTTGCAGGGATTCTAAAATGATTTGTGTTGGATACACAGAACTTAGTTACCAAGCAATTCACTGCTTGGAGGGTAACTTCATAGATAAAACTGATAACTGGTTCAAAATAGCCATGGCAGATCAAAAGTATGCTAGGAAGGTTATTTGCCTTGTTGGAAGCCTTTATTTTACACTGCAGTGCTGTTTTGATAGTGATCACCAATAAAGTCCAGGTAAACTCAAAATTATTCATTATATTTATCCCTTTATTAATTTTTATGTCTGAGCAGAACTCCTAAAAATTTATAATAAGAATAAACGTTGCTTCACACAAAAGCAAAGTGTTCATTCTTAACTGCTGAACCGAGCAGCACATCTAAGTATACTTAAGGCAAAAGTGGTAATCAAAGGAATTACATGTTTAAATTGAGACTGCATTCTTAGGTAACACATCTTGAAAGTGCCTCAGGCATTTAATGGATTTGTCCTTATTTATTGTTTAACCATGCTCTGTACTTTAAAATAGTTATGCAATACTTTTTACAAATAAGGCAGTAGGACTTTCAAGGCATTTGTGAAGTATTTTCATGGTACAGACGGACAAATATACATGTGCACCTGAGGTACACAAAAGACAGATTTAGCAATTTAGACAAAGGCAACAAAGTCTTACAGTCTTTTAAAACATGTTGTATTCCATGTGTTTCTTAAACTGAACCGGTCACAAATAACACCCTGAAACAACCAAAATGATAGGCAGAAATGAGCTTGTAGGGAAATCTGAAAAACTCTCACTATTAATGTGTGCAAAAGACCAACCTATCCATTTTAGTGAACTTGAAAGGATTTTAAGAACATGAGCTTAGCAGCGACATTGGGTATGTGCTGAGCCTCTATCATTGTACACATTAAATATTAATATTGTCCCTAAATTCCTTCCCATTCCTCTGAGTGGTCTCCTTTGAGTTTAGCACGTCTTGCATCTGGAAGAAAAGAGGCTGCTGAAAGGTTTATGTGTGAAGCAGCAGCATATCAGTGCAATATAGCAATGTGAGGCAGAGGGAAGGAAGGGGAGTGAAACTCTACTTAGAAGAGGCAGCAGGAGATAATAAATAGCTCACAGGAGAGTACTGTTTCAGAAGAGGTGAAACTTGCTGATGCACTCAGAGATAAGGTTGAACTTGAGAAAAGTGTGACATCCTCCTTGGATACAGTTCTGGGGAAGTCAGCATGAATTAAACAGTTTGTGACTGCTGGCTCCTTGCTTGACAACCTCATTCTCGTTTTCCAAAAATATAATGCCTTTGGCTTTGATACCTTGCAGGTGCCTGGATTCATGGAAAACCATACTGCTGCTATTCAGTCCATAACTTAGCAATTTTTCCTAGTTTGTCTTTAAATTATGTCCAATCCAGTTCAAGAAGGAAGGCTGGAGTTTTGCCGATGAAAAGGTGACCTGGGACACAGAAATGAAGGTGCAATTCTCAGCTTCAGCACAACTTTGCCATCCTTCGTGATAGGTTTCCTAGCTGTTAAATGAGCTGGTGTCTACCTTGAATTCCTTTTGTCTTTCATCCCTGTTGTGACTTTCAGCCTTTTGATGAAGGTAATGTTGGCTGGACATTTGTGCTGGTGGGACCCCAGGGTGGCTCCAGTATCAAGAATGCTACTTCATGGAACTCTAACTTTACTTCCCTCACTCCAAAGAGGTATCACTTTGTAGAGCTTCATCTTTCAGCCAGAGTGAGTATGGTTTACCCATGTTGATCCAAGTAATACGTATTTATGGGAAGCTTTAATACACAGGAAAATAGTTACAAACTATTGTTATACAACACTGTAGCTCATTTCGTTGCAAGGCCTGTCTGAGGGAGTTTGTGTAAATTCCTCATGGTACAGTGAAAACACAAACATAAGCTAGTCTAAGTCTTTGAAATGTATCTGATTTATGTTATCCATAAAAAAAACCCCTCCTCTAGGCTGTTTGATTTAAGAACAAGAGAAATAAATTGGGTTTTTCCTGGTACTAGCTGAAAAATTATCTCACTGAATGTATTTTCTTCACAGCTGGGAACCTGCTGGCCACTTGTTTTTTCATTGTGCCCATTGTTAGTAGTCACATAATAATCACTGGAATACCTGCATCAATTACTTACATAAATACTTTTAAAATTCTACTTTAAATATTTTTTATATATATATATATATATATATATATATACACATACTTGAACTACTTAGTTCAATTCCATTGAAAACAGAATATATATTTATATATGCAGCTAGCACCATGTGACTTGAGAGGTCTCCATGAGCTACTGGAAAGCACTTCTTGTTTTATAGACAGTTTGGAAAGCCAGATGAATTCTGTAGAATGTTTATATAAAAGCATTACTCTTCATAACTTCCTCTAACTGGACTGTCCTTTCATTTATATCTTTTTCCATCAACTCATTTAGACTCATTGCACCTAAATATAGTTTAGATTTACTTTATCTTTTTATACTCAGAATAACACCACAAAATGGATCATGCCTACATGCAGTTACCTGAGGAAACCTACTCTGTTATTTCAGCTCATTCCTTTCGGAGTATGGAAATCACTGAACCACATATTAAGTTGGTATAAATTTACATAACCATAAAAGTCAAGGAAGGTATGTGCAAGAATCTGCTCCCAACTTTAAAATGTAAGGAAGATTGCTCTCTAGGCCCTAGAGGATGTCTCACCTTTAGATACCCTTTTAGAAACAGCATGATTGCAGTGTGGTTAATGGAATCATCCCAGATCTGTGTTGCTGTTACTTCAAATAAATCCAGGCTTCTTGAATTTTAATTATTTTGCAATTTTTTCCGTGTAGCAGGAGGTAGCTTTACACCACAGGGGCCAAAGGAGGAACTCTGTGAATAGCAAGCTCTTACCCTGTCTGGGACAAATCACAAAACAGAAACAAACCCAAATGTAGTTCATTATTCTGCGCCCTGCAATGTGGTTTTTTTAAAGAAAAAAATCCAAACNCATGTTGATCCAAGTAATACGTATTTATGGGAAGCTTTAATACACAGGAAAATAGTTACAAACTATTGTTATACAACACTGTAGCTCATTTCGTTGCAAGGCCTGTCTGAGGGAGTTTGTGTAAATTCCTCATGGTACAGTGAAAACACAAACATAAGCTAGTCTAAGTCTTTGAAATGTATCTGATTTATGTTATCCATAAAAAAAACCCCTCCTCTAGGCTGTTTGATTTAAGAACAAGAGAAATAAATTGGGTTTTTCCTGGTACTCACTGAATGTATTTTCTTCACAGCTGGGAACCTGCTGGCCACTTGTTTTTTCATTGTGCCCATTGTTAGTAGTCACATAATAATCACTGGAATACCTGCATCAATTACTTACATAAATACTTTTAAAATTCTACTTTAAATATTTTTTATATATATATATATATATATATATATATACACATACTTGAACTACTTAGTTCAATTCCATTGAAAACAGAATATATATTTATATATGCAGCTAGCACCATGTGACTTGAGAGGTCTCCATGAGCTACTGGAAAGCACTTCTTGTTTTATAGACAGTTTGGAAAGCCAGATGAATTCTGTAGAATGTTTATATAAAAGCATTACTCTTCATAACTTCCTCTAACTGGACTGTCCTTTCATTTATATCTTTTTCCATCAACTCATTTAGACTCATTGCACCTAAATATAGTTTAGATTTACTTTATCTTTTTATACTCAGAATAACACCACAAAATGGATCATGCCTACATGCAGTTACCTGAGGAAACCTACTCTGTTATTTCAGCTCATTCCTTTCGGAGTATGGAAATCACTGAACCACATATTAAGTTGGTATAAATTTACATAACCATAAAAGTCAAGGAAGGTATGTGCAAGAATCTGCTCCCAACTTTAAAATGTAAGGAAGATTGCTCTCTAGGCCCTAGAGGATGTCTCACCTTTAGATACCCTTTTAGAAACAGCATGATTGCAGTGTGGTTAATGGAATCATCCCAGATCTGTGTTGCTGTTACTTCAAATAAATCCAGGCTTCTTGAATTTTAATTCTTTTGCAATTTTTTCCGTGTAGCAGGAGGTAGCTTTACACCACAGGGGCCAAAGGAGGAACTCTGTGAATAGCAAGCTCTTACCCTGTCTGGGACAAATCACAAAACAGAAACAAACCCAAATGTAGTTCATTATTCTGCGCCCTGCAATGTGGTTTTTTTAAAGAAAAAAATCCAAACTAAAACAAAAAACCAAATCAAAACAAAAGGGATTAGTGGAACTTCAGAAGGAAAAGTAGGACCATACCTGCACACCAGAGAGTTGGTATGAACTTTAACAGTAAGGCTTGTACATATTTGTTTACACATTTTCAGACAGCAAAAAACTCTAAAATATTCTGAAGCACTTAATCCAAGGGAGAACGGCATAGGCATAATTTACCTGTTATTTATCTACTTCAGAAAACAGATTTTTGCCTCAAGCTATAAATCATTAAGGCCTCTAACTTTCAAACAGTGCATCACAAATTGGCTTTCCGGTTTATAAAAACCATCCTAATATGCCTCAGCACTGTTTTCTTTCAAGGAAGCCTACAGAGAGCCAGCTGTCTGAGCTGGTTGTGTTGCAATGCAAGATTTGTGCATAAGTGTCTCTCTGGGAGTTTTGTTTTGGTTCTGTCATTTAATATTCATGACAATCACCATTAACCTGCCAGCTGAGCTGCCTCCAGAAAAAGTCAAAAGTTTACTCCTAGCCCACACAGCTCCTGCAAGCCTATATTTCTACATTACAGGCTGGTTTGGCTTGCATTTCTTATATTTAAAATAACAGGATTAAAAAAAAAAAAACAAGCAGAAGAACTGCTAGGGAAAAGATAAAGCAAGAGCAAGAGGGTGTTCAGTACTCTTACTTAGCGATGACATGTTTAAGCAATTAATCTCATCATTCCAGCCAATACACCAAGGTTTTGGGAAAGCTGACAATTCAAATGTGGCCATTAATAATAAAATGTGATGGGGCAAAAGGGAAGGGGGAAAATCCTTGCTTTTAAGCTGCATGGAATAAACTGTGCCACCTTAAAATTATTCATAGCCCACTGCATATCTGTCAAAACAATATATAAATATTGGGAGTAGTAAATAATTTCAATGTCACTAAGAAGAAATATATTCAAGCCAAAAGCAAATTCTGTAATTATGTGACTATTTTAATGTACATATTTTTGCATCAAGAATGTCAGAATAATCAAATGATGATTAACACTCTAGACAATTCAATTGCACACAGTAACTTGGAGAAATCCAAGGATGCTAACTTTCAGCTTCCCCAGTCAGGCAGAACAAAATATACAGTAGGCCTCCATCCTGCCAGTGTGGGGCAAACTGAAAAGCTGTTGGAAAATAAAGAAGATGAAAGAGTGACATGAAGAAGAGGGAAGAGTCAGTGAAAGAAAGAGAGGAAGAGCAGAGAAGGACCTCTACAATCAAGAGAGAGAGAGAGGCAATAGAAATTTGGATGTTGACAGCCATAGCAGAGTAAGAGAAGACCAGAGCCAGCCTCACTGTTCCTGCCTCATTATTTCAGACCAGTGAAGTGGGGAAAGAACAAACACATGCCTTAGAGTGAACTGCTTGGAATTAAGTATTATTTTATACTGTACCTTGTGACCAGAAGAAATATATATTGGATTGTATTTCTCCCTTGAAGTTCCTGTTCCTGTGGTTTTTGTTCAACTGCAACTGAACGGACAGAAGGAGGGAGAGGCTTAGTTGTTGCCTGAAGGAGAAAAATTGTTTTTCCTTATTTTACTCTACTCCCCGCACAACAGATAATCGGGGATGGATTTGTCAACAAACAGCAGTTGAGGGAATTAAGAGCTCACTCTTCAATCAAGGCTACAACATCATCTTTGCTAAGGAGGCACACATTTATTTTCTAAAGGGAGCCAGTCCCCTAGGGGTGTTAATAGCAACAATGTACTAGAGTCAACTTTCAAAAATAAAGATTTGTATAAAAGCTCCTGTGTAATACTTTGGAGAACAGACTTCTGAAACTTGCCACAACTTTATGAATGTTTCTTCCCCACCGACAAAGAATTTAGGAAACATGAGGAATGCAAAACACAAATATCTAACACGATGAACAGCTGTCTACACATAAAATGAAATTACCAAAACATGGACAAGTAAAGAAGAATAGAGCAAGGCCCTCTTCATTTTTATCTAATGGGCATCCCAAATGGGGATGCAATATTGTGAGCTAAACCACAATTCACCTGCCCTTCCTGGGTGGAACCAGCTCAGTCCTGATGGGGACTGAGCAGCACACTGAAAGCCCCAGCAGCTTTCACCAGACTCTTCCCATGCTATAAACCAGCACTGCTCACCCTTGTTTCAGCCTCCTGCTGCCTTCTGTAAAATCAGCTCCACTGCCTTTAGGCTGCTTTAAGGCTCTGGCAGCACAAAGTCCACCAGGACTCAAAGCCTGTTACAAAATCCCAATTTTCTAGTATCATACTGCACATACCCTTCATCTGTCTCTTCATACTGCACATATCCCTTCCTAAGCATGATTCTGTGAGCTGTCTAATATTATAAAATTTTCCTGCACCTTCAAGGAAAGAGAAGCGCTCTTATTCCAAGTATGACTGTCATGAAGCATATACATATTAACCTGTTTATGCAGAAAACAGTGATTTTATATTTTTAGTAAAAGTTATTGATTGTATTAAGTGCCTTAACACCATTAAAATTAAAATTAAAATCAAGAGGGGAAAAAAAAAGGCAGCAAAAATAAAGGACAAACATCTCCTACTGCATATCAAATAGCAACTCAATACAAGAAAAAAGATATTATTTCTCCGACTTCTTTCTGGAAGCCAATTTTTGAAAGATTTTCTCTTTTTTGAATACAGCCATAACTACGGCTTTATGACAATGTGGCATAGCTGTTGCATTTTCTAAACCCAGTGTGCTCCCATTAGACTGTTTCTGATCTGCCTATAGCCAGAAGCTACACTTAATATTGCTTATTTTCTGTAATTTGTGAGATCATGTTTTACCCTCAAGTACATTTCATATAAGTATTGCTCTACCCACTGTTGATTCAAAACAGCTAAATGAAGTAGGAACAGGACAGCAAAATATTCAGTAATAGACAACAGGCCTGGAGAGAAAGTTTAAAGAAGATTGCAGTTCAGAGAGTCGCTGTTTCTGTATAAGCAGAAATAACCTACAGGTGATTTTCCTTGTTTCTAGGAGCCTATTAACTTTGATATTCATGAAATTCTTAAGCTGTTCCTTCAGAAACAATCATAGAAAATGCTCCTCCAGGTGGTTATAAGGCTTTTTTTTTTTTTAGAAAGCTTTTTTAGAAGTAATGGGAAAGAAAATTAAGAAATTTAGTTCTTGTAAATATACAAACAAGGCAACTAAAAGAGCAATGACACTTTGCTTCACATTTCAGTCCACATTTTCCAGGAACTCTCTACTAGAAAACTTTATTAAATGCAATAGTAAACTTAATTCAGAAAGAGTGCTGTTTTCACTGTATTTTTCTCCCCTAAATGTTTTCCTAGATGGATGTTTTTGTAAGAGTTTTTTTTGTTTGTTTGCTTTGTTTCTATGCAACTTGAAATCATAAACCAATTTTCAACTAGTGTACATCAACAGAAATACAGAGCTCCAATGAGCTATGCTGAGCTTCACTATTTTAGAACTCAGTCCCCCCTCTTTTCCCTGGACCACAATAACCTCCTCCATTATCAACTTTCATGTCTTCTATGCTGCTCAAAAACCTACATATTTTACATTATTTAGATTAAACACCAAAAAAGTACCTCTCTGATTATGAACATAATTACAGATCCACTTTTCTTCCACAATTCTACAATTAAATGGACACTTGCTTTTGGTTTAAAAAAAAAAGTCTTTGGAACCTCAGAGCTCTGTACTTCACTGTACATATGTGTACATTATTATCCCTTTCCCTTCATTTCTCCTTTTGAAGAATTTTAAGACATCTACACTACTGGGAGTTTTGACAAATATTGTTGCAAGATACAGTACAAGATAAATACTTGTGAACTCTAAAGCAGCTGCTAAATCTAGCTAAAAGCTATAGAAACAAACCATATGTTTTGAAGATGCTTATTTCTGATTTTCCTGGGGAAAAAACCCCAAACATCCCCCCAAAAATTCAAAGTAAACATAATTTTCTAATTTCATGGTAATGTACATCATTACATAGCTCTCCAGGGGTTTCACTGCCAGTCTAAGATAACAACCATGCAACCTGGCTCTTGCATTGAATAACCACTTCTAATTATTGTTTTTATACACAGTCAGGATTAGGCAGAGATCTTTCTCAATACAAACTTGGAAAAGCTAAAATCCAGGACTACAGGCCTTTAAATATCCAATGCAGCAAAATGCAGATTTGTCTGCCCTAGACTTTAAGAACATGGCAATGAGCACCTCCCCTGTTTAATGCTTAGTTTAGACCGTTAAACAGCACTTTTGATATTCCTTAAATTTCACTGTCTGAGATAAGAGAGACCAAAACTTTCCCTGCCTGTTTTCCTGAATGGCCTCAGAGAAACCCAACAGAAAATGGAGTAGAATGAAACTGGTTTGTAGCCCTAGAGAGGAAAATAAGTTTGAAATATAACTGTTGCAAACAGAAGATGCAGACAAATAGGTATTTGCCTCCCAAGCACCAGCCCCAAGACAAGCAAATTTAAAAAACATCTGAGCCATGTGGATACAAACACAAAAGTGTGTGTATATAGTCTTAGCAAAATTGTGTGGCACACTCAGAAATGTTACAAATGTAGGTAAGAAAAACCCCAAACCAGTGAAGCACTTTGTAGAATCATCCTGAATGCCCACAAAGAGAGAAAAAAGGGAGCAAGTTTTTTCTGAGTGCAGCCCTGACTGAAAAGAGAGGCTTGGGCTACTGCCAAAGGAGCTGTTTCCTATTGTCTTTTTTCCTGCTACATTCAGGAAAACAGGACCTCAGTTTAATCCTGCTTTGATTACAAAGAATGTACACAAAGATATATCACTTTGTATAAACATTTCTGACATAAATAAACTAGACGAGCTCAAATATTGGCCAACCACTAAAGTAAAAAGTTATGTAACTTCTCTCATATATACTGAGAAAAAAATACACTGGAAAAAAAAATCCAGCAAAATTCTGAAATACATCAGACTTTTAGCATTCAGAGTTTGTAATCTAAGTTTTTTTTCTAACTTAAAGAATTAAACATATAATAGGAACATAAGGAAACATACTATTTCACAATATACAGATGAAACTTTCTGAAAATAGTGTGAAGAACTGAGTAATGGAAAAAATTATCCAGTCATCACATTATCTTGAAACTTAAAGATCTCTTCCATTCCTGCTTCACCCCAAATTCCCATATTAGCCTAGCAAAGTCACTGAAACACAAAATTCCCTGCACTCACCTTCGTGGGTCCTTCTGAAAGCACTGCCTGAGGTGTCACTCTGTTTTCCCCTGCATTTCACACCACTGAGAGCTCTGTGCTATCAAGCAGCACAGAGCTCTTTGATCCTACACAAATCAGACACCTTGAGGTTCTCAACCTCAAAAGAATTTCTGAAGCATTTTGCTGCATTCATGCATTTTTGATGCCTGGAACAAACCAGAGCTGATAATGTGGATACAGAAGGACTTCCATTGCTTTTCCAATGCAGCAGCTGAGCAAGAAAAAGACCTGGTCCTGTACCCTCGACTCATAGAGGGAACCAAAATTCTCTCCTAATTCCCACTTTTTCAGAGCAGGATTTCATTGGAAGTTCTGAATGTTTGTCTCTCTCAATTCTGTTTCAGAACAGAGAAAGCAGAGAGCACAGACTCTTCCAGAAAAGGGAAATCTAGTTTTTGTTTATATGAACTTGCTCCCAGCTTAACTGATCTGGGCCAGAAACCCCTGGCATGAAAAAAGAACATTTACCTGGTGCATTTCTTCTATCCAGCCTAACAGAGTATTTGTTTACATACTGGAACTATTGAGAAAGGCATTACTGATTTTAACTTATTTTCCTAAATAATATTCAGTTACTGGCAAGGGGTTTAGTACAGTGGTACTGAGCACAACTGAGAAGAATGGGGTGGGTAAAAAGTACTCTTGTAATGGAAGAAAAATGCATTTGTCATCTGTTAATCTTGCTGATATCTCTCAATCTCTTGTGTTGAGGGTTGTGCTGGTGTGTCACATCATCACAGTCAGCTGGGCAGCAGTGAGCAGCTGGCTTCCCACACTGGCCCATTTATCTTTCCCAGATGTAGGCTCTTCACACTGAAAGCTCGATCCCTGAAAGTGGAGCAAGAGAGACATCCAGCGGCTGCACCACTCAGAGGCAAACTCAACTATTTTCCTAGCTAGTCCATGACCCTGTGTGTGTAAGAAAACGTTTATGAGCCAACTACCACACACACAGAACCAGAGAAAAAAACTATTCCAGTGGCTGAAGCACTAATTTCATCTCTGCTCTGTATGTTTCATGCAACCTACAGACTTCCTCACTGCATTCTCGAAGTCCCACACATAATTCTCCCTTTTTCTCTGAATCTTAACCTCATTATTTTGTTTCTGAACTCTACATGTGAATTTGGAACTTCCACGAAGCTATAAAGGTCTGTGTCAATCCAAGATCTCATTCCAATGCTTTGCCATTCAGGCATGTACTTTTCACATCTACTATCTTCTATTCAAATATTTTCTTTAACCTTAACTCTATTTGTACTTCTTATTTTTATCTGCATAGTAAATAGAGTTCTCAGTTAATACTGATATAAAATTCCAGAGAATCTCTTGTAAATCCAAGTATTAAGTAGTTTGCTCTTCTGTAAGAGCAAAGAGAAACTAATTATTAACTTTACTAATAGAAACTAGCAGTATCTACAGTATTTTTCATTAAAAATTCCATGTCTACTGCCATATCTAAACTATTTCTTGTATATAAAAATATGGCTTATTTGGAAATACAAATCAGCACAAAAGGGCTTATAAACTCAAAAATGTGAAGACAAGAGGAAGAAATAAAGGGATAATTTTTTTTACTAGAGTATTAGCATCATTAATTCAGAAGTAATTTATTTGCAAAAACCAACTTTGTCACTGCTACATGTAATTAATTTTTTAAAGAGCTTGACCCTTACAAACTTGCAAGATCTGTATGAAAAGAGTAGAGAATGGGTAAAGTCTTCCATATTTAGTGAAGAATTAAAGGCAGGTAATTGCTGAATTCACTTACAACAATGCAGGGTGAGGTGGTAGGAATATAGTTAAGGGATGTATTTAAAGAGCTTTTAAAAATAAAACTGTATGCAGTTGATAGGGTAAAATCAGAGAATATGATGTGATGAGCCAAAATTAGCAGGATGTGCTACTTATGAAAAAACTGACATACCCAGTAATTATTAGTAATTAATAACAGACAAGACTTGTTGGTAATAGCCAAGGGCTGTTGGTATTAACAGACCATGAGAAAGAACAAGATGTGGCTGGAGAAGGGGGACCATGCAGAGATAGGGCAGCATTTTTCTGGGACAAATATCCTCATTGTAGTTCCTGGAGATAAACCCAACCCAATCCAACCCGAGTTCAGGAATGAGGCCAAGAAGTGGGCATGGACCATAGGGTGGGATTAAGACCACCAAAGAGCCCCAGAGCCCTCTGACCCATCTCCAGAAAGGCCTAAAAGAATAGATTGTACATAATTATTAATTTGCTTAGAAAGCAAGAAACATGTCCAGAAAAAGGTACCCAACCAAGCCTGGGCTGCATCCCCAGGACCCTGGACATCCCTTCAGCCAGACTGATGCAGCTGGATCAATGCTGGAACCAGGGCTCTTTTTTGCTGTCTCTTTTTCTCTCTTTAATTAATCTCTTCCTGTATACAACTACAGTTAGTGTTCCTCTCATCTGTACATCACTACAGTTTGATAGATACCAGACAGTAATGAAATTATTGTTATTATTTCCTGGTCATCTCAAAGGAATTTCTTTTTAATTTAAAGGTTAAATCAACAACTGATTAATTAATCAATGATTTAATCACTTAGGTCTAAACATATTAAAAACCATATTATAATATGCCTACATGAAAAGTAAAGAAAAGTAAACATTTTTCCTTAGTCTGCATCTGCTTTGGAGTCTGTGGTAATTCACTTGAAAAAACAATTTTAAATGGTGATCTATATTTGGCACAAGGTCACACTGATTTTGTGCATGCATTTAAAAAATACAACTCCTCAGACAGGATTCTCTGAAAGAACTTGGGTCCTATTCTTGGGAAACGTACTACTGTTTTTTATGCCAAATATTCTTTGCACTGAGGATGTTTAAATCAACAAGCCCCAAAACCATGATAAAGCAGCTGTTATTGTCACTCCATTCTCCATACAGAAAATTATAGGAAAAAGCTACATCTAACATTTCATCAACACTCTGCAGCTGAAACAGAGCAATAACTCAGCCCCCATGAACTGATGTTTTGTACTTTTCCAACAACTCCATTTGAGTTCAAGGAACAACCCAAATGATTGCTGAGACAGCCAATCAAACCTGAAAACTAAGCCTGAAGCTGAATTATGCTATTAAAGCACAAGTATCGCAGTTCAAATCAACTTGGTTACATAGTTCCTCTATTAAGAACTTATCACAGAATGGTTTGGGACAGGACCTTAAAGATCATTTAGTTCCAAACCCCCTGCCATGGGCAGGGATGCCACCCACTGGACCAGGCTGCCCAAAGCCCCATCCAGCCTGGCCTTGAACACTCCCAGGGGTGGGGCATCCACAACTTCTCTGGGCAACCTGTGCCCGTGCCTCACCACCCTCTGGGTTGAGAATAAACTCTCTCTACCTATTTTTGATATGCTGCCTCTAAGTACCGGGGAGCACAATGAGGTTTCCCTGGAGCCTTCTCTTCTCCAGGCTGAACAAGCACGGCTCACAGCCTGTCTGCAACAGGAAAGGTGCTCCAGCCTTCTGAGCATCACTGTGCTTCTCCTCCGGACCTTCTTCCTAAATGCTTCTCTTACTTTTAGGCAACTTTTCCAGAGCCAGAACAGAACTGCTGCCCTTCGGGGACAGCGCTGAGGCGTGAGCAGCGCAGAGGGCAGTGCCCAGAGCGCCTGGCTGCAAGCAGAATAATTCACCACGAGAAGGCGGCAGAACACAAGCTCCTGGAAACGCTTCCCTGCCGGCCGGGCACACTCTTGGATGCAGCCCGGTTTAGAAATCTGGCAAACTGAAGACAGAGGGTCTCGTGTAGCAAAATGAGAAGCAGAAAAGCGCGGAACATTGCTGGTTTACTGGGACATAGATGTGCATCCACATAAACCATGGCAAAGATAATAGAATTAACTTTGATGAGAAAACTGCCTACCTGACAACTGAGTAAAATCGGGAGAAAGGCTTCTAGCAGTTGAGCAGTTAACAGATCATGCACAGAACTGAAGGGATCAATAAGTTTATATAATAAAATTAATAAAGAACATATCAGAGGATAATTATTATTCTTTAATCTCACTAGCTTCTCATTGTGTCATACCACGCAAAACTGATCCCATGTAGGTTTCTGAGTCATGTCACTGACTTCATCATACAGGTTCCTCTTGATTTCTGACTCTGAGATGAGCCTCTTTCTTCAGATCCCAGATGAGGTGTGCTTCCCAGTGTCACAGAAGTTTAGCAGGTACTCGTCTATATTGCATAAGGACAGCACTGTGTGCTTTGGCAGTAACAGCCCAGGAAGAACTTGGGTCTGGAGAAAGAGAAGCGATATGGGTGAGTGTGGTCTCAGGTATGCAGTGCAAGATGCCTGAAGACATACAGCAGAATTTGGTTGTCTCTCATTAACTTTATTTAATGACACAATTAATCATATTGAAGAAAAATATGTGCCACAGAAACATGACATACAAAAATAAGCAAATCAAGTTGCCAGAAGGAATGGTCCCTTGTTCAAATGCAGATGACTTGAGCAGTGGCCTGGAGCCAGAACAGCTATTTAACTATTCCACACCCTGGTGGAGAGAAGGATGTGATTGTACTCAGCTGCTAGTCACCTGTATCTATTTTCCTCCATAATAAATGAGAAGGTGCATACCTAGCAGTAAGAACTCTATGTAGAAAGCACCAGATAAGGAGCAAAATCTTACTATATTACACCTGGAAAAAGGAAAGCAAGGAACCTCTGTACCTGAGGGAACTGAAGTTCAGGGGAAATTGTGAGATACCCAGGCAAGGGGGGAACAGGCTGTGCAGTGAAGAAGACAGTCCAGGAGGGCTGGTTTACAGCACAAAGAAAGGCATCTCAAATTTCAGGCCAACACCTGGAAGGGGCACACATCTGTCCAGCACCACAGGCCACTTGCAGCATCTCCTGTAACAGCAGTGCCCAGGGCACAGTGGAGAAGAGGGCATGAGATGACTGCACTGAAGATCAACAGCATCATACAGAAAATTTCAGGTTGGTTAGGGTTTTTTTCTTTCTACCAGTGAATAAATTTACATCCATTCCATTCTATCACAGCCTACTCCTCCAGAATTCAGAAGCAATGAGATTCCTGTTCAGCCTGCTACCGAAAAGAGGGATCTGAAGGGAGATCCACAGGCACTCAGAGCTAGGTCTCTGTTCTGAGCAAAATAACCACATAAAACCCAGCAATTCCCAGAAGAGTTAGTTACATCCTCTTTCCTGTTGCTCTGCACCAAAACATGGTGTATTATCACAAACACCTCAGTAACAGTGCTGGCTTTAACAACTCGGTCCCTCCAGTTTACTCTCACCTTACACCACAGCCTTACTTGTGCCAGGACAACTGCTGGTACAGGTATATATTGAACTGCATAAAGGAAAATAAACCTCTCCTACCCCTTCTCCTCCACCCCCCAAAAAGAATTGTAAAATTAATTAATTAATTTCCCAATCTAATTCACTGGTACAACTGAATATGTAGGTTACAGTGACAGCAGGCAGGAATGAGTGACAAGCAGATGGCACTACTGTCAGAAAGAAGGGCTTCTGAAACCACATTCTCATGGAGGCTGAGCCTGGTCATGAATCACTGTTGGAAGCACATTTAACTTTTGAACCAGTCAAACCACTCAGCTCTTAACATTTTAACCTGAACACCTCACCAAAACTCAGGTGGTCTTTCCAGTTAGAAGATACTGGTACAGAATTTTACTCCAAAATAGTGCTGGCTTAATTATTACTAAGTTCACAAATAATAATTTGTTTTAATTGTTAGTTTTAATAGCTGGCATTAATTTTTAACTTCAAGGCATTGCACCATCCTCTCATGCTGTCACCCACTTCCACCTTGCACCACCACTCACAGCTCAGCTGCAAAGGTTGCCGGATCAGCCTTTGCCACAGCAGAGGAACCGGAGGGAGCAGCCAGGGAAGGAGTGGGACTCTTCCTTGTAGCTCTGCTGTTGAAAGGACAGGAACTTTCGTCAGCGCCAGCCCGTTCTCAGGAGACGTGTGACACTGTTTCCAGGCTGTGTTCCACACCGCAGTTTCATCCTCTCAGCTGCTCCAACTACAGGTACTCAACCTCCTTGAGTACTTGCACTGCAGCCAAAGGGTGAGAAACCTCCCACACAGAGAAGGCAGAAACAAGAACTGACTTTGCTCTTTGTTTGTTTTTCCCCTCTCTCGATTTATTTATCAGCTCTATTCGCAAGATAAAACTCCATTTCAACAGGGTCAGATCTTTTCCAGCTGTGCAAGAATCAAACAAATAAGCCAGCTGAAAGTGCCCCTAGCTGGTGAAGCAGGATGCTGCTCTGAGAGCTCTTGCTCAGCTTCTCTTTACTCTTACCCAAGACAAGCTTCCCATTCACTCTGTGGTTTTTCTGTTTAAGTTCCCAAACCCAGCTCTTTCTGCATATGTGATTCCCCCCTCAAGATGACTTAATATTGCCCACGAGTACAATTTGTTCACATATCCAAGTAGCCTCTGCTAATTTTTTCCCAGAAGTGATGAAATGCTTAAGTATCTTTTAAAACACAGTATTATTTCTTGAACATAAAATTACAAGAAATAAAGGGCATTAGTAAAGCCTCCTGATTTCAGGAAAGAACCTCACTAGTTAATAATGGAATATTTAAGCACACACAAACATATCTCTTTAGCCCAGGTGCTTCTTCCCCTTGCATACAGTCACATCTGAAACAGCTTAAACTGGTCATAGGAAAGGAGATTTCATACAAATAATTGTAAAACAAAAAGAAACTTAGGGAGAATCAATAGTTCTAATTTTCCCCCTTGTATATTGTACATTTTGATCTCAGTAAGAGATAAGCTCCATGTCTATCAAGAGGGGATAAAACACTTATGATCCTATATTTCATAATGCCTGCAGATTTGAAGGTAAGTATTTACAGGTATATTACAGAGACATTTTCTCTCTTCCCAGTTTTGTTAGTTCATATTCCAAATCAGGTTTTAAGTCTTCATTTAGCTGCACAAAACACAGTGGCAGCTAGAATGAAGCAATTGTTTATAAATGTGTTGTAAGGTAATTCCAAAGATGTGCACTCTAAAACTTCCGAAATTTGATCAATATCACATAAATTAATCCTATATCACCTGAAGATAAAAGGCTGAAAAATACATTAATTTAGACTTATTTCTGCTTTAAAAAAACCAATTAAAAATCAGTCTTCAGGATGGCATTATACAAATGAAGTTCTATGGAGCCCTTGCGTCCCACAGTGCTTCTGCTTGCACTGCTCAGTGTTTATTTTCATTTCTGAGTGCATCAGACTGGCATTCCACTTGTAGGAGTAGTAAGAGAAAACCAAACTCAAGCTCTCTTTATACAATGTACAACTTGCAAGCCTGGATGCCTACATAAAGCCAACTAAAGGTCAAAGCAGAGGAGCTGTAATTAAACTTGTCATTTAGAAGAAACTCAGGCCTCACTCCAGAAATGTATCAATGAAATTGCTTAGGTTTCAGTTGCTTGAGTCCTGTAAAGAAGTTCAGCAGTACTTTCCTAGATAGGATCCTAAATATGGATTGGGATTCCAAGTAGTTTACAGCAGATTCACCTGCATTTCTAGCAGGACTGTCTCTCTACTTCACTCCCTGCAGCAGTACCCAGCCATGGGATTGCTTAATGCCCATGCACTAATCCTCTGCCCTTATCACAGCTGCACCTGCAGCTGTATCAGACAGTTTTAAAGCTTTGTACTACATTATTTATGAGAATCATAGTCATTTCCTCAAGTAAAAGGTAGTACCTCTAGCAGATGGGCCCTGATTTCCATGAGTATTGATAAGATGGACTCTTGTCTGCTCTGGCTGAAATTACAGGGAATTCTCCAGTTTTAAATTTTTGCCAGTCTTGGCAAGGTGTAGTAACAAAGGCTAAATGCCTAAGTTGGCCTGATCTGGTTTTTCAGCCCTAAAGGTTGCTTTTCCACGTGGCAATGAGAATGCTGTCCTGTCAGTATGAGGAAAGCGTGCACGGGATCAGCGTGCGGTGTAGCTGTATGCGTGGTGTCTGCTCAGGGGACAACGCGTCACTTCCCAGAACTGCCAGGACCACATCTTCCCACAAGCACAACATTGGCTGCTTTGGAGGGGGGAAAATAGAAGAAAGACAAGATTCCCTGGTGATAATTTTCTGGTCCTCATCCTGTCAAGCGACCCACCACACTGTGGTGCAGCACGTGAGGCGGGCTAAATCCCACCACATTATATAATTTGGTGGGAACAGACGTAGGCACATTTGCCAAATGACTGAGCAGATGTGGCATTTAAAAATGAGTCAACTTTGCCCCTTGACAATCTTAAAGAAAAAGCAAACAAAACTAACCCAGATTCTTCCATCATCCTGATTACAATATTTAGTGATCGTTTTGCTCCAAATTTTTGTCTGCAACATGATTTTTTCGTCTCTGTCCTCCTGAGACCTCAGCTGTGGGCATTTTCCCATCTCCAGTGCCAGTGATGGGAAAACAAGAGTAAAACTGCTGTTCTGGGTCATTTGATCTGTCACAGAGACTCTGGCCCCAATCCCAATTGGGTTTTTTTAGTGTGAATCTGGGGAGGAAATGCATCTTTAAGCTACGACCCTGATCACAAAAGCCTGAAGGGAGCACATTCTCCATCTCATGACCAAAGCACTGGGCATGCTCATATATCATACTTCTGTCTAGTAAATACCTGCTCATCTAAATTTCATCTCTTTTTTTTTTTTTTTTTTTGGGTGGGTGGTGTGGGGATGGATACAGCCTAAATTCCTACTGAGCATGTGATTTAAATGAACTATGCAATTTCCTGGTCAAGTCAATCAAGTTATATTGCACCACCATTTCTGTTTGAGTGATTTGCAGCCCTCTTCATCTCTAGTAATCTAGGCTTCCACAGAACAGATGGCAAAATAATTCAGGAATGCACATTCACAAATACATGGAGCATTCACTGTGTGTACACTGTGAATCAGTACATGATTCATCCACTTTCAGAAAACAGTTGTGACCTTTCATCTGACTACTTCCTCAAACAAAATACAGAGGAGTTTTAATAACATATGGAAACCAGGAAACAACAAATTGGGGGAATAATAATAGCTCATCTCATGATTTTTTTGCCATTGTGCTAATCCTTACTACATTTCTCAAACGTTTTCATCATCTCATCCCTTTGACTACATAACCAGATCCACTAAAACATAGATTGCTCTTTGTTACGAAATGGGTGAAGGCAGAGAATACCTAATGGCCTCACAAAGGGTTAAGCTTTTGAAAAATACTGTAAAAATAAACAATATCATATGAATAATACACCAATCTGTAGATAATCTTCTTCCATACTTAAAAAGTAACAACATATATATGTACAATTTTCCTTTCTGCCCCTTGCAGTATAATGCTGATAACAAGCAACCTTGAGCACCAAGATTGAACTGAACCAACAAACACAACTTATACTGAGAATTAGAGAAGGCAAAGTTAACATGCTATGGTATCGCACCACAGATGTTTTTGCCACAACATGTGAAAAATCCCAGGCATAAAATTAAACACGGTCAAAATCCTTTCAGGAACCTACTAGCAATCTCTCAACCAATTAGGCATTTTTAAATAATTCATTAAATAGCACAGAAAAAGCCCTAGTTGGTCTCTAGAATCTAAGGTGATACACACCAAGAGGAAAACGTATTTTAAATTTTATGCAAAGCTTTGGCAGAAAGATTAAAGCGGCACCATTCTCCTTTACTATAAGAAGTCTTATAAACCCCATAAGGAATTGTGTCTCATTACCCTTGGCACTGCACCAACAAGCAACGAAGAGCTCCCATCCCAAACAACACACCATGTCCACTGCTGACAAGACGCCACAGGAGGATGAAACACAGGAACGAGATGGGGATGGATAAGTCCAAAAATAGCTTGAAGAAAAGCAGAAGTCCAGAAGTTCCTCTTTTCCTAACAGTTGATTTATATCTTTTGGCAGTGTGGCACAAATGCAGATGACTGAAAGCTACTGTATTGACCCTTAATGAGAAATTCGCTTTTGCCTCACTTGGGCCTCTGTTTCCCCATTGCTTTATCAACAAAAGATTAGCACAGTTCAAGCAGGTCAGATGTTCAAACGCTGATGCAAATTCTGAAAGACATGGAATGTTTGGCAGTTGCTGGAATGCTGCAACAGGCAGGTAGAAGATGCAATGTGGTAAAATACTCAGGCCTGCAGTAAAGTTTAACCACGCTACCAAACACAGCTGTACCAGTCACATGCTGGGGATTTCCCAGCTGCAGACTCCCAAAGCAAAGACTGAGTTTCGAACAATTCAGTCACTATCCAATCAGCAACTGTGTGACAATTTCATTTTCTCTTTCAAAACATCCAAACAAGTTTGGATTCAGGGAGACTATGTGGCTCAGCCACTGTGACTCTCTTTTAGCACTTTTTCTGTGTTTATCATGTCAGAAATAACACTGCTACTACAGTAGGACTGTACTGGTTTATCACTGAAGGTCCCTCTGTGGTTTCATTCAGGAAGAAAAGAAGTGTTCCTATGTACTCACAAGACCCTAATGATTTCCTTAGCAACATGATCTGGACAAATCACATCACAGGTTAAGCGTGTGACACCCAAGCATCACTAAGTTTTTAGTCTCTGACACTGGAAAACATGAGATTAAGTATGTGTAAGAAGATGACCACCTTAACAGAGTACAAAACAGAGAAGAATTAGGAAAATTAAAGCTTGCATTTAAAAGTCTTTTTACATCCTAATTCTGGTTGATTATTGTTCCTCTCCTTCCTCAGTTAGAAACCAGACTGAAAGCCCATGAAATAAGAGGTACAGTTCAATTTTGCAAACTGTCTTTTCCTCTGCTCATTATCTATGAGTATTCTAGATAGGAAAACACACTGAAAGAAGTAATTACTTCTAGTTTCCTCACAGTCTGTGCTAATTGGCAGATTTAAGCAGGAATATAACTAAAATAATTATTACTGAAATAAGGTTTAAAAGGTTTAATTGCAATGTATATGTATTAAGGAAACAGTTTTTTCTGGGAGTACCGGAGACAGGAGAACCTACAGTGATGATTATGTTTCAGGAAGGAAAGAGAAAGTCAGAGGGGAGAACCGTGCTAAGAGCCCTGCCCTGGGAAGGCATTTCATTCAAAATACTAAAGCAAGGAGGTATGTCCAAGCCACATTTTTGGTTTATCAACTCCGAACAGCTATTGTTTCAGAATGCTGACTAAATTTAAATTCTCACTGCAAAACATGCAGTGTGCTCTACTCCTGGGAGCAGCTTTTAACATAACTTACAAACCAGCTGGATGCTACAGCTCCCTCAACACCCTTTATATCATCCCATTTAATTTACTACATGCTATTCAAAAAGAAGAAAAGTATACACTGGCGTGGAACAAAAAGCTGACACATCCTCCAGATATGTGGGAGTCTGAGCCACAGAGGCAAAATGCACAAAACTAAAAGGAAGTTCTGCTGTATAAGACTATTTTTTTAAAAAAAAATTAGTTTTGGCTTCTGCTGGTAGAACCACAGATTCTACATTCATGGTATGCCACTGTGGAAGGCATGCTGGTGACATTCTTGCACAGAGAACATAGCATTGTGATGAAATTTATCTGAAATCTCACTTTTGCAGCATCACTTCTGGAACAGGTGACATTATCCTCAGAGTAAATATGGTCAGATGGATAACAAACAAATGCATGTCTTGGGAATATCTCTTTAACAGGACTTAAATGAAAATATACTCCCCTTGGTAACATTACCTCTTAGAAAAACTCAAAAAAGTGGACAGTGCAAGTGTTTATGTCTTTTTGACTGGAGATCAGTTGGAGTAGGCAGGAGGATGTTACAGTAGCAACACCGGGGAAAGTGGGTAAGAAAGCAAATCCACTACATGCTCAGTCTCTGAGAAAATGGAATTAGCATGGCAGAGAGTGTTAAAAGATGACTTTTTCAGTCCTTTACATACTGAGATTGGAAGAGGTAATCAACCAGAGAATATGGAATTATTGCCAATGCAAGAGAATTATGCCATTATTATTAGTGAACACCTCACAATGATGTACTTGACTTAAATGCTAAAAAACCCAACAAAGCACACAAACAAGGTATGATGAGATGAGATGAGATGAGATGAGATGAGATGAGATGAGATGAGATGAGATGAGATGAGATGAGATGAGATGAGATGAGATGAGATGAGATGAGATGAGATGAGATGAGATGAGATGAGATGAGATGAGATGAGATGAGATGAGATGAGATGAGATGAGATGAGATGAGATGAGATGAGATGAGATGAGATGAGATGAGATGAGATGAGATGAGATGAGATGAGATGAGATGAGATGAGATGAGATGAGATGAGATGAGATGAGATGAGATGAGATGAGATGAGATGAGATGAGATGAGATGAGATGAGATGAGATGAGATGAGATGAGATGAGATGAGATGAGATGAGATGAGATGAGATGAGATGAGATGAGATGAGATGAGATGAGATGAGATGAGATGAGATGAGATGAGATGAGATGAGATGAGATGAGATGAGATGAGATGAGATGAGATGAGATGAGATGAGATGAGATGAGATGAGATGAGATGAGATGAGATGAGATGAGATGAGATGAGATGAGATGAGATGAGATGAGATGAGATGAGATGAGATGAGATGAGATGAGATGAGATGAGATGAGATGAGATGAGATGAGATGAGATGAGATGAGATGAGATGAGATGAGAGAAGGCACAGTTGCATAAAGCCATGAGTGTGATATATGTGCTGCAGTTGTCAGTAACCTGCAAGTTCAGAATCCTATCAGACTAATCAAAATTATGGTTGAAACTGATGTAGGAAAGTCAGAAGTGGAAAGTTTTTTTAAGAAGATATCTTAGGATGGTCATGAATTTATAATTCCACAGTCAAGGAAAGGATAATTTTGCCCAAAAATACTGTCTTCTTTCACTATTCAAGTGCAAGCAAAAGTTAATAATAAAAAGCACTATATAATAATGAAGACAAACAGTAGTAATCCATATGAGTCAGGAGTTACAAAGGGAAAAATACCAGTAAGTTAGAAACATCAGCAGAAAGTCCACAGCTGACATCACCAATGTAACATGAAGAATTAAAAAATCCTCAAACTTACCATGACTACAATTCCCTAGCAGCTATAGAAACCCTTTGTCAAATAGAAATGATAAAACTTCTAATAGTGATGCAGAAGAGATAGACTTTTTAGAAATATTTCTATTCCATATTTGGACAGCTGTTCTTATGTCACGTGATGAAGATGTCGACCTATTTTCCAGTCCCCTGGCAAACAAGCAGGATGTTAAACAACATGCACTAGAAATCAACATTCTAGTCAGCCAATTCATCTACCTCACACCTAAGAACCAAGACAGAGAAGACTTGAGAGCTAATCATGTTTATTTTACTAAATTAAGGCATTCCAGGGAAATCCTATTTGACTGGAAAAGTGCTAATGTTGTGCCAATAACAACAGAGGCCAGCAGGATGACTCAGAGCTAATGGACAGTTAGTCTGACCTTATTTCCAGGTAATAAAGCTGTTATAAACTTAAAGAATGGAAGTGATGCAATATAATTAATAACATCCCAGTGAACCCAGTTTTGTGGCAAACAGATCTTGTAAAATAAGTCTTTGCATTGTTTGATGAGACAAGTATTTGGATGATGAAAGTAATTGTATATTTGTAATATATCTGTGGAGAGAGGTTGACTTAATAGTGTATGACATTCTCATTATGAACACTGGCACAATAATATCGGTAAAATGTATCAAATGAACTCAAAACTGAAAGATCTAACCAAGTGATAATGAATGGAGACTTGCCACATAAACATTAGGGCTTTTGTGACACAAAAATAAATATATGCATCCATGATAATAAGATTTGTGAGATCAATAAAACTGTGAGGGTGAAAGATGAAGATAGTAATGTAGAACAATTTGACTCACTTAATAAACCAAGCCAGTTCTAATTAAACATGTCTTAATACAGCAAACTGCAAGGGGAGTAGAAATAAAAGCTCTACCACCAGCCAAGTCTTCTCCCTGGAAGACATGGTCTGAAAAGTACCAAGAATTACAGGTGACAAACAGCTCACATTGTAACTAAAAATCCCAAACTAAAAACCAGTCCTAATGCATTCCTTGTATGTATAGACAAAAAGCAAAACCAGTTTTTCACTGGTGAAACATGCTGTGTATCACCACACCAAGTTTCACATTTTAGAAAGAATGATTTTAAAACAGAATTTTAAAAAAAAAAAAAAGCAGACAAAATTACTTGAAGAGGAAAATGTCTTACAGCGACATGTTTGAAGGAAAGACTCACTTAACATTATTAAATAGCTTGACTTAATGTAAGAGAAAATGCTGGTTCCTAATGGTTACTTAGTGTAAACACGAAGCTCATCTAGAAACATGGCCTATTAAACAAGTTATTTATAGCTGAAATTACCATGGGAATTCTCAGTGGCATCTTCAGTTCTTGAGGCCTTCAAGGCAGCATACCCTTTGGAGTGTGGTAGGTCAACATCTTTTGCCTGCTTACTGCTGCAGTTGAACATAAAATACTCTGTACAGAGGTAACCGGGTAATCATGACCTATGATACACACAGCAAATTAAGTGACTTAGTGGTCCCTTACAGCTTTTTTTTCCCCACATGGATATTTTTCTCTCTTTGACTGAAGAATTGAGCTGACACCACTCCACTAATTTGGAGATATTCAATGTTGAGATCTGCCAGAATTCACCAAAGATTGTCAGATCCTCAGGCTTATTTCAGAACAGGCATTCCCTGGAAAGGTAAGGGTTTTGTTTAAAGAAAAGGGGGCAGGTAGATGGAAGCATAAGTCCTAAGCCAATCCCATTGACATGAATATGTGATTTGTCACTGATTTACAGCAGCAAGATCTGGAGCAGAGTGCTCATAACCCTATGGAAATAGTTCTAATTTTGGGGTTCTTAATTCCACACACAATTTCTTCAAGAGCAACTGCTTGGCTCTGTGCATGGTATAATAATAACAGCCAGACCTCCCGCTTTTCCAGAAATAACCATGTCATAAGCTGCTGCTTCCTTGTTTTAGGTATTTACAGATATCAGCAAGCCTATATAAAGCCTCTCCATGATTTGTTCATATACAGTAGCCTTCCTTTTGCTATATTTTTAGATCAATTGCACTTATACAATACTTCCTCAACCTACTGAACTTTGCTCTAGGACAGATGACCAAGGGAAATGCAAACATTGAGCTGTTTAAAGGATGACAGCCAACATTTTCCACAGCACTTGTTGAAAGGGTAAGGTACTATGAAGGACAGAGTTTAGCAGGACTCCAAAGTGGTGCACCACCCAATCCATGCTTACAAACTCTGCACCTGCCCTTTGAGTGGCCTCCAGAACAAGATAAGTGTGAATTCATCAATATGCAAGAAGCAGCAGCTTACATGATCTCTCATGTAAGATGTACACGTACAAGACAACACATGATCTTTCACTTTTCTAATACAGTGCCACTTCAAAGAAAACAAGAGCTTCAAGGCTCTTTGCAAATAATTTTATCAACAGGAGAAGTGTAATAAATAAGGTGACTCATCAAGGAAAAGCTGTGCCTGCATGCTCCTCTCCTTCTTTGCTGCAAGGTTTGATAAAGCTGGAAAACACCTGGAGAGGCAATTTTCCTATGGCTAAGTTGTTGTGTGCTTTCAAGCATATCACCTTAGAATCCCAGGAATGTCAAAACTACCCTTTTCTGAATTTTCCAGTGTAGAGGATACAAACAGGCCCAACTGCTGGTTTCTGGCTCCAGTACAGGAAACCTTTCTGTCAGGTTCTGCCATTTCCCCCAGAGTATGAGGTGTGGCTAAGTACAGCCCTACCTGCAAGATTTTTCATGGTTTGTAAAGCTTGACTGCTAAAGCAGCAGAGTGGACAAAAGTAAAAAAAAGTTGTGCCGATATCAGGACTTTCTAATGGGTTAAAGTACAAACTAAATGGTCCCAATTACAGTACTGAGCACTGTTGAATGAAGATTCCCCCTCAGAGGGTGTAAAGTACACCAAGAAAGACTCCTAGTGGTTTTGAAAAACCATTTTCAGCTCCCTTGTGTGCTGTGAAAACTCCTCTGTTCTGCTTTTATTCTGATCCCATGCAGCCAATGCATGTCTTACTGTGCAGAGCTCTGATGTGGGGAGAGGACCTGCTAGCATGTCCTAATCAATAATTCTTTATGTGCAAGTTTTGTTTTAAAATACAGATTAGTCAAACAACAAACAATCAGAATATTGAAAAGCATTTAAGACAACTTCTCAATGATTATACCTGAGATGAGAATCCACTATGCAACAGAATTTACATATGCACATGCTGTTACATATTAGTAAGAAAAAAAATGCTGCAATTTTATCAGATACCAGTAAATAAAATCTTTACAACATTGAAAAAACACTACAATATTAATTTGTGTGCTAAGTGAAAATTGTTGGGATATTGTTATGGATTGAGTGAGAGCTTTAGACAAGCCCTGCCCCAGGTTCAGATTCTTGGCAGCAGCTTTACGGATTCAGAATGCCCGTGTGGACAACAGAGCAAGCCAAATCCTACACATCAGTGCAAAACATAATCAAGTTATGTCTGCTTTGTAGGAACAAGACATCCTCACAGAACTGATTGTATTGCAACTCTTGTCCTGCTGGCAGAAGTAGAGATACATGCAGGTGGAATATTCTGCAGCTGGAAGTCCAAAGACACTGAGAATTCAGACAAGACACAAATGGGCTTTGAGAGGGAGAGTGGTACACAATGTGAAATGAGATGGACAATGATTGACACAGAGATGGCAGGATAGGCACATAAACAGTACAAGAAAAGGGCATGGGAGGCTGAAAAGGGTAGAAGCATACCACTACATCATGTGTAACTGAAGTCAGGAAGAGCTGACTCAAACTGGCAAAAAGTGAAATGTGTGAAGGTAAAAGAATGGCGATGCACAGGTTGTGTGTTGGTGCAGACTTAACAAGAATCCGAGGCTAAGAAAGTTGAGGCTTATAGTCTGAATTTGGAAAGTGAAATGCTGGTACAGACAACCTCTTTCATCTTTTCAGCTGTTAAACCTGTATTAGGTGAAATTCACTACCTTTCAATTGAAATGCATGCCTACTGTGAATGCCTGAAGCCACCACAAATTGTCTTTCAGGATCCTGCAGAGCCCTGTCCTTCATGTGGTCTGGATCCTAATAGAAATAATTTGAAGAGAGCTGTGTCCTGTGAAACTCCAACAACAATAACAACAAAAAAACCCTCTGGGAGTTTCTGCAGGAAAAATGCTCATTTCCCAATTGTTCTCTATTCTGACTGCCCCTTCAGAACCTTTGCAAATGGATAGGGCAGTTTTTCCAAGATGGGAATATTCACAAGGAATAGCTCCCATCCCATGTCAGCCTGCTGGAAACCATAGCTTGCATGAGTTAGGGTCACAGAATCAAACCTACAGAGACTAACTAATTAGGCTGTTCCTATTCAGGAATATAAAATTATTTTCTAGCCTGCAGACCAATATTTTCTGTTCTCTCCTGACTCAGGCTACCTTTCAGCCCTGGATGCCACTGAATCCCAATCTACCCCTCTGTGCTGTGGGTTGCTGCTGAGCTTTTCCTCTCTCGTCACAGTGCCATGCTTTAAGAAAAATGAAGAATGCAGCCTTTGTGGCAGCACTGAGTGAACACCAATTGTAAGAAAAATATCCCAAATCTCATTAAAAAGAGATAAAGCCATCTGGATCCTAAGACAGTTAGTTTGAAAAAAACCCCACAAAACTATTCTGAAACCAATTTACGAAGAGAAACAGATAGGAAAACAACTTTGCTGCCAACAAATGTTGTAGCCCTTGTCATCTATTACCACATGAACAAAGCACTCAATGACTGACTCCAGTACCACTGCCAATTATTATGACAACATACAGTATAACCTTATTATGTTTACAATATAATACATGTGAGTGTTCGATAGAGCCTGGCAGGACTTCAGTCACTGCCTCTTTTATGCTTTAAAAATCAATTTTTTAAACGGAGTTTGCTGTATAACATGTTCCCTAATTACATACTTTACTGTATAGAGAACAAGAAAAGATATTGAAAGTGATTTCAGGCAAACCTCTTAACATTTAGTGAGATAAACCATTTTTACTTGTACACATTGCACCACTAACAGCCAACATAATGCCTTTATTCTATAAACATGCCCCATCTCATTCCCATTGACATCAGAGATACGTTTTCCAAAAGTTTCAGCTTTAATTGAAACTCAAGAACAAAATGTTCAGGGCCTAGTTTTAAAGGAGTTCCTTCTTCACCTTTTATGCTACAATTGCAAAGGTAAACTGGATCATTTAAACATTGGCTTTATTTTCTGATGTCATTCACAAATAAGCTTGCCAAATAATTTGATCTATATTTCCCAAATCATATGCCAAATAGAAGCAAGAGGTTGCCTTGGAAAATATGAACTAAAGATGTGCTTAGACCCAAATATCCAGTTACCAAGAGGCCCCACTGTCAGTCCACAGTCAATATCTCAGTCAAGTTTCTGGATGGGCTACCTATTTTACATATAAATCAGGACACAGGGGCACAGATGGTTAAAATAGCCATGTGCATGCTAGCTTAAGCACATCAGGCCTAAGCAACAGCACATAAATATGATTATAATGATTCTCAGGCAAGCCTGAGTTGAGAATTAACACAGTTCACCAGCCAAACTTTGGAGCAGATTGTCCAAAGAGGTTGGATATGCTTCATCCTTGGCAGTATTCCAGACCTGACTAGATAAAGCCCTGAGCATGTACAAATGGATGCCATAACCTGGACTCCAGTTACTAACACTGGCTTGTTCTGCCGCTGAAAGGTGCCCAAAAGCACATGCCACCCCTGGCAGCTCCAAATCACAGCCCTGGTTACACAGGGGGCAGAATGGAAGC
Organism: Pardalotus punctatus; assembly: GCA_013400915.1. Lineage (NCBI taxonomy): Eukaryota > Metazoa > Chordata > Aves > Passeriformes > Pardalotidae > Pardalotus > Pardalotus punctatus. The sequence continues at coordinate 39,000 of VZTX01004035.1, read as the reverse complement.
AAATAGCAATTGCAGTGATGCTTTCTTAAATGCAATGCCTGGCTTGGAAATCTTTGTGCTGGTACAGTGGACTGAGCAGACCTGTTCTGCAAATACCTGAAGAACATCTAGAAACTCTTAGAAGCTTCTCTGATCACTGTAGGGCGATCCATTTTTATGCTTCAGTATGATTCATACAATCCAAGATCCATGTACACACTTAACAGGAAGACTTGGAATATATGCCCTTATATTTCTACAGCTCTGGTTAAAGAGAAAACCATTCAAACAATTGCAATATCAGGCCAGAGAGAAACTGTTAGGGTTAATTCCTCAAGTATCTGCCTCGAGACATATGTAATATTTTCCCTTGTGACCTTGGCAGAGAAACAAGGTTTGTGACAAGCTGTTAGTACAAAGAAAGACTGTATTCCACACCAAAGGGGAGCAGACAACTCTGCAATAACAGAAACAGAAAGAAATTAGATAAAGTGCATGGTCATCCACATAAGAGTACGAATTCCTGTGACAAGCTGGAAATTACAAATGAGGAGAAAGAAGAGGGCATATTTAGTGCATCAGAGGATGACTATGAGCAATCACTGTGATGTGGCACAAAGAACAGTGGGATATTCTGGGCGAGATGTTGCCAGGAAAGACAGTGTCAGGATACAAAGTGCTAATCAGAATGAAACATAACACATTCAAGATCTTGCCACTCATATCCAAGAAAAATGAAGTCAAAATAGTGCAATTATAGAGAAATTTGACACAGTAATAACAATAAGATAAAGATTTAGATAAATTGACTCTTATGAAAGAAAAGTCTGACCTAAATATTAGCAAGCTGAAAATATTCAATACTTTGAATATTTATTTTACAATATCCTTTATGTGGAAATAATTATATTTTAAAACGACCAGCATTATGTACTGCTTTATTTCTCTACACATCAGTTTCAGCATATTTTTCTTCTGGATATCTTTTTCTTCATCTTTTTTTCCAGAACTATGGATAGCAACAAGTTTGAAATTAATTTCAACATGAATCCTCATAAAGACAGATAAACTTATATTTTTCTCTAAGAGTGATGGGTAATTTTAGCAGAAATATCAGTTACCAAGGAGAATCAGAAATGTCAGAGTTCTTTTCCTGAAGTCTGTGCAACTGACTTTGTACTTGTTTCCTGAATTTGTACTCCTGGAGTCAGGAATCCTACTGCCATTCTACAGGCAAGATCAGTGGGAAAAAAAAACCAAAACACCCAAACAATTTCACCCACCAACATCAGACCTGGTTTTCAACACTGGCAGTAAATGTACACTTATTGTTAAAGTCAGACAAAATGTAAAGCGTTACACGGCACTTTGCCTGTTCAATTAACCCTCACGGCTCTCCTGGCAGGTAGTTCAGAGACCTACCTAAGGCCACAAAAGAAAATCAGCTGGGATAAAAACACAGCAGTGTCCATCTCTCAGGTTGTTCACCATTAGACCATGCTCCTCTTGTAAGAAGGGATCCTGGCAAATTCCAGGCTTTTTGGGAAGAGATTCTATTTAAACATTTAAAACTTTAAAGCACTTACTGGAATAGAAAAGAGGAAACAGAAAAGATGAGAAATCCAAGTTAATCCAAGAAATGTGATAGCAATTGATCACAGTGCAGTCTGGAAAGAAAATGTAATCAATACAAGGGGGAAGAAATCAAATAAAACAAATACAGTTCCAGCAACTGAAGCACAGATGCTCAAATTGCAGCTATGGGTGCCTAATTTATCCTCACTCCTACTGTACAATGAAAACTAGAAAGCTAAGCATTAAGAAATGTCATCTAATGACAATACATATCTTTCTTACAACTGTGTCAAGTGGCAAAATGCAAGTCTGAAATTGCTATTAGAATTGCTGTTCAGTGCTTAGGAAGTGCCTTACTCACCGAACACTGCTTAGTCACTGCAAGGGAGTGCTTTGGTGCATCTGTGCTCCTGGAAAATGATGTTAGCATGAAAATTCTGTTTAGATTTAATGTCATTTCTACTATTGATATTTTGATGACAAATTGATATTTTTGGTGACAATTCAAATTTGTTCCAGGTATTAGGAATGTAACATTGTCAATGATAATAATGCTACATTTTAAAAGCTTATGATGCTACCAATCTAGAGTGAAAGTACAACACAGGCAAATATCCTAAGTACTAAGCAAATACTATTTTTAGCTAGGAAATAAATTATCATAATTTTTTTGAATATTATTTTGTACCTAAGAAGTAACTGGAGCTAGGTCAGTATGGTTCTGTTCATACCCAGAGGACAGCAATTTTATTTTGCTATGAAAATCAGAACATTTCATTAGAGAATTTGAGCTTGAGTTCAGGGCGGTTTTGGGTTTAATTTGTTGTTTTTTTTTAAAAAGTATGGAGTTCCTACTCTGCATCTTGGAAAACTGAAGCATCATAATCAAGAGCTCAAAAGTCAAGCTCCATTATTCATATTTTACAGTATCTTACTCCATGTGTAGCTACAGTAACTTACTGCCAACACTTTCTCAGCACATTATTATTTAGACAAAAGCACGAATCCAAAGTCTGCTTCAAAGGGTTTAGAGAGAAGTTCAGAAAACAATCTTAAAAATATTTTTGAATCTTGAAATATTGAAAAACTTTTTGAGTTTCCTCATTCTGCCTTCTAATTCTAAGATTGTTCAGTCTCTCACAGGATTATCTTTGAGGGAAATACTTGAATGCAGACCCTCCTCTGTGTCCTAAACTTGCTTTCTGGAATTACTATAGCTGGTATAATTTTTTTAAAAGTACTTACTAGGTTACATCTGTAACTTATCTAGCCCTGAAGAAGAATGATATTCCAATTTCTTTCATTTTCTCCTCAGATGGGTCAATATGACATAGGGGGGCACTTGAACCCCTGTCTTTCATAGGCAAGCAAGTCACTCTAAGGAATAAGAACACACACACAAATGTATATCTGATCTTTAAACTCCAGGGTCAAATCAAACTCTTCTCTTTCAGACACTATTAACTCTGAGAATATGAAACATTTTTCTTTCCAACTTATATTTCATTGAGTTTTAATTCTCATTTATTTTTAATATAAGGATCCCCTTCTTGAATTCCATTTTTTATAACTGTTTTCTTAACATTTTCCCTCAGAATTTAAACTCTTTCTTCCCAAGGTTTAGATGATGTTATAAAAGGAATGTTTTTTCTTTAAAGCTGACACAGTGAGAACAAGCAGGCTGTCTTAGATTGCAGGCCATTTCATTTCTCATAAGCATGTTATCATTAGCTCCCTTTAGGAGAACGAACTATATTGATTGGTTCAAATCAAACCTGTGACCTGGTGGCACTATTAGATGTTTGTTACAGAGCATCATCTCCTCATTAATCTTTCATTAGGCAGCATGATCCGAGAAGCAACAGCAGTCACACCACTCTTACTCTCTTGAGTGATACCACCACAGAGCTCTCCCTTATTGGATCACAGCAATTACTGGCCTTACAATGCAGATTCTGAAAGCCTTATCAAATTTCCTCTCAGGGAGGGCAAGCTTACAAATAATCATGTGCTGTTTCTTGGGTGAGGACATCACAAAATTACAGCAGAATGCAGTAATCCCAAGTAATTTGCAATTGAACATGTGACTCTCGTTTCTGAGCTGATGCATCTTCATTTACAGCATATGAAATATTTTACAGAAACCCCAAATACATCAGATTAAGGTGTCTTAAAAAGTTCCAGTCAAAGAATAGGTAGGTAAGTGCCAAATCACATTTCTGCCTGGGAGAAATGAAGTAGAATCTTTGGCATCTCAATGCTGTGATTTAAAGAGCAGGGAAACAACTCCAGGCAAACAGCAGACAGCAGGAGAAAGAAATGCCTGTTCCCAAGCACCTAAGCACTGTTGGAACAGAGCCCAAGAGGGGACATCAGTTCTTATTTTCAGCTCAACAGCACATCATAACAAGGTCGGGAAGGGGGAAAGCTGGGAATTGTGCACCTCTAACAATACATGCAAACATTGAAAAAATACAAATTTTAGTGCCTCTGAGTGAAGAGCCTTTACAAACTGCAACTGACCTATACTTCCAGGGATCCTGTATTTCCTCAGGCTGACAAGTATAAGGGTTGTATCGCTAATCTAATTTCTACAGCCATATAAAAGTAGCATTAAAATCTGAACACAGGACACCTCATTAACCTCTGCAATCATTAAAATAAAAAGGCCCAGCAAAGGGTAAAATAACTCTCTATTAGAACTTGAAAATGCATACTGCAGAAAGGTTCTTACTCATGCAGTTTAAAAATTATTCTGCCTAAATCACGAAGTTTTGATCAGAAAAAGGACACTTCCAAGGCAGGTAGACTCAGGTAAAATACAGGACAGGTAGGTGTGGCCAATGGTCTAAGCTATGGGTTCATCTCATTATGGGCAGTACAAAATGTCAGTGTCACAATTACTACACACACTTCAGTGGTCAGGAGTTTGGAATTTGCTCTTAAAAGGTATTGAGATTTAGGAAACTGAAGTGCCTCCCTTATAATTATGCTGTTGGCTTGGGCACTTAGTTAAGTATTTATCTCCTCTTGTGTTCAGCAGGGGACATCTACCATTGTTCTCTTGAGTCCCTCCAGCCAAGCAGATATTTTGGGGAAGCAAAATGATACTACCTTAATTCATATGACATACTCCATAAAATCTTGCAAGATAAAAATCAGTCCCTACTTTCTCACACCTGGGTTGTGATAACAGCAAAAATTGACAAAATCAGCTGACACAGATTTCTATAAGAGGCAGATTCACTGCACAAATCTGGACCTGGTATTTATCTCAAAAATCAGCCTTCAAGTTTACACTGACCTCAAAATACTTCATGATGTTGTAGTTCTTCAGTGAAGAACATGAACCTTTTGGGTAAGATACCAGTATTCTTAAAAAAAAAATTTTAAAAAATCAAGTTCTGCTGAAAAAATTCTCAAATGTGAACATGCCATTCTGATAGAAAAATTAAGACTGCTAAGAGAGGAGGAAAATATTTGAGCACTTTCAAGAGAAAATGAAACAGAACAAGGTATGATTATATGGTTTTTGTTGCACATAACATGTATTACTTTTTAAAAATACTTAAGTATTTCTAATAGAAAACTGCATCTTTCATAGACTTCCAGTGCATTTACATTACACATTTAAATATTTTAGCAACTATAGTTCATTACAACAAGATCTCCAAATTCTAGCAAAACAGTCATCAAGTTAATTTACCTAGGGCAAGACTAAGCCAACAGATAGAATTCCTGGGTGACAGCCCTATGTCTTGACAAAATGCAGTAATAATAATGTTAATAAGCCTAAAGCCCAGCTAAAATTGAAACACACGAGTATGAAGAATTTTAACCAGTGCAACTATCTTAGAAATTAGCCAGAGGTTACTTCAGTTACTTAGCTACTACCTCACTGTAAGGTGAGCATCCATGGGGCAAATGGTAACAGCTGTGTCACACAGCTGTTTTGGTTGGGGAATATATTCCAACTGAAACTGCAGAAATCATTTAGGCAGCTATGTAAACATAATTCAGGGATACAGAGGTTAACAACCTTGAAAAGAATCTTTGCTGACCACAAATGGCTTCTTTCCAAGACACCTCTGCATCACAGCTTCCCACTGCACGTTCCCCAAAGTGTGAATCCCAAATACTGAATTTCTAATATTAATTCCTAAAACACAGACATGGTCAATGGGTGTTTCTAATCCAAGTTTTTATTGAAGCTAATGAACTCTGACTCACAAAACGTCATAAAAATCAAAGCACAGTGATAAAAACTTCAATAGTCGTATCAGTTAATCATATGTACCATGCACCTATTTTAAGCATGAGGCTGATGGACAGTTGTTTGTTCTTTTTACCTCCTGGAAACACACACATTAAGGAATCCTTGTACTGCTAGCTCCCTGCAATTTTTCCTTTCATAGTCTGTATATTACTACCATTCTGTAAAATGCTGAAACAAGAAGGAAATACATAATGTTCTGACTTTTAAACTCCATATAATTAATTAAGGAAGGAAGTGTCCTTAGGAAGTAGAAAATGTGTGAAAGACAACCAGGTTACATCTAGAAAGACAAAAAAAGGCATTATTTAATTTTCCAACTTAGGAAGCCTCACAATTCCTTGCTTAAATTGCTGGAGACTGATAAACTGTAGGTGTAACCATGATCACAGTCATAACAAGCCTACTCCATTAGAGCCAGAGGCAGCTTATATTTTTCAACCATTTCACCCAACAAGTCAGAAGTGGGTTATTTCTAACAGCAAAGCATAATGTGACATATGAAACATGTCTGACACAACTGAGGTACCAGTAATCCAGTCCACATAAAGCCATTTGTGCTGGCCAAAAGGACTGGAAGAGCAGGGCAGAGCTTCACAGGGTATACAGCTCCACAGTTTATGACTAAACTGCAAGCAGTTAATGGATTTCTAAGCACCTTCGTGATCCAAACAGTTTGGCTAAGAGTTCTTGGCAATAGTTCTGCCCACAGTACAGTGGCAAAATGAAACCCTGCACACGGAGCAATGTGTAAGTTGTCTCACTGCAAAATGTTACAAGACATCATGTGTGGAATATTTTCTAGTTCGGGACACATGAAGCAGTGAATGTTGATCTTTAAACCCAGAAGATTCCTGCACAAAGAGGCCTTGAAAAAAAAGACATAATAGCTGCACTTTTGTAAATGAAATAACTGTGTATCTCCATATTTCCCTCAGGCTCTTGCTTGCTTGGCTGGAAAACAAAACTTAAATGAAGCAGCTCATCTGCTTCTCAACAAGATAACAAGAATTCTTTTCATTCTAAGAAAACATCTTACATTTGAAATATCATGTCCTCTGACGACAACAACAACAGCAAAATCATACCAGAATCCTCATTTCACCAATCCTGATTTCATCCATTTCACAAATTATTACTTCTCTTGCCTTTCATTATTCCTTACCCCCAAACCACAAGTCCCTGTTTTTCTGTTTTATGTGGTGGCTTCTGTTTTTTTTTTTTTTTGCTTGACCACCTTGAAATGCTCCAAGGGGCTGAGACATATAAAATAAAATTAAATAAACTTAACAGAAACTAGATCTTCCATATATAAGGACAATCAGTTGAAAAATTCAGAATGATACTGAGGATACTCCTTGAAGTTTTAGAAAAAACAGTGTGTCTTCATTAAAAAAATAAGACACTGTAGTCAGAAATGTAATGTCTTGAGTATTAGACTTTACTTTGTTCAGGCAACATTACTGATATAATTCTGTTGAATTAATAAATGTAGCTGAATACATTCTCTAAATTTTTTCAGAGGCCTGGCAGTAAGTTCATTGCAAAAAGGAAATTTTTTGGAAGGCCTGTGTAATTATATCCTTCTTGATATACAATCAGGGCAGAAAACAAAAAGTGTGACAAAAAAACACTGGATAAGAGCTCAGAGAAAGACCTGATCTGTGCTTATACAAGGATGATATATCCTCACACAAAGGAGACTGCAATTTATCTCTCATTTGATAGAGCATATTTAACTCACAACTGTAATACAAAACCTCAACAAATACTCCAATAAAATTCTTGTACTTGATTCTATGCAGAACTCTTATTTACAAACTTTGATCCTGCCTTCTTCACGTATTTCAGAGAACAATCTCTGTTTCCAGTTCTTTTCAGAAAATTCCAAACTCTCCAAGGCTCAAAGAAGAAATTTAAAAAGGAGGGAAAATTAACTTTTCTGAGAGAACTACCATTAACTCACAGTTCTCATCAGACTAATACAGAAATTGGGTTCCTAGAATAATCCAGCCTGGTCACTGGCTTTTTAAATCTTATATGGGTGATGCAATACTTAAGTGTTGTAAAGGATTAAATTGTTAAGCACTGACAGAGCAGAGCATTTAAGCAAGTAAGCCTGATGAAGTAAGCAACTAAATATGAGATGTGATTTCCATGAAGATAGTCACTCTAGAAGTTTAAAGGTTTCTACAGCTAACTTTCAGACATACATGATTACAGGAGGAAGAATAAGCCATAGAAGGCAGAAATATATTTAATAAATTATTCAATTAGGTAAAGCAGGTTATAAAACCCTAAAAACCTATTTAGTACATTCACCTATGAAAACCTTGGAAACAGTCCTGTCAAGAGCAGTAGTAACTTTAAATGCTATTAACAGAGCAAGGCCTGATCTAAAATACCCATATTGCATCTTATATGGCGAAGTACTGTGCTGCATCCAGAGTAACTGAGCATAATGGGACCTGATCGATTCATGGAACATTTTTCCACAGACAACTCAGAGTTGAACAGAGGAAATAATTCACCAGTACTAACGGATGATAAAGCAGATGTTTGTACTGTAGACATCAGCATTCATCTGGAATCTGGACAGCTTAGTTTAGAACACATGGTATAGGAATGATTGGTAGTGAGAGGAAATGCTGTGAACAAGTTTACATATATCTCTTTCCAAACACAGACCTTCTGCTTCTTGAAACAAACTTCAAGTTTAATGCCAAAACCCAACCAAATAAATTCACAACCCTGCCTCTGAGTGATTACATTTTTTGCTGGTCTTGCCACAAAATTGTGTGATTTCATTAACTGTACTATTTCAACATCAGAAATACATCATCCTCTGCATGTTTGTATACATTAGTTAGCACTCATTTTCCAGACATCCACATCAGTAATAACAGTGACATGTTCTTAAAAGATTTGCAAGCATGGATGAGCATTGCTCACATACAGAGGGCAAAACAAAACAGGAAACTAAATGTATTTTTGGGGGTTTTTTATTTTACTAAGAGCTTCTGGCACAGCATAACTCCATTCTATGCTGTCATTCCAGATCACAGATTTGAGAAAAACAAAACACATTCCATTTACATTTCAGTCTGTGGTATACTATACGTAGCATGGAATTTCTCTGTAAGCAACATTCACTTAGGTACAGCATTATTTACTAATTAAGTGTTTGGGAATGCATTAAACAATTCTTATACAATCAACAGTGTACTTTCCAAGGACTCTAGAATGTATATTCTCCAGAGATTAAGAATTACCTACCACAGTCAGTCACACAAAATCCCAATACTTGTTTACTTTCCAAACAGCCTTACTAGAACACAAAACCGAAACCCAAATATTTACTGTAACTGACTGTTGTTTTTGTAAGATGGTCTGCCATTCTGTAAATCAATACTTTGTAAAAAATGTTTCATTTGCATGTGACAATATGGGGCAACACCCTCTACTAGGAAATAAATTCATTATCTGTGCCAGGTAGTTTTTAATAACTTCCCTGTATTCTTCTTCTTCATGATAGAACTCTTGATCAGAAATTCATATAGAAAATATGAAATTGGAAAATAAACCAAATTCACAATCAATAGAAAATATCAAATCCATTGTAATAGCAGTAAGTTATAGACATAAATGATATTTTTATATGTATTCAAACACAGGCATAAAATAAAATTACTTTTTACCAACTGTATGACTGGTGCTCATCTAGAGCATCAGCGTGGTAAAGAATGGATATCAATATAGTGGTTTTTTAAAAACCCAAATAACTTGTTATGCGAAATACAGTGAGTTTGACATTACTTTGTGAAAAACCTGGCAGAAGAGATAAGGTTTTAGACTAGCACAGGCACACATGATGCATTACTGGATGATTACCCTGAACAGTTCTTTATGTATTTTGAAATGTACTCAACTAAGTAACTATACTTTATAATTATGAATAATGTATAAGGCATTGTGTTAAGAAAAATATTTAAATCCTGAATTGATATCATCAATGGAAAAGAACTGCCAGACTTCATGCAAAAAATTTACAGTATCAGATAAAAGAGATGGCCATTTGAAGTAACTAAGAGTAGAAATGCAGAACTGTATCAAGGCCTTCCATGAACATTCCTGCTGACCTAGGAGGAAGATTCATCTATGCAGGATTAATATTTGAAGGCAATATCTGCTCAGCATTCACTGCAATAAAGGATGCACAGGCACTGTACATCCAGTAGAGGGAACAACAAGAATCCAGAAATCCTATTTTTCCAGGCAGAGTTATATTCACTTATGCAAACAGAACATCCCAGTGCATGGAGCCAAGAGGTAAAATAAGATTCATGAGGGTGGCTATGGATATAGATGCTCAGCTATGAAGGGAAGAGAACTTTCACATGGGAAACTAACAGAAATTCTGCACACCAACAGTTCGCAGAAGAGCATTCTCATGAAGCCAAACTGCTGTGTGCATTAAACCATTGTTTTGGTGGTCCTTCATACTGGATCCTAAATTGGCTGTTCACTAAACACACCAGACCTCAGTCAAGTGATTTTTGAGAATGTAGTTTTATTTAACATAAAACAACTTTTTGAGCCACTGGATAGGTATTTTTAGATTAACTAATACTTACACTAGAAAACTTCAGTTCACTTAGTATTCTAGCAAGCCTCTTTTTTCCACTGTAAATAGCAATGTTCAAATTCTTACCTGTTGAGAATGAGTGAATTTAAGACTGCAACTGAATCCCTTATGAAATCAAGTAAAACACTAAAGATTAACTCAATATGACCCATTTCTGGTTTACATTCTATACTGCTTGCTATGTCACCTCCCTACCATGAAACATCTACAGAAATATCTATAGTTAATCCACACATGACTAAATCTGGGTATGTGCAAAAATAATTCTGTAATTAGAATGTCCAGAATTACACAAGTTGTATGCATCATAAGGTCCTTTTTAAAGTTATTTTAAAACCTCTTGTGTACATCATTGCTTAGAATTTTAAAAGCGTGAATTGCAACTGACATGCTGTTTGGTTTCATGTAAGATGTGTTCATACTGGCAAACCAATTTTTTTTCCATAAGAAAAAACTTTTATACTCCTTTAGTCTGAGTGGCTTTTATCTTACACCAACAGAAACAATAAAATCAAAGAGAAAGAGAAGTTTCTCCAAGAGCTGTCCTCATAAAGGAAAGAATTATGTTAACTCACAGTAATTATAAATGTAGTCATAACACTGGCTGCAACATAACCTAGACATGCCTGTTCTAGCTTTGGAATAATTTCCTGGGATACTTACAGAGATCTAGGTGGGACAGCACTGAGCTCAGAGATGACTGGTAAAATGGTCTATTTTGGGAGTCAGAAGCTCAATGGAATTGAAAGCTTTACAACAACAATACTTCACAAACAATACAATTTGAATCCTTACACAAGATTAGCAAATCAAATTTATAACTACACTTCCTTGTAACCTTCAACATGCTGGGATGGTCAGTGCCCTCACTTCCCTAGGTTTTGCCTTCATGTTTATTGGAATTAATACTTTCATTCTTCAAACGGCCCATTCATGGATGAGACTGGAATGTCAGATCAATCATTACTATTTGTTTAAGAAACACACTCCTCTGCAGGCTCCTTTGAAATTTGAAGTTAGATGCAGTTTTGTTGTAATCTTAGCTAAAGTTGTGAGTTAAATATTGACCTCAATTTAAGTCCTATCTATACATTAAAAATACCAACAACCTAGCTTGATATGGCACTGGAAAATTAGAGGACAGGTAAAGGCCAATTTACACAACTTATCAGTTGCTCACACCACCAATTCCTAGTGTGGTTACTTGCTTACAATACTCACACGCTATTAGTGTTTCACAGATATTCACAACTACTTCCACCTCTCCAGAATAAGCAATCCACTAATAATTCAGACAGCAGCAAAATCCACTGTAATAAAAGAACCAGTAAATGTGCACCTGAGTTTACCCTGATGCACAAAAATGAGTGACTTTCTTGTACAGGCACATTATCTCACGATCACCTTGCACTGTGGTACCTGCTTGGGCTAACATGAAGACATGAGTTACACAGCAGGAAAAAACGCAGCAACATCATCTGAAGTTCACAGTGGTTGTCCTTACCCTGTGGCTTCTCTCAACACCTACAGACTGCCCACATGAACTCAGATCCACTGCTCTTCTATGCCAGCACTGGCAGAAGGATGTAAAGGTCATGTACAACCATCAGCACAACTCAGGGCACTCCTCCAAATTCCCCGATTTTGCTCCTGATGCACTAAATTATTCCAGGAGACCTGGCTGTCTGTACACAAAAGCATTCTGACTGCTCCTGCCCCTCAAATGACTCCTGTGCTCAGGCCATGTACGGGGCCAGGAATGCAGAGGATGCTGCAGTGGCTATGAGGAGAGGAGACAGAGGAACAGTGCACAGGCAGGAAGACATGACCTTTTTGCTCTCTTGACTCATGTGCAGATATCAGGGGACAAAGCAGACCAACAAAAAGGCTCCTAAACATAGAATCAGTACAAGATCATGCTTACATGTCAAAAAAACCAAAACAAATCATTTTTCCCTTCATTACCTATTTCTTTTTTCTTAGGTAGGAAATGAGACTTCAAGCAAGAAAAACATTGACACTTAAGATTAAAGAAGTTCCAACAGAAAATTTTCCTTCTAAAAACTTAATCTGGGAGTAGAGACTTCAATACAATATTCTAGACATGCTTTGTTATCTAATTGCCTCTTATGGAGAATTAAAGTGACATTACTGCGTAGAACCAAAGATGCACTCTCCAATCTTCTTTAATACATTTCTTTTCCTAGGTTTAAAGAAAACAGCAACATTAATCAGAAATAGTAAGTATTTATGCTACAGAAAATGTAGCCCATCCTCCCTAGGAGATATAATGGTTTCTCATATTGAATTTTATCTGTATACTACTCTGACCTGTTTTCTATTCCATTATGTGAAATTACTGATGGATATATATGCTGAGATGGAAGAAAAGGCAAAAGACACCTCACAGAGTGGGAGATTCTAAGAAGGAAGTGATACTCTATGTTCATAATTCTTCTTTATATGATTTTTAGAACATACTTTATCCATCCCGGGAATCACAGTCTATTTAGGAGGTACAAACATTATCCAACTTGCATCAACCCTCAAAGTGACTGTGCTTTGCAATGATACAAATGGGTGACCAAGTAATTAGTTTGCAGAATTACAAAAAAGGGTGACTTCTCCACTATATTGTGCATACTATTCATAAATTTTAAGGTAATTTAGGTAATGTAGTCTAAAACCACATGACAAGCTGACACTTTATCTCCTCAGTAAGACAATACTATCCAGCAAATATGTTTGAGATTTTCAACTTTGTCCAATGTTTTATGACATTTATACACAAGAAGTGATAGACACTTTGCTCCTAAAATAAGAAATAACACTGTAGCATGGGTACTTCCCCCAAATTTCACAGCTAAGAAAGGAACACCACTGTTTACTCCTTTACTTTTCCACAGTTCACTATTTCTAGTACATTTTGAAGGTGTTCTTTGAACAGGCAGTGATCTCTTACTGAGATGCTGTAAGGCACTTCCGGATAAGCAGGAGGAAGCGGGAGAAGCAAAATGAGTATTACTTTCTGCAAAAGCTGAGTCATAGTTACAAATCTCCATGCAATACCCCGCCCTTTGTGCCCTCCTGCTTACAGGCTGCAGCAACCTTCAACTCGCTACAAGTCGAAAGTCGTGTTCAAAAACCAAACAATGAAATCAGCAACTTTTGTAACATGTCACATGAATCTGTGACCATGACTTTGGGAAAGTTTAGAAAACATTGCATCTACTATTCTAATAATGTGACAAGAAGTTCTTGTTTAGATGGCCTATTTATAATACTGTGTAGGACTAGGAGTTTCAGCCTGAAAAGAAAAAGGAGGTATTATTGGGAACTGACTAACAGTGACAACGGCTACTAATGGTTCTCCATTATTATGTGTGGGCTCACACTAGGAACTGCAGGGAATTAATCAACACAGGCTTATTATGTCATAGAGTGACCAACTAATCCAAGTCAATGGAAAGACTTGTGCTGCTTTCAATAGCACTTGGATCAAACAAGCCACAACACAAAAACAACCCAACCCCAAAACAATTGATATCAAACCCTTGGGCACACACTAAATGAGGAAGACTGAAGTTCCCAAACTGACATATTGTCTGTGAATAGCCAGATTCCCAGACTTCTGATCACTCACAAACAGAGTTAACTGCAAGTAAACCTGGGAGCTGTTTCAGCTTCACGTTGGTCAGTTTATACACCCAGGGTTTGCAAACAATGCTAGAAACCCTTGTCACTGTTGGAGATCTGTTAGTGCCTATGGTCTATTCACCCAACCAACTGACGCTACTTAACATGCTCTGTCTTTCTGCAAAGAGTTAACATCACCAAGTAGAGGGAGAAACATGTATGAGCAAACCTAAAGAAAAAACAGCCTCAACCTTTTGCTAAATGAACACACCCTCTGCGCAGCTGAACTGCACTGACAAAGCTATACAAGGACCTAAATGCCAACTGCATTTTTGTACTGTGTATCTCTAACACATTGTACAGGATCAAGTTGTTTTTACACTTTAATGGACAGTTTATGTTCTTACCTAATTTATCTAAATGGAATGGGGTAAGCCTATTGTATATGTTTAGAAAAGGATGGAAGCAAAGAACCAGAACTTCCTGGTTTCACGAATGTTTAAGTTCATACTATGCAATATGAGCTTGTATATAGTCTGTATATTCCAACTGTGCCTCAAAGACCCAAACTAGACACACAGTCATGACACATAGCTACCATGAGCTTATTCAGAACTTTGGGAACTCTCCATATGCAGAACAAGATGGAATAGACATCCACAGTGTACTTCAGAAAAGGACTGATTTGACCTCCAGTGTCAGATGTAATAAGGGCTTTCGTAAACCATTGAGATTTTGAGGAAAGGTATCTGAAGAGACCCAGAAAGGGTACTAGTGGAATTCAGCATGTTCTCTGTATATTGTATCATACAATGAGAACAAAAGGAGACCACGAAGAAGGGTTAGAAAGTATTTCTTCCTCTGCGTGACTTCTCTCCTTTAATTTACTTCAATTCTGAGAGAAACGCTCTTTAATGAATCTAAGTGTGATAAATACATGTTATAGTATTGGCTTTTTGCAAGTCTAAAGTGTGTGGTGGGATTGTGAAAAACATATTATTGCATTAGTTTTTGTGTGCAAAATGGGTATTGTGAATGTGTAGTTTAAATCTTATGAGAGCAGCCTTGTTATAGTTTTGTAATAATAACTAATGCCTTTATTTCTGTTACTAACTCAATGTAGATATAGTGGCAAAATGGTTAATATAGTTATTTTATGAAGGTTATAGTTTTACTTATAAGAGCCAAACTGCCTGCTGGATTGCGTAACATCTGAAGAACGGTGCCAGGAAGACCCCTGCTACGGATATGTCAGCTATCAACAACTGCCATCCGCAAGAACTTCGGAAAAGGCCCAAGCTGGAGAAGATAACAAGAAACTGCCAAAACCACAAGCTACGAAATACACATGCTCTAAAAAGGTGGGACCAAGGAGGGGCCATGCTAAACAGTTCTTGAAAAAGTTTTAATATGCATTAATGGCCATGAATAGACATTAGGCTGATGCAATACAGAAACTATTTAAGGTGTCTCCTGTCAATAGCAGGCATGCTTTTTTGGCAGAGTGCCAAGCATCCAGCACTGTTTCTTTGCTTTGTTTATCCCCTATTGTCCTTTACTAAACTTTTAAATTTTAACAGGAAAAGTGAACCTTGTTTTTCACACTAAGTATTTAGCAAAACCATGCAAAGACCATGAGAGTCATCTTCCCAAACATATGAACACCAAAATTCCTGTGACTGAATGATTCAAGAGTTAACATTACAACACATTAAAGGGACAGTTTACAGTAATGAACTGTCCAAATTGTAGGTCTTACTTTTAATAAGAGTATCATCATAATAAAATAAGTTACAAATGCTGGAGAACACAACTAACCAGAAACTGCAAAGCTCATCTTTAAGGAACATTAAGTGTCTGTGTGAGGGAAATAAAATGAAAACAACTTCACTGTCATGCTTGGAGGGTTTGCAGAAGACAAATTAACAGACAGTGGAAGTTTTATAAGAGGAAGGTACCCCAAAATCAATGAAACTAAGTGTGGAACACTTCCACAATACTAATGTATTTTTCAGTCTTAGATTCTTTGTTACACATCACCAGCTACTTGCTGACAGCCTTTTGTGTGCTCAGTGAGAAAGGATATGGAAATCAAGATTTAACCAAGCCTTTAAAATGATTGCTGAAAATAATTTTAAAAGAGTTATTTGCTTTAAAGATCTGAATCAAACATGATTTATTTTATTCTATACAGAGGGTCGTTCTATTTCATATCTAGATTTTCATTGCAGCACTTAATGTTGTACAAGATTGCAGATCCTTGTCCACTTCGAAATAGCAAAGTAACACTTAGAACAAACATTTCCTCAACTCACAATCAGGAACACTTATTAAAAAAATGTGTCACCTTGTTTTATGGTTCAAATGTACTATAAAAATGTTCCCAAGAAACATCTGGTTTGTATTCACACCAGTTTGGTTTAAATACATATGTCAACAGATAATCCTCATATTCCAAGTCGAGTGAAAACAGACCTTTTCAGCAAATTCGGCCTCACTTGAATTCATTCTGAAATAAGTGATAATTTCTACTTTGTTTGGTGCAGAATATCATCCACTAGTGCTAAAACTCTCAATGAACTTCAAAATCTTACCTTGAAAAATCAATTCTTACCTCATCCTGCATCCTGTTATCACTGATCTCAGCAACACAGAAATATATTCTAAGGGATCATTAAGTAAACAAGCCTGGGCCTTTTTAGATTTGAAACTATACTTTTCAGAGAGCTGACAACAAACATAAAAAATAATCATAACACCCTTTATTACAGATGCACTGCTACTTTCAACAGCTGAAAACTTTCTTTTCAGTGCAAAATAACTTAGCATTTAAGCAGAATAGCAATCATGAAACAACAACAAAACTCTGCAGCAGTTATCAAGCAGCAAAAGAACAAAGCCTGAGTTTCTTCACCTGCATTTTCAAGACCTTACAAAGATTGCACTAAAGACAGCATAAATACCCAGGAGGTAGGCAGGGTACTAAACTAATCACAGCTATTAAAAGCAGTCAGAATCAGAGAAGTTAAAGCAAAATCAGGCTTAGTTTTAAGCACTCTGTTTAGTGTAGCAAAAAGGTTAAAACAAACAATTATTTTTTCAGATTACAAAGGGCTTTTAAGACATTAGCTACCATGACAAGCTATTGTAAGTCATGTTTCTAAAATGCTAATAAAACAATGGTAAATTAGATGAAAATTAAATAAAAGTAAGTTTTTAGTAAAGTTTTGGGCAACATTCAAGGAGTATGCAACTCAATCCTTAAAAACCATTTCATTTTTTGTAACACAAATCAAATTTAAAAGGCTAAAAAAATCAACTTATAATTAGGCATGTGGTAGCACTGAAATGCTTTTTCAAAACTAATTTAGTGATGTTACTGAAATGAAGGAGGAACCAAGCTTTTGTAGGGAATCTCTCCAGTTCCAGAAAGTATGCCAAATTAGACAAAAGCTAATTAGAAAGCCTTAGAACACCCTGTTTTTTCAACAACATAGAAAAACCAATCAGTGTGAAGAAAGGAAACCAAGGAGCAAACTCTGCCACCCAAAAACCTACACACCCAGTCGTGCATCACTTCAGTGAGCAAGAAATGTCACTGAGCTCCACAGGAACAGGGTCACACCCCATTTGGAAAACAACTTCACCTCACCTTCATTACTTCTAAATGTAGGGCAGAAAGAAGATACCATCTCAGAATCATTCAATTAAATAAATATTTTAAGATATAAGCATGCAGAAAAGTCACCAAAATTAAAGATTAAAGCCTCACAGAGCAACTTCTGATAACGTTTAAATCTGTTGCCTTTACATGTGTTCATGGGTGGTTTTGCCTCTGCTGTGCATTCAACGGAATGAGTATTTAGGATTTAGGATTTCTGCTAAGCATTGTGTTCACTTGACAAATGTTCCACAGTGTCCCATTGTTTATGGAAGTCTCAAAATGGCAGTCATGATCTACTGAGCCCATTTTCAACATCTCATTTAGTTAGGCATTCCAGAGCAAAAGACAAATTCCAAAGAATGCACAAACCTAAACACATATAAAAACAGGAGCCTTTGGGGAAAACAATGAGGGTTTAGCTTGTTTTAAACTTCTTTACATAACTGTGCCTGCTTTGCAAAATGTATTTCTCATTGTGATTTACAGTATACTACAGCTCTTCCTTTGTGAACTTAATAAAGTTATCCACATTTTTTAAATAACAGTTCAACATGACCACTGACAATCTTTGATAAAGGCAAGTAACAATCCAGAGGGGGGAAAAAAAAAAAAAACAAAAGGGGACCTAGTGGATACAGAGGAAGCAACAGTAAGTTTTGGAAGAAACAAACAGAACAGAACAAAAGTTTCAAAGAGCCTTAGCTGTATCAAGCAGATTTATGTGAAATATTTTGACTTTACACTCCTGGAAACTTTGATCTAGGGGTGGAGAGTGAGGTGGGTGAGGACAGGGAGGATTAGAATGGAGAACAAAGCAATAGGGTTTAATGTACTTCTGAATTTTGAGAGCCACATTTAATGTAAACTTGAAAGTTGCACTGTTGGTAAACAGCAGGGGCAACAACAAAAAGTTCATAAATTCTGTAATATGCTCTGTCATGACAAATGCTACTAGCTAACAATCCTGCACTGACCTGGTGCATAGACTAGGTCAATTGACAAAATGTCAATTACAAATTATTAGACTTATGAAATTGTTTAATGTTGAAAAGCTATGATAGCCTTATTATATAAATTAAACTTTGATTAATTCACAATACACCATCATAAAATTTGTTAGAGCTGAATGCTTTAAAGTCTTATCAAGACTTGAGAGCAGAAATAAAAAGGGCACTTTTTTGGATATATCATCCAAATTTTCAATCATATAACAAATGCCACAAGTGGAAGAAATACATTTGTGAGACTATTGGACTACAGCAGAGTCTATGAAAACCTGCCTTGTTTCAGTTCGTGTATATGTTGCAGTAGTTGCTCTGCAGAAAGCAGTAAATGGTCAAAAGAAACAGATAAAGCCTTTAATGTGCAATTTTTAATTATCTCAGGTCCTTACAAGATAAACAGCCTTAACGCTCACCACATTGCCCTGGCAGGCATGATACACCTTCTGTCTTTGTCAGAGAGCATTAAACAACTTAGCCAAAATACCCTGTGGTAAACTGCACATATCCTAAATTTCTTGCTCACATCTTAACTACCCTTTTCTACCTGAAAAGCGGAAATCATCATGATCACTGACAATTCTGCTTTCCTCAGAGAAAGGAAGTTATCATGCAAGGAATAAGATAAAGTAGCTCCTTCATTTCTCAAAGAGCCATGAATTCTTTAATTTGGTGCTGCTAGAAACACAGGAGACTCCCATGAAGAAAACGACAGGGTACTGACTTAGTGCCTACGCCTGATAAAGGGCTCTTCATAAGTAACAGCAGAACTGCCCACACTGAGGGATTTAGAACATTTTTTTAAACATAAATGTTCTCATATACCTCCTCCAGATTATCCCCACTTCCACAAAAAATTCTGTCATGTCCCTTCTTGAATCCCATCTTTGCTCATTAGATTCAAAGCCACGAGTGTAATAAATAGCTTTAAGGGTAACTGCCATTCTCCACCTTGCATAACGTAACCACCTAATGAGAAAATGGTATCTCAAATACATTTCAAATGCATCACGTTTTCTCCAGAAGGAAGAAGCCAGACTGCAAGAACTGACTTGACATTCAGCTCTGGTTCATACCAAAAGGAAATCCTTATGACTGAAGGAGAGTAACATGTTCAAGTCACAGAAGAAACTCCCAACGAGATTTTTGGAGAGCTCCCACAAATCACAAAGACTGCCAAATCTCCTCTACAGCCACAGGAAAGTGCAATTATCATTTAGCAACAAAACAGCAACTCCCCCAGGCAGAACTAAATCACAAACATCATACTGAGAAACAGAAATAGCTCCTCCTTTCCCTGTGCCCTCAGGCTTGTAATTAAAGGAAACTCAAAAGAGATCCTCTTTATTTCTATTCCTTGAAAACAAAGAGCCCTGTTGAGTCAGGGAAATCCAGCTTCCACCAGAAACTTCTTCTGGTCTGCCCTGAAAATAGTTTCCAGACATAGAAGGCAACAGAAAATACATGGTGCCTTTTTTTAAAAATAAGATCGATAGACCTAAGTTGTTAAATGTATGTGGAAGGTCATAAGTCTCATAAGAATTAGAATGCCTTGATTAGGCTAAAAAGGTAGATGTTTTCAGATGAAAGGGTAACTGACAGTTAGAAGTGAAGAGGGGCCATCATGGAACTTGAAGAACAGCTGTTAATTATTACCCGTGTGAAAGCAAAGGGCTGACAGGAAGAATAATGACAAAATCAAGTCCCAAATTTATGTTTCTGTTGAAAGCAGTTTTTAAGTGTTCACCTGAGTTAAAAAAGTTAGCTCTGAGCTTATGTTTTGAAGGCACTGTATTAGTCCACTCAGATTACTTTGTGAAAATACTCTCCAAATGCTGACAGGCCATTTCTGCCGTTCAGCTCGTGGGAGCCATTCCAGTGCCTGGTAGCTGTTTGGGTTCATCCCAGTAACTTCCATGAGGACACTCAGTACCTTAAGCAAATACATTCTGGGATGGGAATGAGAAGAATCCATAGCTCTGCTGTTGAGGGCATTTATTATGCAAGGCTCACACCAAGTCTGATACTGCTCAGTGCTCACAGACTTTCTGGAAGGTTGTTTCTGACAGGGCACCACCTCAAAGCCATGAAGGGCGAATGGAAAATTCCAGGAAAGCTTCAGTTCAAATCACAGGACTTTTTTTCCAGGACAAGGGGATTACTTAACTATTTTGCAAGGAGGTTCTAGCAAAGGGTAGTACATCACCTGCAGAGGTGTACAATCAATAAAGATCTTCTCTTCAGGTTTCAGTAAGATTTACAATGATATTCTGGCAGCTGTTTTCTTGTCAGCATGCAGTCATCCAGGTGACTAAATGGTGAGGTAAGCATGGCAAATGCCCCCTCCAGAGGAGATGCAGTGTTACCTCCACACAATATATCCCAAGGCTGCTTTGCTGCACTTGGAGCAATTAATTGTGCAACTACACATTTATGGGTCCAAACACCATTCTGCTTGACAGGTGTGTCCACACCAGCATGTAACCAGGAACACCTTAGTGAAAAAGTAGCAGCTATTACATTTCTAGAAGCTAATGAACTAATCAGGGCTTTTGATGGAGAACACAATTTTAGGAACAGCACAAATTTGCTGATACAGTTTTCCAGAATTTCTGTTTTAAAACAGCTGAAGGAGAAAGGCTTGTATTGCTGAAAGCTTGCCCACTTCTCTCTTCTCTTCTTCACATGACTCAATCTAATAAAAGGCTCAGCCACTCTGTAATAACCACACCATCCTCCCTTGGAATGCTCTGGGACAGCACAATTTAGTTCAGGTTTCCTTGCACTACACCATCCCTACACACACACACACACACACACACACAACAAAGCCCTTCAAATGGCACATGCAACCTCCACAAACAGATGCCACTGCATCACAAAGAAAGGCTGAAAAAGAAGGATTGCCAATATTGAACTACCTTTTCTAGTACACTGCCACACAAATAGGGCTAAACTTCTACTTCCTTCAGTTTTCCAGTTGAGACTTTGACTAAGCCTACTCAAAACCATTTGGGAATAATCCCAAATTAACTATTTGGTTAAACTGTGGAATGAAAATATCCCTAGTTTAGTTTTAGTTCAGATTAGTTTAGTCTATATTTAGTTCAGCACTTATCTTTCAAATAAAAAAAACCCCCAAACTTAAGAGTGAGAGCATCCTGATGCAGCCACATCAGCCCTATAGGGACAGAACTTTGCACGCTCAGTTTTGCCTTCTGGAAATTTCAACCTACAACCCCTTTACAAGGACCTTTATTTGGTGCTTATTGCATAACTCTTAGTGATTTTTTTCTAGATGTTTCACCTGCTCACAGTGACTAGTGCACCAGAAGCTACCTGTTGATTATATAGTTCCTTGATTATATGGCTCCTTGTTTAACATGGCCCACCACATTTTCCTTGAACTCAGTCTGGGGAAATGCCATCTCAAATCAGAGATCTATTTACTGTCTGGTCTGTCCACATAAAGCAACAGCTTTGAGAGACAGACATACAGTCACTGACTTCTGTGAACAATTTCACAGAAAAAGCCCCAACCAACCAACCCATGAAAATAACCCACATTCAGAAGGGATCAGAGGACACAGCAGCTTTTTAATACCAGTACTGAAATACAAAGAGTTACAGTAAAGAGTGTGTAAGCCTTGCCTACCAAATACTACCATTAAAAGCTCATACATGTGGCCTAAAATCTTTTCACATTATCTGATTCTTAGAAAAAAGACAAAAGAGACAAGGCCAGCTCCAGCAGGGAAGTGTAAACAATTGCAGGCTTCAGTCTTTCACAGAGTCCATGACCACAAGGGCTACGGAACATCCTCAGGCTGCTCTTGAGAGACGGACTTGGCAACTGGAACAGAAATGAACCAGCATCCTTTTAAGATTCTAGATATAAGCTACTGCTGTCATTGCTGTAGTTGAGAGAACGACAGTAATATCAATGGCATCCCTGACACGGTACTTATGTAATAATTAATTGCGGGGAATGTCACGTTCCAGTGGGCGTAGAAACCATCCCCCGGGGTAATGGATTGCTTTTCTCTACTAGGAGAGCACAGCAAGGAGCAAGAGCAGCACGCTTTGCTGTTTTCCCTCGCTCCCAGCGGGATACAGCGTTACCCTTTCACTCAGTACCCGGCAAAGGGAGCTTTCGCAGCCGCGCTGGCTCCCTTGCTGATGCCGAATAAAGGCGAGCCCACGGCACGGCA
>VZTX01004035.1:0-15640 GCA_013400915.1 Pardalotus punctatus | reverse complement strand
GACGGACGGGCGCAGCTGCGGGGCCGGGGGGGCGCGGGGCGGCCGCGCTCTGCCCCGCACACCCCGCACCGCCAGCCCTGCCCCGCACAGCCCGGGCTGCCGGGCAAAGTGACCCCGCCGGGACGGTCCCCGGCTCCCCGGGATGCGGGTCTGACCGCCCCGGCTCTCCCGGGCGGTTCAGCCGCGGTGGCCCCGGGTGATGCTCCCCGCGTGTGGCCGGAGCAGTTCTCTCCATCACCGCTCCTGGCTCTGTCGCCGCGCTTTCCCGGAGCGCTTCACCGCGGCCCGGGAGCGCGGGACAGTCGCGGGCACGGGGAGAAGGGAAACGCCGGGTCCTGCCCCGGGGCAGCAGCAGCGCACGGTCAGCGCCTGGCCGGCTCTGTAGAGCAAACTACAAACGCACATGTTTAATAAATCCATGCTAATTTACAAAGAAAGAACGCCTTGATGTATTTCCTGTCTATTTCCCCGTGAAACACCAAATACTACAAGTAAAGCCTTTCTACTGATGTTAGGCACAAACTTGTTTTACATAATTTGCACAATTTAAACTCAGCCAAGAGCTGAGGGCTTTCGAACTACAGGTGTTGTCCATAGTAGGTTATCTCTGGGTCAGGGATGTGCTCTGAAATAAAGCCCCTCACTCATTACAAGGTCGAGATGATGCTGTACCATCATATTTAGATCATGGCTCGTAGGGAAATCTGGGGGGTACTTAGTCACCTATGGCATGACCTTATATTCCCACTCAATTTAGTAACAACAGTTGGTTTCTTATAGGACGTGTGAGATTTAATTTATTAACAGTTTCTAGGATAAGTGGAGAGAAGTCAGAAAAGGCAGGAGATGAGCAGA
Source organism: Pardalotus punctatus (assembly GCA_013400915.1). Classification (NCBI taxonomy): domain Eukaryota; kingdom Metazoa; phylum Chordata; class Aves; order Passeriformes; family Pardalotidae; genus Pardalotus; species Pardalotus punctatus. The sequence continues at coordinate 14,785 of VZTX01004035.1, read as the reverse complement.
TGAAGGGGAAATACTCAGAGGGATGGAGCTCCCAGAGAAATGTAAGTCTTGCCTGCCTCTCAAATAGAACATTAGCAGTTACTTATCAACAGAGATGTTAATTACATTGTCCTGAGTGATTTCTTCTTCCTGACTTAAATTATATGGTTATGATTTTCATATCAGCTTTTACCTTTTGCTTAGCTTTGAGCTTTTTTATTGAATAACAGAGTGGAATCTGTCAGAATACTAAAACGGTTGTGTTCCGAGAATGATGTTTCAGGCATCTGGGGGAAAAAAAAGCTTCCCTTTACATTCAGATCCTCCCCTTTACATTCAGATCCTATCCTATCCTATCCTATCCTATCCTATCCTATCCTATCCTATCCTCTCCTATCCTATCCTATCCTATTCATTAGGATGGCATGTGGGAATATTGATATATGTTTGAGTATGTAAAATCCTGGTAGGGAAATACCAGAAGAACTTGCCTCTCTATGTTCCAGAAAAAAATAAGTGCTGCAGTTTAGCCCTGAGATAGCCAGTGTGTCACAGGTGTTCATCCCCCTGTGTTTAAACTCTGAATTAATTCTGCTCTCATTGGCCCTTCGTCTCCTTTAAGCTGGGACAAGATATGTTGCAAGAACTTTTAGCTTGTTGAAGGGCATTTGGCTTTTTGCATTCTGAGCCAAAAGTGAACCGAAAGGGTGTTGGGTTTTTTTTCCTAGCTGATCACTAGCATTAACTAAACCAAGAAAGAGGTAAAATTAATAAAACATCAGAGGGGATGTGCTCTGAAATACAACCTAATTAAGATGTCAATTTAAATAAATCACTTACTGCTGTTGGAACTAAATAATGAATGTGAAAAGCTGTTTATATGCAAAAGATATCTGAAGTTTTCTTGGAAAAGTAATTGTTTAAAAATTCTGTATTTTTCATTCTTGCTCTTATAAATAATCAGGCAGGCTATTCTCTTATCAATTTTATATTTCAGTGAATCTGAGTTTGATTGTCATGTAAGCTTCCTTGTGAGTAATTATAATCATAATTTCACATCACTCATTAAATGAAAGTTGTTTTTTCCCCTAAATCCCCTAACCTACTTCTATCATGCCAACAAAAGCATTCAGAAACTGGCACTGAGGTGCAGCTCTGATATAAGTTTTCTCTTTCCCTGTGACTCATTTGACATTAACATAATTATGCTACAGGAGTCAAAGTGATTTTCCAACTATGAGTAATGCACAGCACTAGACCGAATGTTTACAAGACACCGAGGCATATCAGCCAGCTGAAGTAACCAGCTGCTGATAACAGCTGAAGTAAGTTGGGGAATTAAAAAGTCTTATAGCACAATTATCCTTCTTTGGCACTCGGTGTCACGCAGGGCTGGGAGGTGTCGTGTGCCCTGGGGGGAAGGATCCAGAAACAGGACTGCAACGAGGAGAAGGCTGAGCCTGTGGGTTGTTCACACAACAAGTTCTTCATAGTTTTCTTCCCACTTGCATATTTATGGCAGAGTCGTGCTCAAAGGGGAGCAGTGATCTTTTCAAGAAGTGGCTGTATTTACCAGAGTTCATTTCAAAACACAAGTGACACACATCCTCTCAGCCAGGAAAAAAAAGATCAAAATGAAACAACAACAAAAAAAATGAGATCATCTCACAAATGCTTTGAATCATGTGTATGGGAATAACACAAAAGAAAACCAGTAAGGATAAGGCAAAATTGAGTGCTGTTGCCACAATGAGATAGTTTTTCTCTGTAATTAAAGTATCTGTGCAGGCTAGTGATAAAAAGTACAAAGAAGAATTACAATTAATATGTTCTGTATAAGTAGCATAAATAGTAAATACAAAATTTTTATGCCATGTGAACAAACAATAAAAATATAAGACAATCTTAGTGGTCAAGACTTGTTTCAAGTGTTTCCTGAGATTTTTAGAAAGTACAGGCTTCTCAAGATTTTAAAAAGTAATTTAAGGAATAGGTTACTTTTTTTCTGACTTGGTTGGTTTTTTTGTTTGTGTACAAGTAGATTCTTGAATGAAACTGGGTCACTTTGTATTTATAAATTTGTCTGCTTTGGCTGGATATCCTTCCGATCAGGCCTAATTCAGTAATGGGCTGAGAACCCAGAACATCACTGGTTTCAAACGTCCTATGAGGATTAGCTGTGAAGGTAGAAAGCTAATTTTGAAATACCAACTCAAACCTACTACAATTTGCTAGAGTAGTAGAATGGAAAATAACCTGTTAACAACTTCCTTATACAATACCCCAGTAAAGCAAGTAGGGAAGAGGGTCAAATGCAGAGAACAGTGCTGATAGCAGAACAATTAGCAGAAAGAATGAGTTCCAGGAGACGTATTTGAAGAATTCAGAAGAAAATTGCACGTCACACTGCGTGCTTTATTTCACAAGAAAATCTGCTGAGGTCAGACACTTGGCATGCTCTGACTATCGTCACTGACTCTCAGAGCTGGATGAGGACCAGAACTGGGAAAAAAAAACTTTTCGTGGTTGAGGAAGGCTGGAGGGGAAAAGGTTTGCCACAGTACCTTGTACTTACAACATTCCCCATTTTCTGGGAGAGTCAGGACTTGGAGGTTTTCTTTTTCATTTGGTTTTCATGATGCATGACAATGGGCAAACTCTAAATGTTTCCTTCGGTTTGGCCACTTCTTACTTTCTAAGGGATGGCTTGGTGGAGATGGCTTTGCATTCCAGCTGCTACTACAATGACCAGCATGAATGTATTTAACACATGTTAATAAAATCAGCCAGCAGAACCCAAACAAAATGTAAACAGAACAATCCAAGCCCTATCAACAGAAATAAATTCCCACAGCAAAATTTAGCCGTTTAAATTTAATCTGATTTGCTGTAGGCTGATCAGGACTGCAGTTTTATAGTTACAAACATCCACCTTATAGCGTGCAGTGCCACTGGATTTACATCTGATTTCACTGCTTTTAATTACCCATATCCCTAACCACCAAAGCTCACCCCTCAGCTCAGGTTGCTAAAATGTATTCCAGTATTACCAGAGCAGGTTCCTGGACTTCTGGTGTTATTCCTTAGAGTACCACGTAACAGGAGGTGTTTGTAACACAGTTCTGCTCAGCTCCATGCCTAACAAATAAATTTGGGAGTCCCCAAATAAAGCGGTCTTGGAAGTAATACCTCTGCAATACTCTGCATTTCTACTTCTGCCTTTCCCACTTGGCTCTAGAAGAATTGTCTTCTTACGATGATTTTCAGAGCAGCTGTACTCATGCTCCACTTTTTTTCTTCTTGGAGGAACTACCATTTATTTGTAAGATTTATTTTGTATGGTGAACACACAACCTGTGCAAATTCCAAGTATTTAACCTTTGTTCCTTGTCAGAGCTTTGCAAAGTAACTTAAAACAGCAGAGTGAAATAGGCACTAAGGGGCATTTTCTGGAAGTAACTGATAAAATCTTGCAAGTACTGCTTGCCCTTACTGTTTGGTTGGGTTTTGTTGTTGTCAGCTTGTTGTTCAAGCTGAGCTCCCAAAACAAAATATTCACAGGCAATTTTTCAGTACAGAAAGTTATTATGGTTGTAGAAAGTGTATAAAAGTAAACAGATCTGTCAAGACTTGCTTTATTTTCTAAAATATAGGAAAATTTGCTGATATTAATTTTTTTAATGATTTTTCAGAATATGTATATATTGTAACAAGGCCCAATGTTCCTGTAATTAAAATAGCAATCTTGGTGATAACTGATATGTTACTCTGAAGCAGCAGCACAAAACAGTTGGAAGTACATACCCATGCCCACAGCAATGAAAATAATTTCATCTCATTCTTATCTGGCTCCCAGTAACCATCTCCCCAAGGGTTACTTCTATGATGTCATGTGTCAGGTCCTTTATATGACTCAGTGCTTTTCAGAAATATTATATATTGTAATAGATATACTTAGGAATATTAAATACATTAACATATCTCAGTTAAAATATATGTTAGATACAGATTTATTTTTATAATTTGTTTCATATAATGACTTCTCGTAGAAGTATAAAGGTATAAATTATAATGCTGAAAAACTAGACACTGGATTTTGGGCTATATTAAAGGCCAGTTGAGGTAACACCTCTGCATGTGCTTAAATTTAAGCATGTGAGTAGTACCAGGCTCACTGGGATTACGAGCTTGATTAAAATTATGCATGTGTGAAACACTTTCAGGTCAGGATTTCCAAATTCTTTCACTTGTTTAGAGTAAAGGAAAAAAAAACAAACTAACCAAATTCATTCATGTAATAAAATTGCAGTGATATTTATGTTAAGGGACTTATGTCATTTTATAGGCAAAGTAGCTTATAAAAGAAATTTATCCTCAACAAAATGAAACCCTCCAACACTGTGATTATCTGCCTAAGTGTCTGTCCTTTCTAGTAGGAAAGAGAAATTCTTACTTTAATGCTTTGACTATCAGCTGGGATGAATATGGTTATTTTAGAATAAGGTGGCATGTTTCAAAGAAGAAATTAACTTCTTTTTTTTTGATGTGTGTATTTCATTTTCTGTCAACACGGGTTTGATGTTTTCAGAAAAATTCTAAACAATATTTTACTTTGGTATGGAAATATGCATTTTGTTTACAAGTGGTGCTGAACTTTGCTAAATCATTCATTAAAACGTTCACATGATAGCTTTGTTACATTACTAATTCAAAATAGATGGTTATGGAAGCGTTGAGTTTTTCTGCTGTCTGAACATTTCCCCACAGCTTTCTTAAAGAGAATTGTCCCTGGTCATGGTGCACTTGGATCATCACACTAGAAAACAAATTGGTTTCTTACACCTTGTTAGTAATTGCTGTTCTTAACTGTGTAAACCTACTGATGAGGCTCAGGAGCCAGTACAGCTCCCATAAAACCTCAGCCACCCAAAATCCAGTCACAGCAGTACCTGACTCTACATCCCCTGTCTTACGTGACTCGATTCTCAGCTGGAAGACTTCAGCCCCTTGAAGTGGCTCCCACATCAGCCCCCAAGGAATGCAGGGAGCAGCTCAGCCTCCACAGCAGGAGATGGGGGACCACTTGCCCCTCATGCTGTAGGGAGGCACCTCTGCCCTCTTGAGAGACACAGACTTGAGATCCCTGCCTGTGCTTTGGCCTCTTTTTACTTTGGCGAGGCATCATTCCTTTCTTGCAAACACTGGTGGAAGGATGAGGTAGTGCTGCTTCCTTTAATCATCCAGTATGGGTGTGCAAAAGCCAGATACAATTCCACTGGCTGCCTAACGAGGTTTAATCTCTTATTTCCATTGATCTGGGAGGTTACCAGAGCTATCCAGTTATAGATGGGGACAGGAGCACCCTCCTTGCTCCTTGCTTAGGCCATACAGAAAACAGAGAGGACAGTTGGCTCAGGAGGAGGAGACCCTTAGTTCTGGTTCCCGCTCCCAGGGCTGCTCCAAGATTTTACACAAGCATTTTTTAAGAGCAGAAGCACAGCCTTGTTCCCAGTCCTTTAAAGCAAGTGCCTGAAAAGGCACCTAGTCTTCAAAAGAAAGGCATGACTACACCATGCAGTTGCTCACTCCCACAGCATAGGATGGGCACCATCAGAGAACATATACTTCAGAGGACCCAGGGAAAGCTTTAGTATCAGGAACCCACTGGACATTGTCCTGAGGAAGTGTCCTAACTGGGTAGCAGATGTATTTGAGCACCCATGCAGAAATGAAAGTTTGAGTGTGTAGGAACATGAAGGTTGCAGCACATGTGGGATCTGGGTGCCAGGGTGTTTCATAGCCCTGGGAAAGGGTTTTGTATGAAGGATCTTGGGATTTGCTTGGTTACTACAGCTTGTCCATTCTAAAGCTCCCATTCTAACCCATCACAGGAGAGTTTGAAAATGAGGAGGAGTCTCTCAGGAGAACCTCACAGAAGGCATATTTCCAGTGTAAAGCAAACAAACTATAAATATTCCAGTATAAGGAAGGGATGTGTACTGAGTGAACTTTGAGACGTGCTCCAAAAATATGCTGCTGACCTCCCACTTGACATGATCTGTTTCCCTATTAAACTGTAATATAATTAGGGCTTGCTCTAACCCTGCCACTGATTTTATGCTTGCATTGACGGAAATGTGGCCTCACAGGTCACAGTGAGAATGAGGTATACATGTGAAATCTAAAATAATCCAGGCCATAGTAGAAGGAAGGATAGCCAAGAGGAAATGCTTATCTCTCCTACCTTGCAAGATATTTAGATGTCTTATCACATAAATGTAAATTGATGTTAGGCCAAGGTCTGAGAACTTGAACTCAAAGCTCAACTTTTTCATTACTGCAGGTGAGCTACAGCGGAACTGGAGTCTGAGAATTCACATAAGGAAGTGCTAAGGGAATTGGGGACAAAATGAACTGAAATTGAGAGTTGAGGGCAAAGACTCTGGTACTGACCAAAGAGGGGATTTGGAAAATAGGTGATGACTGCTGGTAGGCAATCATGGTGCTAACAGTCACCATGATGATAATAGCTGGTGACTTGGCTCATTTCATCTCATCTCCTGTGTCTGCTGAATTTCACCCAAACCTCCTGTTGAGCTCTGGGAGATATGGAGCAGGTGCTGGGAGACACATGGACAGGTCTTGGCTAGGGCAGTAGAAGAAGGGTGATCATAAGCCCGTGGGTTTTGTAGGAGTCCCTCTAGGGCAGGCACATTGACAGATAAGGAAGATTCAATGAATAGATTTTGTCAGGAAACCAAAGGATGCCGAAGTCCCTCTGTCACACAGTTCACAGGAATGAGTTCAGAGGGAAGGTCCCTTAGAAGTCTCTGCTACCACTACCCTGTAGTAGGAATACCCATGATGGGGGAGAAGCTGCATCAGTGTTCTGGGACCTCCCAAGGAGCAGGGCTGTGGCCAGGAATGTCGCTTTTACACCACTTTGTTTATTTGTAAAAATATGTACAACAGGCATTTTAAAATAGGAAAAGGACAGCTTTTTAAACATATATTCAGGTTGGTGATGCAACCTACAAATGCTTAGACACCTGCATGAATATTTTAAGTATACAGAGCGTTTGTGGAAAAACTAATTTTATATCATATCATATCATATTAAAATTAAAGTGACCCTTAATAATTATAAACCAACTCCCAGCAACTTGAGTCCAAGTTTAATGCCTCTGTTCTACAAAGAAAACAAGTGTGCACCTCACACTTGCAGAGAGAGCCTTTTTTCCCTGCAAGCACTCACTGCGTAACACGTGGCTGATTTACAGCCTGAGTTCAAGAGACTGCACAGACCACTAAGGAAATTTTGGAGAAGATGTTGGAGCCTAAATATTCACTTTTGCACAAAGCACACGTCACCTTTAAAAAAAAAAACCTGGCAAATTTTAGTGTTGCCTTCTAGGTTGCATGTTCTCCCTGCTTCATACAGATACTTTAATCACAAAACAAGTCGTCAACAAAAAATATCGAGCTAGACCATCCCAAGTCAAATCTTTGGGTGATGAAATTAAATTAGTTACACCAATTTATATCTGTGGGGAATTTGTGGCTTGTTTTGGGTACTCTGCCATATCTGTACTTTCTGCTCCAGCCAAGAAGTTGATGATTTATCTGACATTTTTTCTGATACATTGTGGAGCATCTTGGCATATGTGAGGGCAAGAAATACTTCTTCAGTAACAAGTAAACTACCTTCCCCTCCGGAACATCTCTTCAAAATGGGATGGTAGAGCATTTTTTCCTTTGATCAGCTTTGATTTATGAAGGAAAAACCCCCAATAAATATAAAGGGCATTGAACTGCACGTTCCCTTTGTGGGGAATAATTCAGGATCGATCAAAATTCTAAACATTTGGATTTTTTCGAAAAGTAACAGTAATTATTCTTCTTCAAAGCTCTACAATTCATTAATTGATCAGCCCATCTATTTAAGAAAATATCTTGTCTCTCTGACAAGACACCACAATATTATACCTCGCCAGGTGCTCTCATCCAAAACATGTTAAAAGAAATATAATTGCACAGAAATAAGAAATAATATTTATAGAGGCTACATGAGATCTTCATTAATATCAAGTCTTAAGTTAGGCAAGGTTTTTGGACAGGGACTAGTTAGCTATGTATTTTATTGCTGTGCTGAATCTGGGCTTCTATTTGGCAGTTGAAATACTGTAATCATTTTTAGAGCTCAATTTAAAACTCTTGTGTATATAATAAAAAACCTTGTATATATAATAAAAACACACCCAGAATCTTTACTGGGGCTGCTAAATACTACTGCAATACACACACTGAATAGTAAGAATAGATAATAACGCATCAAGAAAATGTCCAGCAAAAAAAGGCCCATTAGAGTGCTAATTAAAATTAGATATGACAATAAAATACAGCAGCCTTATCCATTATTTCCATTTGGGAATCTCAGCTACTTCACCCTGAATCATCAAATATTATTATCCATTTCAAAGACTGGAAAACAGAACAAAAGGAAGATCATTAGGTTATCTGAACTCATGAAGATGGTGAATAAGGAGCCCTTTTCATTTCCCAACTCCCAGTCCAGTGAGCAGCACTATCCTCATCTGGATATTATTTCCAATGTAGAAGGACTAAAGCTGGTTCCACAGAAGGAGGCTGTGCATGGTGAAAGTAAATTCCCATCTCTTCCACTTAACCATCTAACCTGCAAAGTGGTGTTGAGCACTCCTGTGATCAGGACATTCCTGGCCCCAAACTCCCCTTCTAAACTTGGGCTAGGGCTTGAGCTGGTCTCCTAATAAAACCCCATCAGCGAGAACACTTGGTCTGGGGGGAAAGACCTGCGTTAGGTTCTCACATCTGGCTGAGTGGGGTGAAACTCGTGCCTCTGCTTTCTGAGGAGGAATGATCTAACCACAGACTGATCATCTGTGCTGTTTGGGGAGTCTTACTCTCGATGTCTCTCACTCAAGCTGTCCTCTCCTGAAGTTTCGAGCCGATTACACGGTAAACCAGATGGTGCCTGACTTTTCAGCTCTGTGGTGAGGACATGCCCTGGACAAGAGGCATCCTGCAGCCTGCTTTTCTCTCACTGTAACCGTTGTGATTCAAGGAGTCACTGCAGAGGATGGACCCTACCCCGCTATGGATAGCATTCCCCCTCAATAACGTCATGTGGGAAGCCCAGGTGGGTGTAGTGACACCTTGCATCTTCCCCCGCTGCTGAGGTGGCCTCAGGAGCAGCCTCATGTGCCCACAGAGCAATCAGGATTTGGGCTCAGGGAGGGTTTTTGTGATTGAAATCAAGGCAGTCTAATTTTAAAACCACGTGCAGCTCTATCGGTTTCATTTTATTTACACTTTGTTCTCATTATCTGGGCAGGTTACTGTACAGTCAAAGACAAAAGATTAAACCAAGGAAGATAAGAGGCTGAATGAACATTATGATTGTTCATGTGCTCCTTTCATGGCAAGGCACATGGGAAGTACGTGAGAGGACAAATGATAAGCACAGTGAAAGCTGCAGTGGCAGCCTTGTTTTAATCTTCTGTAGGTTGCAATCTGTGCCATACAGTGGTTTTATCTGAAATGGTATTTATGTAGGAATCAATGTTTAATAATTAGAAATGTGCATTTGTAATTGTTATGACAAATTGTAATTTACATATTTATCAGACAGATGAGAAGAGCTGTTTAAAGTATCATAAATGATATTAAATTCCAGAGTATTCTTTATATATATGCACAGTTCCAAGGGCAGTCAATAGGAATAGGTGGGTTTTATAGAGGGTATGTGTGCCTGTGTGTTTGTATTTGTTTGTAGCAGCCTGATTAATTCCATAATATGTCCAAAATGTTTGTAACTCAGCATGGTAAAAATAGATCTTTTCTCTCTCTTGCATCCTCTCATCCTTGGTGCTCACCTGGAAGACAGCAAGAACACAAATCATAGTTACATTAGTCCACCCAGGGAAGGCACACACCTTCAGCAAGTAATTCCTAGCCTTTCTTCCAAGGTATTTCAAGAGGAGAGTTTTGTATGCTGAGAACCAGTGTGACTAAATACTGATTTTTCACAGTCCCTGGGGGCTAAATTTATCTCTCATTGAAGTAAATGGGAATCTTTCCATTGACGTAAATAACAGTTGGATCAGGTCTTAGTACTTTCATCAGTGATAATTTTTTTACAAGTGAAGACATTGATGAAGTTTAGGATAAACCTGTAACTGATCTCAAACAGAATCTGGGATGCTTTTGCAAGGTGGAAAGGATGGGGAGAGGGAGATGGAGGGCAGGATCTGTGAACACATCACTTTTCTTGCCATTAAATGGATGGGACTATAAAGGCACCATAAAGGAGATATAATTTGCCCTTGCCTGAGGACATTTAATATACCTGACCTATCATTTTGCTTGTTCAGTGAAACCAGTGAATTTGCTTTATTCAGTCTTGTTTAAGATGTGATTCTTCCCTACATGGGATTTCTTTTTCTTCTTGTTTATTACCTGGATGTATCCAAAGAGAGAAGAAATTTTAGTTGCAGGCTATTGTGCTTGGCCACCTTCTAGGCTGGTGCACGAAGTCCATCTGATAAAAAAGAAAAAAAAAACTTTGAAAGGCTTCAGCAAAAGGGAACTAAAGATATACTTGACTGGGCCAGTGTCAGGGCTGTCTCTCAGCCAGAGAGAAGGGATGTTTGTATAACTTGCCCCTCCACCCCACACTCCTGAAGCACTGTCTATAATAATGACTGACAACCTTCTGGAACTTTAATTTAGTAAAGCTCACTGAAATTCATGGTAGTGTTGGGCACTGGAGTGTAGTCCTGAAATGTAGGTGTTGTCACACCCAGTGGTAATTTTGTTATCATTGCCTCCACCTCACTAGGGGAGAAATGAAAAGGAAAATGACAGAAAGCAAAAGAGAAATTAAAAATTACTCATTTAAGTTTAGGAAGCTTCCAGGCAGAACCAGAAGGACCAATGGGAGAAAAATTGCTGGGAAAAAAGGAACAGAAAGGGGGATGATGAAATCCAGGGATACAGGGAGGGAAAAGAGAGAAGTGAGAAGAGTTGAAACAGGGAAGTGGCAAAAGAAAAGGAGAAGCTGCTGTTTTAAAGAAATGGGAAAGGTGACTTACGGAAACAAAGCAAAAGAGAGTAGGGAATGGGATTTTAAAAGGAGAGAAAAAATGAAGAATAAATGGATTTAGAGGGAGTGTGATGGGAAAAGGAAATAAGGAAAGAAAGGTAAGCTGAGGAAAGAAAAGCAAGGAGCAAAATAATTTTATCTTCAGTGTTAAAGAATAAAAGAAGCTAAAACAAAGCACTTATTTCCCTCCACAAGATATATTCTCATCTGCTTGAATAGTGTTAAATGTAAGAGAGTAGCAGGGTTTGCCATAGAGCCTCTGTGAGTGTCTGTCCTCTAACCCTGTGATTTTTAACTCCCTTCCATTTTTGGACCTTTCATCCAACCCTTCCAGAGTGAATTTCGTCCTTGCTACTGTAGGTCTGGGGTTTTTTTTATTCACTTTTTGGAGAAACTCTTGGAAGTGGCCCACAGATGCCCAAAGAGTCCCCAGACAGCAGCTGAAAAACTGGGCTAGGTGGAAGTGGCTGATGCTACTTTTACTGCTGATTGCACCCACAAGCAGTAGCACCCAACATGCTGGAAAAACTAGTCCCAGGTTTCAATTCTGGTGTTAGTCTGGTCAAAAGGGAAAATTATCTCAAAATTAGTGCACGTTTTGATGAACAGAGGAGTCTTACTACATAGATTCAGACCTGAGTGTACCACATAGCAAAAATTGTGAGGAAGGTTAGTTCCCATCACAGAAGTAGAGAAGAATTTTTAGGCAGAGTCAGAAAACCTGATTCTGTGCTGATTTTACCACATAATAACTCTGAATTCTGGAAACCTCTTTCTCTTACATGTGCTGTGCAGGGAAAACATTGACTTGTCAGGGTTACAGTAATTTCAAAACTTAATATAATTAAAAACCACAAAACACACAGAGAGGCAGGTTTTACTCACATTATAACTACACATTTAATTTATTTACATCTCATTATATTTTCTTTGGACAAAACAGGTTTAATGGAACTGCATCACCATGAACCAACATAGGATATGGATGGAACATAGAGATTTTAATTGTTTTGCTCTGACTGACATCTTGCAGTGGCATAAATGTTAAGACAGGAGAAAGCTTCTGCTGTAAGGCTGGGAGTCTGTTCCTCTGTATAATGGTGTCCATAGCTTTTCTTAGTAATGAGACAGCCATATTTTAGTTTTAATCAAGTATCCACAGTGTAGGAAGTAGTGTCAAGGGATGTGGAGGCAGGACTTGGTCAGAAAGAGGTAAAGGAAAGGATTCTTTTCTCTACAATGGAGACACCTGGAGGGCTGCAAGGACCACACCGTGGGGTGGTATTCAGCCTAATTTCTCTGCAGACCAAAGAGAACTCTTTTCATGTCAGTCTGGGTGATGAGCTGCTGTACCTGGCTTAAGGGAAAACAGAAAATTAAGAATATGGATGTTACCTCTGTTAAAAGAATGCTGTTTCAGGGGAACTGTCCCCTGCAGTTTGTGACAAAAGAGAGAAATGGATTGGAAAAGGACTGCTTAATGTTCAGGGGGAGGCAAGTGAAAGATATTTTATGAGATGGAAAATTAAACTGGTAAGAACATCAAAGCATCTGGTGGCTGTACTGGGTTTTACTTTAACTTCCTTCTAGTCTTAATTATTAATTTTTTATTTTTTTTTTTATTTTTAACTGGAGTGTGATCCTATGTCCTTACTGAGATGAATGTAGCTTTGGTTTCAAAAGGCATCAGGATAAAACCTATGTGACGCAGTGGAACTGGGTTTATCTTTCATTGTGGTTTCATTTTCTTTTTTCACTGAAGAATTTCAAGCCACGACATGTTTCAGGGGCCTAATCTCAAATGCTCACAGGAACAGTTTCTCTGTTTTCTTTGCAGGGAGGAGCTGGCTCACTTCAGGAAAAGTTCAAGAATGAACACAAGTGGTTTGCTGTCAGTTTTTAGTGCTGACTGCAGCTCATGGGCAGTAATGGTACCAGCAGTGGTGAAACAGCATTGTGTAGCAAACAAGTAGATGCCAGTGACCATCAACAACTGGATAGCAACACTTGGATTTCCAAGGTACTTCTACCTACATGGGAGGAGGGAGCTGCTTTTTTTTCCATTATTCTGCAACACTGCTCCTCTTAGCAGAAAATACTCTGAATACATTCCCACTTCTGATACAGCTACCTAAATAAGGACAGACGTTGCTAAATTTCTGTCATAATTACAGCAGGCACCTGTTCTTGGCCACTAAAACCGATGTTGCTAACACATTTCCACAGTAACTTCATGCTTAAAATTTTCCAACCAGCTATCTTTTGGGAAGAAATTTTCCACATTTGGCTTCTGCTTGAGAGGAAATTTTTTTTTCTTCTAGGCTTGAGAAAAACAATGCCAGCTGTCCTTGAGCACAGTATGAATTATAAAATTTTGCCTCTGAAGAAAAAAGAACTTCCTAGGCTGTGCCCAGGTGAAATAAAAAGCTTGCTCTTGACCCGTCTGAAGAGTAAAGTTCTTGCCTGGCATTATACTTGACATTGATTTACATAGATGAATAAAAATATAGCAATGAATATGTTTTGATAGAGCTGAGAATGATTTATCTATAGGTGAGGAAAAAGAAAAGCTTGCAGCTCACAGAAGCTGCAAATGGAGAGGTGCCAGGTAGGTCAGAGGAGTTCACTCCTGCCCTCACAAAGTGCATTTCATTGTTTGCAGAGAACAGGGTGCGACTGCACCTTCCACAGAAGGGAAGCCAACGTCACTGCTCCAGACTCCTTCCCTTCCCCACCAGATTAGTATTTTTCTTTCAAAAGGAGACAATTAAATGTAAAATGGGAGTGTTAAAGTTGAGTGTACTGGCACTGGGGCTTTAAAAAAAGCTAAGTTTACTACTTCTGTCTGTGTGGTTGATATGTACATACATATACATACATACATATATATATATATAATTATATATATATTTATATATATCCAGACAACCACATGCACACAGAAGGATGATATAGAGGGATTTTCAAACTAGTATTAGAAACTATACCCTTGACAAAATGCTCCAAGTAATTAAAATATCCAAGAATATACCCCTTGAGACATATTACATATTATCAAAACTGACATGTTGAACATTATCAAATTAATCAACCATTTGGAGTACTTGATTGGGATATATATTTTATATGAAAGTATACATTTTATATTGGTTTAGTTAGAATATCTTCAAACATGAAATGTCCTGGTCTTTCCATGCCAAGTATAGAGACTTGAAGACTGTCTTAATAACATGTTTGCATGTCTTATGCATAAAATATTATTATATTGGATAATCCCATGCATCTGTCTTTGTAAGATTTCTGTGTGTCCCCTGGGTACATGCTTTTTTGGTGGTTTTTTTTTTGTTGGTTTTTTTGGTTTTTTTTTTTAATATCTTATGTTCTAGCACTTTGAGGGCTGTTAGAAAGTAGTTTCTGTCTGTTAACAAACCAGGGGAAAAAAGAACTAAACAAAAACCCCTTCACCACAGCCACAACTGTTATTTCCCTCTCTGCTATAGAAACTCCCTGTTTTTTCATGAGATGATAAGGAAATAGTGTGCTGCTGTGTTTTAAAAAAAGTTTAAAAAAATACCCCGACAAAACATACAAAAACGCCAAACCGTATTATTTTTAGCTTTCTCGAATTTCATTAAACGGGTCTTCCCTCCTCAGAGTAAAAAC
>VZTX01004033.1:31545-91578 GCA_013400915.1 Pardalotus punctatus | reverse complement strand
GCATCCCCAGGGATCTGCTGTGTCCCTGGCTGCCTGCAGGTGATGCTGCACAGCTCAGCCCTCCAGCAGGGTCAGCAGAGCCCAGGCTGTTTGAATTGGGACTGAGGGAACACCCAGGCAATTTTCCAGGACCCTGTTGCCCTTGACACAGACCTCCTGGCCCAGGGAGAGTGGTCTAACAGGGTAGGAAGGAGCACAGGGCCCTCCAGCAGCTGCTCAGCTCAGTTTGCTCTGGGCACCAGAGCTGGGAGGCTGTTCCAGCACACATTTCAGCAAAGGTCATCATGGGCTTCAGAGCTTTCCATTCCCTTTGTCTGAATTCCGTGTGGTTGTCTGAGGGGCTTCTGTCTCAGGCTGTCCAAAATAGCTTTATGGGCTTTACTCATTAAAAACAATATCCTTCTATTCTTGTTGCTTTCTTTTGTCAAAACAGGAAAACATTCAGTGCTTTTGTGACCTCTTCCAAATTAAAGTTATTGGCTTTTCTATTTCCTTCTTTTTGTGATTCTAGATCCCCATTTTCTTAACAATAAAGAGATGTCAGATGTCACATTTCTGGTGGAAGGAAGACCATTTTATGCACATCGAGTGTTGCTATTTACTGCATCACCAAGGTAAAATAGGATACATTTCTGGTTTTTAACAAAAATAGAATGTGATTGTGTGGGTTTGTGGGGGGGGTTAGTTTGTTTTGCTGTTCCAGTTCTTTGAGGGCTAGTGGCCCAATCTTCCAGTTTTTCTTGATCAGAACATCTGCACAGCTTGTTTCTGGTGGATCTGCCAGACATTTAACAAGTGCTCCTGTCACTAGATTTTCACCCAGTGAATGATCCATGCTTCTGGCCATGCATCTCACTTCATTCCACTGAGGCACATTGGCACGGTGCTCATTGCTGCACCCACTTCTTGACCATACAGGAGTCTTAATATTTTGATTCTTAATTTATCTTGTGAGTGCCTAAATCCTGCCTTGCATCAGTTCAGGCAGTCTCCAGGAAAAACACGCTACTATCACACAATTGACATAAAATTAAATAGCTGTGAAACATATCATACAGTATTTATAGTCTGTTTCCTGTGCTCAGAAGGCTGAATGTGGGTTACCCACCTCAACCCAACCTAAAAGGGTATTTGTATTGCTATTAGTATGCAGCTGTATAATTAAAGGTGTGCTTTTAAACAGATCTAGCTGGCCCTCCCTAACAGCTTATTTCAAGATGTGGCAAGGACAAATGACTGAGTTTGGATAACTTAAGCAATATGGGAATTGATGCTGGTCGTGCTGCCAACCCACAGCACAGAGTAAAGAGATTTGAATAAAGTAACTGCAGCGTCTGACCCTGCCCTCAATTAAGAAATGGATATTTGGGTTTAGAGCTTCTGGGTAGATTTACAAATACGTTCCAAACTCCAGCTTTAAGCCTACTAAATTGTGTTCATAATAGAGTTTGGCACTAGTGAAAGCAAATAAATTGTTATCTGTATTTTAATTAAGAAGATGCAGTCATGATATGGAAAAGGTTACCATCCAGCAAACGCTGGTCTGGGTAGATAAGCCAAGCTTTGAGCTGCTGCTGAAGGTCAGGTGAGTTCTCAGAGAGAGGAAGTACAAGGGCAGGTGTTTCTGGCAGCACATTTCCCTTTTTCACCTTCTGATCAATGGGAATATCTGGTTTTGGGAAGTAGATTGTTATGTATGCATATATCTCACATAAGTGTGCAGTAATTTACTAAAAATATGTGGGTTTTTTGTCATGAAACCTGTGTCTGAATTTCAGATTTTGATAATCAGAGAACAGCAACCTATCCAGTTTTCTCTCCTGCCTCTTTGTACACAATTGTACTGAGCCTGCATAGTAGCATTAAAAATCTTAGTGTTGTTTTTTTAATATTTTGTTCCACAATATTTTTTTAAAACAGCGTAATGGGCATACGGCAAAATTTATCTCCTTCAAATAAAGGAAAATGTTCAGGGTTTAAATGCTGCAAATCTTCGTAAAAGATCATGTTGCCTTCAAGAATAAAAAATTGGTTTTGCAATATGCATCATTACAGAATCTGATTTTCTGAAGTACATTTTATTCTATTGTTACATTAGATGTATTTTTCAAAAATTTCAAATTGAAATCTCCTAGGGAGAGGCTTCTTCCTTTTGGTTTGAATTTCATATTAGTGTCTAAATCTTGATGCTTTTTGGTGACAAATCCATTCATTTCAGTATACTGAAATGCAAAAGTTGATGCTGTCATTCCACTGCACTTCTGTACTGTTTTTGCTGTACTTTTTCACAGAGATAATTGAGCTGGCATTTCAATTTTTCTCCTTTTTATTTAGGTTTAAAGCACTTCTGTCTAGCAAGCCCTCATCTGATAGTACTTGTATTGAGATCAACTACGTGAAGTACCCCATCTTTCAGGTACAGCTCTCACACTGAATTTGAATGGAACTTGTAGGAGGAACATCATGCATGCCCTGCCCAAATTGTAGATATGTGTGTGATAAAGCAGAGTGGTGGTTTCCTGAGCCCAGGCCTCACCTCTGCCGGTGCACTGCAGAGTGCTCTTGGTCACAGGGTGCCCCAGCAGCCCCAGCACCGTGTGTTCCCTTACAGAGTCTGTCCAAAGCACCTGGCTCACCTTCCTGTACGTGCCTCTGTCTGTATTTAATGGGCAGGTTTGGGAGAGACACACTTTGTTCCCTTCCTTAGCCGTGTTCTCCAGTCAATTTTTTGCCACGAAAACGCAGAGTTTGCTCTCCATACCTGTAGCATGGACGTGGGGATGCTTTGCTTTATTTGAGCTGGAGCTCAGACAGTTCCATGTATCGACTGCTGCTCCTGCAAATAATTCCCAGCTGCCTACAGGAACTGTAGGCTCCCTGCAGAGGGATCTTAGCTGGCTTCTATTACAGTGCAAAGCCTCCTCCACCTCTTTCTTATCATCCATGCATGCCCACACACAGCTGGATGGAGCTGAGGGTGCCTTTGCCAGGAAGGAATAAGGGAGTAGCCATTAGATATGCTGTATTTGCCTGAATCAGTGATGTACTTAACGTACTGGGAAACGCACTGAAAATTCAGAATGAGTTCATCAGTTTCCTGCAAGCTGTTCGGAGCTCACCAGAAAGTCCAGACAATTTGAGGTGAGGGTTGAGACTTGTGAGAAGGAAACACTGAACTTTGCAGAGAGAGAGAATAACCAAGTATGTATTGAAATCAGGAGGCTTGGGCCAGTTTTACCTACAAATCCTTGGTGATGTTAGGAGAGCCTTGGGTATTGCCTGCATCATCCCCTGTTCCTCTGTGTCTTGGATTGTTTTTCATAAACACTCCCTTTGTTTTATTACAGCTGGTTATGCAGTATCTTTATTATGGAGGTGCAGAGTCACTCCTGATTAAAAACAATGAAATTATGGAGGTAAGAGACATTTATTTAATTGCAGGGGGAGCAGTGCTGACTGATCTGTGTCCCATTCACCAGAGGGCACGTGGCCATTGGGCAAGACATGAGCAGCCCTGTAAGAGCCAGCAGTGCCCGGGCTCTCTGCAGTCCTGCAGGAGACTGGGAGACTTTGCAAATACCTGCTTAGGGGCAAAGCTGCTGCTACCAAAATCTGGAACCAATTTCCAGCAACAGTGTTCCATCCTCCCTATCTCAGCAGCATTAAAAACATCCAGTTTGGTTCCTCACATGGGAAAATTCTTCGGCATGTGCTGGGCTTTAACCATGAGAGAAATCCACTGGAGACACAGTTCAGTTCAATTTCAAGCATGGGACTGTGAAATTTTATGAATAAAACCATAATCTGCTCCCTGAGATACAGAGACTTCTTTACCCCTTTCTCACTGGATGTAAAATATCCAGATCCTGTTGTGGCCTTTTGCAAAAGCCAAACCAAGGCTGCTGGAGCTGACTGAACCTTCAGTAGCCATGCAACCATACCCTTAGGGATGTTAAGTCATCCTCTTCCAAGTACTGTGTGCCATCATTGTCAGCTGTTATCAGCAAAACCACTCCAAATATATAGAGCTAAGAGGTGTTTGAGCAAATTCGTGGTAGTCATTCAGGGAGGTTTCAGGCAGCCAAAAAAATACAGGTCAGTAAATAAAGAGCTGGTAATCATCAGTGTGTGCCACCACAGTCACAGAGTCACAGAATATCTCAAGTTGGAAGAGACCCATAAGGATCATCAAGTCCAACTCCTGCTGTCCTGTGGCTGTTTTACTGGTGCCTGTATTGTTCTGTCCCTGTAACGCTGTCTGCAGCCAGAGGGTGGAACTGGTCAGGACTGAAATTACCCCTCTCCAGTGCAGGCAGTGGATTTTAAAGTAAGCATTCCCACCTCCAGAGCTGTATAGGAAAAGTTCACTAGTTCTCTATTTCACTCAGAGTTTTGAAAGACCTCCTGAATTTCTAACCTTTTCTGAAATAGGGAATCTTAGACTAGGCAGTGCAGTGGCTTTATAGAGATGTGTGTGTTATCACCTAGGCTGTTAAAAAGCTTGTGCTGCATTTCAGCTGGCAGCTTGCTCTACTTTTGTGACATCTCAAAAGTTCTGTGACTGAATGTATGACTGATTGATTGATCTCTTGATAACAGATCTGGCCATGGTTCCTCGCTGTTTAAAGTAATTACAAACCAGCACATGACTGCTTGAGCCACAGAGGCAGCTGGAATAGGATTTGGCTTTATCTTTCAAAACTGCATTTAGTAACTTGCCTTATTACAAATATGATAACAAGAAGCACCAGAAATACTCCACAGAAATCTTTGCTGCAATTCATAATTGGGGCCAGCTGGCTGCTATCACATCAGCACTGCAGATTTCCAGCACTTGGATTTATTTATGGGATTAAAGTAGAGTTTGAGCAGACTGCATAGGAGAAGTCAGAATAATGTCATGGAAGTTTCAGGGTTTTGTTTGTTCCCTGGTGCAGCATGAGAGCCCCTTTGGGATTCATGGGTTAGCTTTTTGTTATCAGTCCCAGAGAATTAGGGCTGTGTAAAGGCCTGGATACCTGAGTAAGGGCTATTTAAACACCTGAACCACTTGGTTTAAGGTCTGGCTGGGTTACAGCAAGGTGCCAAGCAATGAAGAGCCCCAGTCTGCTTTCTAAGGCAGAGCAGAGGGCCAGAGACAATGACCTACCATGGAAAGACAGAAAATGAAATTACTTTTCCCTGCTGTAAAAGGACAGAATAAGGGCAATAGAGGAAATCTTAGCACTGCTGAAATCAGTTGGAGAGCTCAAAATTGAAGCCACTTTCACCCCCCAGGCATGCAGAGATGCCAAGGCAGTGCCAGTGCAGGCAGGACAGCCATAGCGGGGGTGCTCGGCCAGAGAGCGAGGTCAGCTCAAGTGCTGGTGTCAGGAGAGCTGGGGTGGGGCAGTGCCAGCCTCAGGACACTCTGAGTGTGCCAGGCACTGCCCCACGGAGCTGCTTCCCCTCTGTGCCCGCAGCCCTTGGGCCCACGCAGCGTTCCAGTGCTGCTGAAACCAGCACCGTCACAGCTGCTCACGGGGTGGGACCGGGAGCTGTGGAGATCTGACTGTTCCCCTGAGCCTGCTGGGGTGGCAGGTTTGAGGTTTATTGTCTCTCTGGATTAGGACTGCCCAGGATGGTCATTATCATCTGGTTTGAATTCCTCGGTACTCTTGGTCCTGACCTTTCTGCTGGCTTGCCCACACCCAGCCCAGGTGCTCTGTTTCAATAAGATTTTGGGGAGCAGTTGAACCAGAACTTTGGTCTTCAGGGATGTATTTGCAGGCCCCTTATTTCAGAGTCATGTTTGCAAAGTGACAAAATATTCTTCAAGCCTCTGTTTCCTTTTTCTCCTTGTCCCATTCCGAAGTCACAGTGTAGACCTGAGCAGCCTCTGGTGTTCTCTCTGTGTCCAGCTTCCCATAGTGCGATTTAGAAGTGACTGCAGAGGGTTAAAACAACCAAGCAATCTTCTCATTCTGACTTTTTGTCAGTACTTTCATGCTAACTGAAGAAGGGGCAGAGAAAAAAAATATAATGAAACAGTAAAGAAGCAAGCTCTGATTCTGTATCGCTCAGCAGTTTTTGACTATTTTTTCCATGCCTTTTGTTTTTTTTAGCTTCTCTCTGCTGCTAAATTTTTCCAGCTTGAAGCTTTACAACGACACTGTGAGATCATTTGTGCAAAAAGCATTAATACAGAAAACTGCGTGGATATTTATAATCATGCCAAGGTAAAAATAACTGCATATGCTTGCATGTTGTGTGTCTGTCATCATCCTCGTAGGTCAGTTTATGATAAGTAGTGAGGTATATTTTTATATCTCATATGCTTAGTACGTTTGCAATGGGTTTAAGATTTGTCGTTCATTTACTGGGACTGACTGGTTAATAGGTACCTGCTGCAGTGACAATCCAGAATTACGTGGTAAAAGTACAAGGGAGCGGCTTCTCAGCCCCTTCCCTAAGCAGTTCAAACTCAATTTGAGTGTACCAGTGCATGGGAGACCTGTCCCCTGTTCATGGCAACACAAACTGCTGAGCTGATTCAAGAGGAATCACCTAAGTGAAGA
This sequence comes from Pardalotus punctatus, assembly GCA_013400915.1. Lineage (NCBI taxonomy): Eukaryota > Metazoa > Chordata > Aves > Passeriformes > Pardalotidae > Pardalotus > Pardalotus punctatus. The sequence continues at coordinate 85,021 of VZTX01004033.1, read as the reverse complement.
AGACATCTCTGCTTTCACCTTCCAAGATGCATTTTCCCATTTCCATTACCTGTTTCTTCCTGCCTGAAGCCCGCTGGGGTGATAACACTCAATGCTGGTGACATCTTGTCAATATATAAAAATACCAAGTTGTGGAAGTGCAATGGCTCAGAGCCCTGCAAGGATGGTAATGAGAATTTTATGTCTTGGAGAGTTTCTTATTGGATTCAAATTATATACTTAGCTTGTGAGGTTGCCTAAGTCATTAGACGTAAAAGCATGGCATTTCTTGTCCTAGGAAACCTATTTTCACGCATTGATGGAGGTGGTAACCACATTGATTAGTTTCAGTTTTTTTCCTCCTCGTGTAGTAGTTAGATTTTCACTTGGAAGATGGAAATGACACACAAATAACTGCGGTGAAATATTTTTCAAGCATTTCTTAGGAATTTTTTCTGTAACTTACATGGTCTGTACGAAAGATAAACTGATGCATTGTGACACGGAGGTTTGATTGAACAGAGTAATCCTGCAGATTGCTCCAAACCCCTGCAGATCTGACCTCCATTCCCATCATCAGGTATTTCCTACAGAGAATAGTAATGTTAGCTCTTCATGAACAGATAACATGCAATCAGGGTTTGAAATAGCACAAAGTTCCAGCTATAAAAATAAGCAATGAGGTATATCTGCAGGTCCATTTAATGTAATAGGAAAAAATTACAGTGTTTGAAAAATATTTGATTTGTCTTCTAGCTCACGTGGGGATGTCTCAATTTATATTACTGCTAGTAAAATTAATAATTTTGGGTTAGAATCACATTTTCTTTGAATTGTGAAGTGGGGCTATTCTTTATGTCCTGATTGAAGCAAATTCTTACATGGAGCTTTAGATCTGTCTGAGGGACTTGTACACTGTTAATTCTGGGACTGAACAAACCCAGTGGCTAAATCCAGAGCCCCAACCTGCCAGTTATTTGTGCTTCATCTCCCAGTGGAGGCAGTGGAAATGGGGTCCTTGGGTGTTCTGTTTTTTTTTTTTTTACAGCCAGAGTCATGTTGGCACTGCTGTGAGGAGGGCATTCCATCAATAGCCAAACTGGCTGTGAACGAGTCCTTGACTTCTGGAATTAGTTGGGTTGGAAGGGACCCTGAAAGATGATCTAGCTGGAACCACCCTGCCATGGCCAGGGACACCTTTCTTGACCTTGCCACTTGGCAAGCTCATCTCAGGGCGTGGGGCAGTGCTGAGACCTGCCTTGCCTTGCCACAGGGGGATGTGTGAGCAGCTTGTCCCAGAGACTCGTGGAGCACAGCCTTTGTCAGCAAGATGGAAAGATAAGCTTTGGTGGATGGTCCTGTGCAGGGCCAGGAGCTGGACTCGATGACCCTTGTGGGTCCCTTCCAACTCAGCCTATTCTGTGATTCTGTAATGTGGATTTGGTCATATTTACAAATAAAAGCTGAATGGAGAGTACTGATATCATTAATATCCCTATGGGCTTTCCATTTTTAAAATTGCAATCACAGAATTGTAAAATGCCAGCTTGGAAAGGACTTCAAGGATCATCTGGTCCAACCTTTCTTTGCAAAAATACAGTCTAGACAAGATGGCCAGCACTCTGTCCAGCTGAATCTTAAAGTGTCCAATGCTGGGAAATCCACATCTGCCATGGGGAGATTTTTCAATGGCTGATTGTTTCCATCTCTCCTCCAAAGAGTTCTCAAAGCATGAAACTTTGCATGACAGCTTTCTGCAGTCATATGTGTCATCCTTGCTAAGGATGGCATTCTTGAAGTTTGGTCTGTAACATTTTCTCAAACCTGTAGTTTTAGGCTGTAACTTCTAGCATGAAATCATGGGTCTGGTAAACTCTGTGGTAAAACTCCCATCAATTTCCAAGGGAGCAAAGCTTCAGCCCGTGGAATTTCGTTTCCCCAACAGCCAGGGTCTTTTAACATGGAATTATTACGAGAATCATCAGCCTAAAATCCCGTTTGATTAACTCCTTCCTCTCCATGCATTCATATCCGTAAGTGTTACTGTGCCTGTCTAAAAGGCTTAGCTTGTGTTTTTGTTTTTGTGCAGCTCCTATGCACTGTATTTGCTGATTGGGTTTTATCAGAATGGTTATCTTTCTCTAATTTCACTTCTTGTAGTTCCTCGGCGTCACAGAACTATCTGCCTATTGTGAAGGCTACTTTCTAAAAAATATGATGGTCCTCATTGAAAACGAAGCTTTCAAACAGTTGTTGTATGACAAGAATGGAGAAACATCTGGTCAGAATGTACTAGAGGACTTACAGAGGACGTTGGCCACAAGGATTCAGTCAATTCATTTGTCTTCTTCAAAGGGCTCCGTTGTGTAAAGCTGAGGAAGATGGTAACCCTCTAATCAAAGACCCTGCAAGTTAAAGTCTGCTGTTGCAGTTGCTCAAACCTGTTGCAGTTGCTTAAATGACTACAAAAAAGAAAATGTAAAAAATTCTACGTTGCATCCAAATAGTTCTGTTTTGGCCAAAGGTGCTGCGCTGGGGCTGTGTCCCCGTTGGGATGAGAGAATACAGAAAACAAAGTTCCTCCCTGGTTTTGAGCAAGCTGGGTACAAGAGCATCCGGTGAATTGCCGTTGTACTCAAATTCTCAACACAAGCCTGTTCGTGGAGCTTGATGCCAATAAAAGCCAGAACTCACATCAGTGAACAGCAGAAGTCCCTGCCTGAAGGGCAGTGCTGGGGAATACCTGAATTGACCAATCAATCATTTAAGTCAGATTTGTTCCAGTGTTACACAGTTAAGAACTATATCTGTCCTGGAGTCCATTATCTTGTGCATTTAAGAACTGTTATTGCTGTCAAGCAAAGATCAGCTGTATTAGAGAGTGGGTAAAACTGTTCTAGTTGAGGAAATATACTGGCAGATTTTTAGGGGTGGGAACTTTTTAAACTGTTCATAAAAAATAATGGGGTGGCCTTGTAGTTTAAAAACTATTTCTTAAGCTTAAAATTTCATTTTCAACAGAGCTGTGTTTGAGAATCTATGTAACATGTTTTGGTTTTTTAAATGGTAAAATGTACATTGTGTAAACACACTTATGATCAAGTTTTGCTTGTATTCTTTCCTAGGGTGGTATAATCTCGCCTGAGAGGCTGTGGTTACACCAAAGAGGCACATTACCCAGACTGTCTCTAATCCAGTAGTTGGGGGGGCAGGAGAACTGCATGCTACTCGTGATTTGGGGTTGAAATCAATGACAAACTCAACAAACACGCGTTTGCATGGTAACTGTACCTGTGAAATGTTCCGTTCGTGCTTCGTTTCGCCAAGGCAAATGCAATGTTACTTCTTGTCAAACTTCATTTGTGAAATTAGCTTATTTTTTTATTTGGTGCGATTGGCTGTGATACGATACCCCTGGAGCTCCTTCTCGAGATCCTGATTTCTGCTGGTTGCAGTGAGGAGATAATAACAGATCTTTACTTTAGCCATGTGTGGATATTTTGCTACTGGCCAGAGATTGTGTCTGAGTTAGACTTTTTAAAATTAAATATGTACTATAGAATGATTTCTCACTGTATCCTGAGAATGTATAGGTTATCTACAAATGCAGGGCTTGGGTGGGGTGGGGTGGGGGGTGTGATTTAAATGTCAAAGCTTTGTTTATTTTGCAGCATATTGTTAGCAAGACAAATCTGCTATGTGCCACAACATTCCTGATGCCCTGTCTCTGAAAACCACAGTAAGAAGCAGGCAAAGATGTTGCCTTCTCCATGCAAAGTGACGTTAATATATTTATTTTCTAGCGTGCCATTCAGTAAATTTAGAAGTTTGCATGTTAACCTCTTTTTCCTTTGTTGAAGCATCTACATCAGGTGCCCTTCCATGTTGGTAGCTTTTGACATGTGCAGAGGACACAGTTTTGGCTTTAGTTATCAACGCAGTAGGAAACTGTTTTATGACTGAGGTGTAACTCCTCCTTTGTGCTTGGTCTTCTAAAGCCTCTACAGTTTCTGCAACAAATGACAAAATGCCTAAACTGCCACTAATGTCTCAGCATGTCACTCAATTAGACCTTTTTTTCTGCATAGAGTATGTTCACACAAGATGTTGTGTGGAACATTTAAGTAATGGCTACTTTTGTGTGAATGTTGTCATCATAGAGAAGCAAGACCATAGTTAATGCAGCAGAACACACAGGGGTGCCTGTTGTTGTTTGTGTGCCTTCTCATCCATGGAAACCCATCCTCTAGGACAAAAATAACGAGCTAAGAGCAGACCTCACCCTGCAGCCTCCTGGTTTAAAATAGCAAAGTGTTTCAAACAAGAATTATTATATTAAATAGGAAGGAAACACTGGTAGCTCTGTGCTAGTCCTTCTGAGTTATCGTCTCTGTGATAACATCCACTAGGTTTCTTCTGCAGTAAAGGGCTTAACAGGGTCTTTGGTGGCTGTACTGGAGTGGTCATCGTGTTTGGGCACCCAGAGGCAAAAGGGGCAGTGCAGCTGCATCCAGACACACCCAGAGCCAGCCCTGCAGCCAAAAGGGGCAGTGCAGCTGCATCCAGACACACCCAGAGCCAGCCCTGCAGCCAAAAGGGGCAGTGCAGCTGCCTCCAGACACACCCAGAGCCAGCCCTGCAGCCGAGCTGGGGGCCCTGTGCTGCTGAGCACAGCACAAGGCACGGCACCCACTGCTCTGCTGGTGTCTGCAAATGGTAGGAGAGAGCAAACCCCAAGAAGTTGTCATTCAGAGCTGTTACAGGAAGGGATTGAAGATAAGGATTTATACAGGAATGACTTTTGCCCTTGGAAGTGCTGGTAATCTCAATATCACAGACACATAGCTGAAGGAAACCTTAAAAAATAAAAAAAAAGTCATAACTTTCAGTTCTTTTTCAACCAGTAGTCCCTGTGACCTTTGCCAGCAGAAAAGCCAGCCTGTGTAAACCTGGCATCCATTTCTCTTGGAAGCAGCCAGCAAACCTTTGTGGATCCACAAAGCAGAGTCTGGAAATGGTGATTTTAGTCTGCCCCTCCTGATGTGAGGCTGGGTGAGGTCCAGCTGAACCAGCCAGACCATGTGCAGCTTGCAGGCTCTTCAAAAACCCGGCCACAGGGATCCATGGTCTTCACCACCCTCACAATCAGAACATTTTCCTAAGTGATTTTAGAATTTCTTCACTGCAAATCAAGCCACTTTTCCTTCAAGTCCTGATTGACAGGAAAAACAGATGATCCTACAAGATCTTTTTAGAAGGTTATTCCATGTACGAAAGGAATTATCCTACTCGCATCACTAGGATAGTCTCTCCTAGCTCCTTTGATAGTGTTTTTTAGGTCTCTGATTTTTGCTGTCATTCCCCTTGTGGCTTCCCATTTTCCCCAAAATTCTGTACTTCAGCAGGAATTTTATACATTAATAAGCAAAGCAGAGAAACTTTGCTGTGGTTTATGTAAAGCATATCAGAAAATATATCCCCAGATATTTTCTACAAGAACATCCCATGGCTGACTTTGATCTAGTTTGTGTTATGTTCTAATTCCTGAGGGATTCACTGCTGCCTTCCCAGGAGTTCCATCTGTATTTCTGCATTTGTTTACTACACCTTTCCAAGTATAACACTTTCAACTTCTGTTTATCAAATTTGTTCTGCTCTAATCAGGGCAATTTCTCCACTTCATCAAGATCAATTGCAATTCTGATCCTGTCTCCATAGCCTGTTTCATAATCTCCAACCTTTATTATACGTGGCTTCATGCATGGATTCTTCAGTCCATTAATCTGGGGCTGGGGGGAAGGGCTTGTCAATTTAATCTAAAAAGCAATGTGAGTTTCAGTGGGTGCCCATGAATACCATCCCTATCAGATAAGGCTCTTTCCAACAGAGCATTTTATTAGCATTTTTTTGAGACATGGTGTTATCATCTTAGAAAATAAAAAGCTTTCTGTTCCTTTAGTCTTTGTATGAGTTACAATAATTTACAAATTTTGAGGCCAAATACTGCCTCCAGTCTTGGTGAAATGAAAAAAATACAACATCCTTAGAAAAACTTAGAACTTTCTTTTTTTATCATAGCTTTCCAGTCTGTAATGAGTGAAGGTGCCTTTCCATCTGTCTTTTTTATACTAATCCACTGCTGTAATATTTGAGGACTTGCAGACATCCTGTCCCTGCCTCATTTCAGATCTTTCCTTCTGTCTCTGTGCAGTCCTCCCTTAGTTTCCAGAATTCCCTCACATTCCCACTTTGCTTCCCATGCTGCCAGTTTCCACACTTGCCGGTGTTTTTACTCTAGAGCCCTGCTGGATGGTTCCCAAGCCCAGGAAAGGTATCTGTGCTGTCCTGAATAGTCAATTTTCCAATAATTGGCTCAAGAGCTGGGAAGAGAAAAGGCTGGGGAATGTAGGAGGGCAAAGGTTTTGGACATCACAGGGGAAGGCTGGTATTCTTTTCATTACGAATTTCAGCACTGTCTACTTGTTTGTCAGATTTTCCCCGATCTGTTCCTTATGCCTGCTGTCCTCTAAACACAGCTGGTGGCCAGATGCTCTCTGTTCTGGAAAAGGGCCAGCTTTCTAATGGCTAAGACTATTTTTTTCTCCAGCTAAATCTTTTGCCTGCTCGGTGTCAGCTCCGGAGTAGATTTGTGCAAATGTCTATTAAAGACCAGAGGAAACATCTTAAAAAAGGTGTGAAGGTTTAGTAGCCAGGCTCCTACTGGCGTTAATGAGAGCTGCTTGCTGAATCCTCCACATGCTGCTTTGGACACTGAGCCTTTTTCCACTGAATATCCACTGGCTTCATATCAAATGCTGCACAAGTCCTGGATGGGCTGCAATGTGTGGTATTCTGGGGGCTTTCAGAAATTCTAGTTTTGCTTCAAAGGATAGCACCACGTGCTGCTCTTGAAAGGTTAAAAGAAAAATCATCACTTTGCACTGAAATAAACTGCTCTGAGGTGGTGCAGTGATAAAAAAGAAAGGGCATCTCCTCTTCCCACCTGTAGCTGTGTAAAATGAGAGGAGGGTTGTGCTGTGGCAGGAATGCAGCTAGGTCTGTGGGACTCAGGCATGCAGGACCCTGTTTAAGTGGGGGTTTTGTGTTCCAGAAAAATACAGCATTAAAGTTAACACATTCACATACTCATGGCAAGGATTAGGCCATCCTAGAAAAAAGAGCAATTCCTATTACTCTTGTCTGTGGGTTAAATCCTGGGAGAAGCTGGGAACCTACAGAAGTAGCTGAAGTCAGTTGCACATACTCAGTGTCCCTCAGGAGCTGGGTCTGTCTTAAAGATACTGCTGAAAGATGACATCCTGAAACCTGCATTCTCTAAAGTTGCCTCTGAAGCCACTGGATTTTTTTTTTTTTAATTCTTTTTTCATGGTGAATGGGAGTTACTTAGAGCCAAAGACTTAAAGTTAGTTTGTGTGACAGTGTCTTTCTTGTGAGGCTCTGCAACTGCTTTACAGAAATGAAGTGCCTGATGTTGCTCTGGCACAGAGATGTTGAAATTCATAAGAATTAACAAAGCTGCTTAGGATTTGTCCTAAAATTTAATAAACTAGTTTGCAGGAAGTTAGCCTTGAAATAGCCATCAGATAATACCTGAAACCCCATGGATGAGAACATCCCTAATTTTAGATGTCAACCTATAAGCACACAAACCTGCAGCACTTCCAATCACATCTTCCATACATTTATAGCAAAATTAATGTCATTTTTAACTTGTTATTTATTTTGAGGTAATGCCTGTTACCTTCAGTGGGTGAAAACTGAGGCTGCCTGCTCTGCCCAGGTTATCACATTTCAGTACAATGGCACCTGACCTGCTGTTTGTAACTGGCCTTCAAAAGGGCAAAAACCATCAAAGCCAAGTCTTCAGCTGTGGCTCAATGATCCCTGACTTCAGTGAGACCGCTGCTGAAAATATTACGCATGTGAGTACCCAAAGCAAAAGGAAAATCCAGAAACTTGCAGACAGACTAATGGGAATTTGTCAGCTGCCTTCAGTGAGCCCTAGAGCTGGGGAAGCAAGCTCAGTGTGGATAGGAGGGCACTCAGTTTCCCTTTGTTGCCATTAAACTGTTGTTCTTTCAGCTCTGTCCAAGGCTTCTTGCATGCAACAGCCATGAATGGCCTAGAGGCTGTTTATCTTGGATGCATGCACGGGACTTAAAATGTGGTATCACACCTCCTCAAAGACAAGAGTCTCATTAGACCATGGGTTTTGTGCTTTGCTTGGACTGCTTGTCACTGAAACACCCAGGAGACATCGCAGCAGCTTCAAGAGAGGTGGTGTTGGCTGGATAAGGTTAAATTCCACAAACACCTTGTGCTTTGCATGCTTCGTTGGCTAAATCTGTCCATCTGATTGTACCAGAACAGCAACTTCGTTGTTTCTTTTCTTTTGGAGAGGCATTTTGCACCTTTCTTTGGGCTGACAGTTCTGTTCTTCCATTTTGTAGAGGTGGTGACACCGTGTGAATGGGCATGCTTAGCTTAGGCACAGGTTTCTGTCCGTGCTGGATGGCACACTAATGGAGAAATCTTAGTAAGGGAAGAGGATTAGGTACAAGAATTTGAATGTGTAACTCCAGATCTTTGACTCCAGAGGTATAATGTTCACTGTTTCCTAATTCATTTGTTCTCCAACTCAGAGTTTCCATGAAATCAAAGGGGAGGGCAGAGCAGGAAGAGGGGAAGCAGCCCCATCTCCCACCACTTGCTTGGCATTCCCAGCCAGCCCAGTTGGCTCCAGTCTCTTCAGTGCTCACACAGAGGGTTTGTTTGTCCAGTGCTCAGATATGGCCACAGAGTTGAAGCAATTGGTAGCACTTTCTTGTCCTTACAAATATCTCCACAGCTGCACTGCTGCTGCTGCAAGAGTAAATTTGCCTGAAACCCTTTGTGTGGTTAACTTTGGTCTTCCCACTTCCCATCATCTCTGCTGCTGTGTTGTGTTTTCATTTAAAACTTCCATTTCTGGGCTTTGCCTAGCACAGTGAGAGGCAATCTTGTTACTTTCTGCCTTTCTAAAGCAAACAAAGACAGAGGAAAAACCTCGCTGAGATACCCAATCAAAAATAATTCATGGTTTACAGTAAGCCACATTAGAAAATGGAGACACTGAGAAACGAAAAAAGAGACTGCCACTGTAGAAAACTGCAGTGTGCTAGGAGGTCATTTTAATTAACTAAGGTCAAAGCCTTATTCTGGCAGGGACAGATTAACATGTTTCAAAACACCTGGACTTGTTCGAGCTACAGGTTCAAGAGAGCCCAGCCTTACCCTTTCCCCTTCCCAGCAGTGGACAAACTGAATATCCTGTCGCTTACTGTGTGAGAGGCTTTCCGATGAGTCTTTCCAAAGTCAGCTTCTCTCTGCTCTGTGAAGCTGTTAAAGAGCTCACAGCTCATCTGCAGCTCCCTGGGATTTGCCCCTCAGCACAGTCAGAAGCCCCCTGTGCCCCAGTTGTGCCTTACAGGGGCAGAAAGTGGGAAGGAGCACAGGAAACCTCTGGAGCCTCACGAGAGTGAAAGCTGCTTCCCCAGCATCCAGTCACTTGGTCAAATACCCTGCTTAACCTGCTCAGGCCTGAGCAGACCGACAGACAAATTTGGGACAGTCAGTTCAATACCCTGGGAACTGATTTTTGCCTTGCAATTACTAAGCCAGTGACAAATTGTGCCATTTGGGGATGCAGTAAAATGTTCAGACTTACTTCAGTTGTGAGTTTATGTTTATCCACTGAACAATACAAGGACTATAGAAAAGTATCTCAGAGCTTTTTGACCTCATGTTCCTGGCTTAATTCCAATTAGTACTAGAAAAACTTGACCTATTTAAGCCCCATCCGTACATTCTGACCAGTATGGCACTTCCTGCCCCATTTCTCTGGGGCCCTGCAGCCCTTGTGCAGCCACATGTGCTGTACCAGTGGTGAGCAGAGGTGCCTGAGCATTGTGCAGACACTAAATAAGTAAATCCCACTCTGCAATGCAGGACATTCTTCCTGCTGATCTCTTCAGCATTATGGGAAAGGTTGAATAATGCATCTCTGCTGTTTACAGCCTCAAGTTAGGATCTGTGCTCTTTTCTCCCACTCTCTCTTGGTTCTGCCATCTACCACAGGGAGAGGGATCTGGATCCTGCATTTTCTGAAGAGCAGCAAAGACAAACCCACAAGAAACAGCACATTCTCTCAACCTGCCCTCCCCACCCCCAGTAACAGGTGGGCTGCTGGAGTGTCCCTCAGTTCCACTCCTCTGAAAGCTTCTTGTAATGCTATTTGTACATGAGTTATCCTCAGAGCAGGCTTTTCATTAGGTTAACGTCTGGAAAGCGTCTTAAGTCATTCATGGCAGAAGTGAGGCTGTAAAATAATTTAATTCTAATCATCCATGCTGTGAATTTCCTGTTTCTTTGTGGTTTTTGGTGTTGTGTTGGTTGGCTGGTTTTTTTTTTTTTGGGGGGGGGGGTTGGGGATTTTTTTTGCTTGTTTTGTTTTTGTTTTGTTTGGTTATTTTTTCATTGGGAAGAAAAGATGAAGCATGTGCGATGCTTTGAATTTTCTGTCTATAGTTATCACTGTGTGTATGTTCAGGAGAGAGAGATGGACAGTAAATAGATCTACGGGATATGTTATGAGGCGTGAAATCATGTTTGTAATGAGATTTCTTGTTAATGGCAGTCAGCCTTCCTTGACACTAAGCATTAATGCAATATCCATTAGTGCAGATAAACCTCCCTCTGCTCCACTTTCCCAAATGGGTTTCACTTTGTACCTAGTTTAGCATTTATAAATATTTGATATAGGGTTCAAGAAGTAATTTACATGTTAAAAATAGATGAATGTTCTATGAAAAACTACAAGTTAAGATCCTACTGTAACAAACCATTCACAAACCAAAACATGAAAGCATGATACAATTTGCTCCATTAAAATGGCTGGAAGCCTTTTCATTGATTTCTCTAGTCTGTGGATTAGGTCTGTTTTCCATCTCTCTTTCATGCTGTGTCACCTTTGAAGTCTTTCCAGGCCCAGTGCATATCTGCAATTAGAAAGCACAGTCTCGATCTTTAAATGGAGAATGATCCCCTTCTGCAGGGCTGGGTTTGTATCTTTATCACCAAAAGCAACAGCTACATTGGGAAATCCCACTGTGAGCATCCTGAAAAGGGAGAAGGGTCTGTGGGACAGCTTGTTGCTTCCTTTCTCCCTCTTCACATCCATTCCCACCTGTCCCTGAGATGGCTTGGAAGTGAAAGCTAGAAAGAAAAGTGAAAAGAGGAAAGGATGTGCTAGAAATAAGACAGTTTCTGCAACAGTGCAGAACCATTGTGTTGATCTTGATTTTTTGCTGGTTTTAGGCAGACTCCTAATTTGTGTAGTACAAACCCAGGAATGCTTATGATTGTTTTGCATTTGTTATGGTTGTTGCGAATTTGGATTTGGGGTTTTTTTTTCCTAGCAAAGTGGTTTTGTTTGCTGCCATCTTTTGTTGGGGTTTTATGTGAAGGTTTCATTTCACTTTTTATTGAGAAGGAAATGAAAGATCACATAACCCCACAGCAATCATCAAGAAACACAGAGATCCTGTCCTCCATCCCACAGATGTGGCTTAAATACTGGTTTGTGGCTTCACAGGCATGTTTGAGGTCATCTGTAATTAACAACACAGGTGAAACTTTCTTCCCCTTTGCTTACCCATTTATGGCGGATAAAAACAAAATAACAGAGTCAGAGTATGGACAATAGGGCTGGCAGATGTTTTTCTATGGAGAAAGATTATAGCTAAGAAATACAAATGTTTCTGGAACCAAATATTTTTTCTCAAAATGACAGACAGACATCTGTAGCTCATTCAAAGATGTCAGTCTCTTGAGTGTGTCAGATGCTTTTGAAAATTGCCTGTTTTGTGCTGCTAATGATCCAGAACAAACCCTTCCACTGGAGATACTAACTGAGGGCCCTTAGAACCAAGGCAAAAGGAAATGTATAAAAAAATAGAGGAGCTCAGCCATAATTTGAGGTGGCAGCTTTGTTTGCTTTTGTCCATTGTGTCCACAATTTGAACATTATTTTAAAGGCTGTATTTGTTTTTCATTTCTTTTGAATTTTTTTTTAAAAATGGCTGCAGCACTCTCACAGCATCTTCTCCAAGTGCACCTTAGGTCATCTTAAACCCCATGCTGTGTGATGCTGATCCTCTTAAAATCTCCAATGAGATTACGATTCATTTGTCATTGCTGGATGTCATTTTGTTAAGGCTGTGTAAAGGCACTGCAGCATGTGAAACCAGCAAGTTGATTTTTATTATTGCATTACTCTGAAAAAGAAACAAACTAATTAGATCTTTGTTTCTAGTGTGAAATACTCCCCTTAGCTTGAGAGGACACGTGCAAAGCCTCTGCTCTGAATGCTTCCATATAATCAAGTTACAAAATGGAGGAAAATGGTATTACAGAAAGATTTTTGAGAAACACAACTCCAGTGGAGCAGAACACTTGCTAAAGTCTGCTCTCTTGCTCTGCCTGTCTCCTGAAGTCAGTGGGAATTTTTAATGGGAGTTACTGCAAGGCTGTATGGTTTTTTAATGCACTAGCAGATGTGATTTCCCATGCAGTCGTCGGCACAGTTGTGGTTGGTACCATAAAGGCTGAAGGCCAAATCCTGCTGTCACTGCACACAGCCCCTCTGCCTCAGCAGGGATCACAAACATGTATTTTTGTTACTTGAGGTTTTTGCTGAAGAGAAATGGGAGAGGGCAGGCCTTCCTTCTGCTCGTTGATCACAGGCTTTGCATTCCCAATGACTTCATTAGAAGCATCATATATTTACATGCTGCAGAATGAGGCCTGCGTGGGATGGGAAAGATTTTTATGAATTTAGACCTGCCTAAGAAAACAACTGTTCTAATTTTAGACAAGTTGCATTCCATATCCATCTGTTTAGTGCATCAGTCTGATGTGTACTGTTTAGTAAATTGCATTTGGGCTTTTTATTTTTAATTTCTTTGAGGGCATCGCCTGTCATCAGCCAGTGTAAAATAGTACTAAGGACTTCCAGACATACCCGTAGGGCCAAACTGTGCCAGCTTCACACACCACAGTCCCATCAAAAGCAAGGAGAGCTGGACTGGGCACGTGAATTGCAACCCCCCTGACATCCAGATACATGTCCTGCCTCATTTCTTAGAGATTGATGACATCCTGGAAAAGAAAAACAAAACACATGGTGCCACTTCATCCAAGTTTAAAATCTATTGAAGTCAAGGAAATTATATTAGACATGACTGTAATCTATCCAATCCAGTCCTGTCCATAGGCAGAACTCCAAGGGAAAGTAACAGGAGTTTCTGTTACGGAGTTTGCAGAAGGAAGCCTACATAATGAACTATGACAAAATGTCAACTTTGTGTAAACTCTCCTGGTGGGTCTGTATAAAGGTTTTTTAAGAAATCTTCATTGGAACACACCAGAGGATAATAAACTTGCACCTTGATAGAATAGCTTTATTTGTATATACTGTATGTAAATTTTAAACCAGAGGATACATGTCATTCCTTGTACATACCTGACTAGAATGGTGGCAGTGCTGTGCACCGCTCTTTAGGAGATCCAGCTTCTCCAGTCTTGGATTTCCAGCTCTGAAGGCTGCAGGAGACTGCTTGGGACCAGCTCAAACATTGGATGGAGAGATGCTCACCGCCCACTGCTTAGAGATGCAGGAGCAGGATTTGGAACAGATGCTGGCCATGGAGAAGATTGCTTGCCTCTACCCCTGGCTAAAGGACAAGTGCCTCCTTCGCTGTCATCTCCAAGAAGTGATTTATGGTCAGAGTGTGGGGAACCTTCAGAGCCCTGTTTGGCCTTTCAAAGGGGTCTGAGCTTCAGGTGTCACGTGGGAAGGTCCCTGAAGAAGCAGTGTGTACATACATCTACCTACCTGTCTGTCTGTTATCTGATATCCCACTGTTTCTGTATTGAATGGTCTCACTAACCCGTAAACAAGTGATTGCTCCTGTTGTGTTACTGCTTCAAAACTCTTTGCATGCACTCTGGCATATAATTCTTTAAGAAAAGAAATTATACATATTATATATATATAAATATATATATTGTAGCTTGCAAAATATTCATGTTGAAGAGCCATGTTTTGTGCAAATTGTACATTTATGTTGTGAGCAATATTGCAATACAAACTTTTCTTAGCTGTTGATAGTAGATTTTTCACATTATTTTTGAGCGTACCTACGTATCCCAAGCTTTCAACCTCAGGCATTAGGTCAACTACTGAAGGAGAATTTTTCTGTGCAGTAGAAATAGCACAGCCTTTCAGTACATAGGCAGGTGTGCAGGTCCCATTCCGTTTAATGCAAGTTGCAAGGCTGATTCTTCATGCAGTTTGTCAGGCCAATACTTCTGTCTTGTCAGTGCTGGAATTCACGTTTGGTATGAGGACACTGTCACGCTCATCTAGAACAGAACTCAAACCCCAGCATTGCAAAACAAAGTGCTTGACTCCTACTGCCCTCTGTCTCCGCAGGTGCTCCAATATAAATACAAGGAGGACTTAAGGAACTCCCAGTTCCCTGCCAGATAGCCAATGTTATATTTTCAGATGTTCATGCTACATAGTTTTCAATGTAGGGGCTAGATAAAAGTGTAATACCAGTACGGCTTTAGAAAAGCTACAGTGTTTGGAGCTTGACCTTGAACCTTTCACCTGATTCCTGAACATCATTGGTGGCTTTGTTTGCTCAATGTTTACCTCTGAGAAATGTATGCTATTGATTTAAATGTTTAATATATTGACTGCCTTTTTTTGTATATTTGTTATCATAAAGGTTTGGTTTAAATGCTAACAATTGTGGTCTATTTTCAGACTTGAAATACTTACGGTTCTGTATTTGGAAGGCAAAGTTATTAATGAATATAGCAATTTGGTATTTTATTCCTGTTTTATACAGCTGCCCCCATAGGTTATTATCAGATAGCAATGAATATTGCTGAACAGCAGGTGGAACTCCTTTGAGTGTGTTTATGAGCCATCTCTGTTCAATAAAAATTCCATTGTTTTCTAGCCTAGGAAATGGCTGCTGTGAGTGTTTTTGTTGTTTCTTCTCCCCTTCAGGTATTGATGTATTTCAGGCAGCAGCAGGACTGGGCTTCTCCCAGGAACCATCTCCCAGAAACCACACATGTTCGGGATTTTACATCTGGAAGTCCTGGTGCTGTTTTCCCACACACAGTGCTCTCAGCAGGCTTACTGTGCACGAAGAAGTGATACAGAGTCTGTTCCCCAAAACCTTTCTCCGAGTGCTGCTCTGTCCTGATCTGCCATAAAATGGGCACCTGAGACCTGGGAATGGAGCTCCGTGGTGCTTAAAATTAAGCATCCACAAGTGCATCAGAGCCAGACAGTTTGGATGCAGGAAGATCTGAAAGGCTGGAAGCTTCCCATGATGCAGCATTACTGCAAGTGCATTCAAATCAGCTGGAAATGAGTATCTCAAAGAGAAGTCAGGTATAAATAGAGGGATTTGATTAACTTCGGCATGAGTGTGAAAATCAGGTTTTAAAAATATTTTTGATTTAGCTTTTTTTTTTTTTTTTACTCTTTAAATTAATTTAGTGTTTTCTGTCTTGTGTGTTTTAGTGGATTTGGAGTCAAGTTTTTTCTTTGTAATTAGGATCTTTCTCCAGATTAAGGAACAGGTTGGTTCAGGAGACAAAAGCAGGTAACGTCCTGAGACACCACTCACACCAGGCTGGGTGAGTGCCCAGACCAGTGGTGGCTCCCGCAGGTGCCTTTAGGTTTTGCAGAACTCTGGGAGCAGAGTTTGAAAGGCAGCTCACAGGGAGCCCTGCAGTTGTCCAAATTCTGTAGGAGATGGAGGCCCCTTTGCTTCCTCCCCAGTATCTGGAAGAAAACAAAGCAAGCTTCACGTGTAGCAAACTGGGATGATTTCTCTCCCTTCCCAGCCATAGACAGTGAAACGATTTGAAACCATTCTTTCTGGGCATTTGAGTTAACTCTTCACTGAGAAAAATACTGAAGTTCAGCTGTAATTATCAACACCATTCTTCTGGGTTCTCTGTAAATTTGCCCATGCTTTTTCTACATTCTGTTCACATTTGTGTTCTTGAGGTTTTCTGCAGACACTGGAGGCTGTGGCACACATTCACTGGGCTATTTAACGTTCAGGACAGTGTTGCCCACTGCTGTTTTCCCTTCCACAGGGCAGAAAGGGACAGTGATGTCTAAACCCCCCCTGCTACACAGTGGAGCTCACCTGGAGGAGCCCAGGTTTTGTCCTGAGGCTAAAGCATGCCAGAAGTGCTTGATGTAGATCTGCTGATGGAATCAGCAGCAGAAGCTGTGTATAACATAAAAAAGGCCATTGTGTGTCTCAGTTTGACTATGTAGAGGCAACATTTAAATCACTCAGAAATACTTTTTTCCTAAGTCTGCATAATGGCTTATAGAGATATATTTCTAGGAGTGCTGTGGTATCAGCTAATTTTTTCTATGTTGACAGAGACTTATATTTTAATGAACATTTTTTCAATGGCTTTTATTTTGTCCAATGAGTCTTTCAAGGAAAATGTTCCAGAGCAAGCGTGTGGGCTGGCTGTCTCTAAGCTTTGCTGTGAAGATGTAAGACTGCAAAGTAAAAGATGTCTGAGATCCTCTGCACATGTCCTGGCAGGCTGGGAGGCCACCATTCCCAGCACAACCCTACAGCCTGGCTACCTTCCTAGAGCTTCCCTCAGCTCTACAAGCCAGTGGCTGGTGTAAGAAGTTGCAGTGTCCTCCTGTAATAACAAATATTTGAAGCATCCAGTACTGAGCAACACGCTTAGACATGGAGGAAATAAAGATGTGACAGCACTGAGACAAACAGTGATGTCCCCACTGCTCCCGTGGTGCTGGAGAGGTGCAAGTCCTCAGGGATTTTGGGGTGTCCAGCTGACAGCAATCATTGCAGGAATGATGGGATTCTCAATCCCAAACTCTCCAGCACATATTTTGGGGAAGCAGCTGCTCCATAAGCACACCTCTCTGCCCTGATAATGCAGTTACTGTGTCCCAGTGAGGTTTTCATGTCTTTCACATGTATCTGGTTCACATTGAGATCACACTTACTAGATGTAGCTGAGAGATAAGTGAGAGACCTCATTTATTCCTCCAAAAAGTTAAACAAAGAGTACCAAAAGCAGTAAGATCTGGGAGAATAACCGTAGCACCAGGATGTTTTATCTTTCAAAGAGAGGAGGTTTGTGCTCTCCCAGAGAACTCCTTAAGGAGATTATGGATGAAAGGAAACCAAAGCAGCCTTGTTTTAACTACCTGAAAACTTAACTTTCTGCCTAGCTATCAGTTCAAGAGTTCTTCCCTCCAGGCTATGCAGCAGTGTGCAAACAGGGTATGTCATCTCCCTTGACGATGCTGCCCTACTGAGAGCTGGTATTTCTTTGGTTTCCTTCCACTGTTTGTGCTCTGTGTTTCACAGAAACACACAGGGAATGCAAATAGAAAATCAAAAGGTAACCTTGAGGACTTAGATTGCTGCCATTGGTGTTTCAAAGTCACTCTTAAGTACTCCTTTCTTTCTTTGCTAAGTTAGAGGATTTCTTGATTATGTGACTGCTTTTAGCTATTCAGCATCCCTGGGTCTGCAACACTGACATTTTGCAGATAATTTGAGAAAACAGAAGAAAAAATCTGAGTGAGATACCAGTGTATTTATCACTTTCCCCTCTTCTCATCTGAGGAGGTCAGCTTAACCACAGCTGTAAACCTACAGCATAACTTCTCTCAAAACACATACAGTTGCCTTTGTTTTTTTGCTGACAGCCTGTATGATTTACACAATGAATCTTTTCATGGCTTTGTAGTACCTTCCAGCTGTTGTACTGGAGATGTTTACAGTGTCTGAGAGAGTTTCATGACTCAAGGCACATCAAGGTCCCTGCAGAACCTCGGACACTGGAGCTTTTCCAACAGTTATTGGAAAGAGTTACGGGTCTAAGAGATCCAAGCACTGCTGTGTCTGACCTCTGACTGGGGCCAGGGGAGTGGAGCTGAATCTTTTCAGATCAGTTTTAGGAGAGGCCCAAGGCCAGTCCAAAACAGGCTGTCATGAAAATATTTGATGGCAATTCTTTTATTTCCACAGGATCTGAGCTTGGTCCTCACACCCCTCCTGGGACAGCCATTTGAGTCCTTGACTGCTGTTGCACGGACCTTTCTTCATGGCCATTTCTTCATGGCCATTTCTTCATGGCCATTTTTTCCACCTAGGAGAGAGTCAGAGAGAATTCTGTCGTGTGTACAGCCTCATTCCCAATTAGGACAGCCCTTTGGGTTTGTGCCAAAATTCCTCTAATTGTGTCAGAATTCCATCCAAATGAAGAATTTAACATCTGCTTTATTTGCTAATTTTCCCAACTCCGTGGCTGAGTCATCTTTGGACACTGAATACCAAGAAGACCATTTTTTATTGGTGTGTTATGTCCTGTAAGTCATCCTGGGTGATTCATTCTAGTGCTGGGCTGCACTAGATCTTGGTTTGGTCTGCAGGGAGCTTCCTGCCTGGGGCACCCCTCTTTCAACCACATCTCTGTGATTGCCAAGGCACCACAGAACATTAATATATTTACTACAATAGTCTTTCTTTTGAAAAAAAAAACAACCCAGTTGCACATCCCTAGCAAGTGTACCAGAGAGAGATACTGGAATCACCCAGTATTTATGGACTGGGTCTCAGAAAAAAAAAAAAAAAATTGCTACTAACTGCAGTTCTCTACACTGTAATATCCATCATGCACAATTGCTACCTATTTTCCTTCCTTCCTCCTTTTCCACTTGTCTTTTCCTTGGTACTTCTGCTGTTGAGCCTCCCCACAGAGCGCTGCTAACTTGTGATGACGTCCACGATGGGATGGAAGGTAGAGCATGTGTGCCCCCTCTGGGTACTGCTTCAGTAAAAACAAGTCTGCCTCAACTTTGTTCTGCAAACCTCCACACTGTAACTGTCTGTATCGGGGGAAAAAAAACCAAAACCCAAAATATATCCAGGAGCACAGCCACTGGGAAGTAACCTGGCTTTCTTGGCTGCGTTAACTCCCCTCTGCCTGTCCTCTGAGCACAGCAGCCACTTCCACAAAACTTCCCTCAGAATCTGGACAAAGACTGACAGTCAAACTGCAGCTGATTCATGCACGGGAGGACAAGAAGGATTTCTTGAGCACTATGAAGAAAAGCAAATACAGCCCAGCAAAAATGCCAAAATGCAGGATTAAAGGTAGGACTAGGCTGTCCATGTCACAGGACACCACAAGAAGAGCCAGAAGGAGACAACTTTTGCCTTGGTACGTTTATGTCTACGTTAAGACAAAACACAGCAGACTGGTGAGATGAACGGGGTAGTGAAAGTTATATTTTGATAGATTTTTATTTCTCTCTCATGCCGGAACCACCGAAGAATCAGGATAAAAAATAATGAAAATGCCACAGTGGTGTTGTCTGGTGCCATGTGGATGGAACAATGTGGCCATTTTATCTGCCAAGCTGAAGTTTGGTTGCCAATTTGAGAAACGCTCCTTGCCCTGCCTCAGCTTCCCATCCGCGTACTCTGCACTGAACTAAGATTGCAGTGATGGCAACAGCAGAGATTTCTGCACGTTAGTAAGAGAGTGCCTTCCTGTACATTCCAGCTAATATTTTATCCTGATTTATTGAGGTTTCCCCTGATTTAAGAATTAGCTCGTGTAGGACACTGACGTTTGGGAGGGCAAAAAGCAGCCGCTCCTGTGGAGTCCCCCACAACTCCCTGCACCTCCGTGTTGCTTTTGACTCTGTGTACTGGTTTCTTGGGTAAAATTAAGGGCTCAGTAACAAAAAAGGCCTTTCTAAACGTCTGGAATATTTCAGCGGAAGTGAACAGCAGCAGGGCAGGTCTCTCCCAGCACGGGAGGGAGGCCGTGACCCAGTGTGGGGAGCGGAGGGCTTGAGGGTTGGACTCGGTGCTCTCCGAGAGTTTTTTCCAACCCAATTAAACTGCGATTCTGCGAGAACGCCGGAGCTGAGGCGGCGCCCCCGCCCCATCCCCGTGAGGGGACGGCGCCCGTCCCGCCCGCCCCGGGCCACGCCCATACAGACCACGCCCCTTCCATCATAGCCACGCCCCATCCCGGCGCTCGGGAATGACGTCACGAGGTTGTTCCCGCCCTCTCTCCGGCCTCGCCGTTGCGGGCGGCCCCGCCTCTCTGGTGACGTCACTTCGGCGCGCCCGGCCGCTCGCACGTGTGCGGTGGCGGTGCCGCCATGAGCTGCCCGGTGCCCTGCGCCGCCTGGGTGCGGCGCGGCGTGGCCAAGGAGACCCCCGACAAGGTGGGGCCGGGGCTGGGGTGGCGCAGAGCGACCCCCGCCCGCCCCCGCCGCCGCGCCCCTCACCCCCTCTGTGTCCGCCCCGCAGGTGCAGCTCAGCGAGGAGGAGCTGAAGGGTCTCATCGAGGAGGCGCAGGACAGGCTGGGGTGAGCTGGGGCAGCGGGAGGGTCGCGCCGCGTCCCCCGGGCTCTGCTGGGTACGGGGATGGAGCTGGGGAGGGGAGGGGCGTCCCGGCCACGGGGGGAGCGCAGCCCGGGGGCTGCGGGGCCGGCCCGGGAAGCAGCGGCGAGGAGCGGGACCGGCAGCAGCCAGCAGAGTTCCCCCTGGAGACGCCGTGCCCTGGGAGCCTGAGGGCCGGGAGGGTCGGCGGTCTGGAGGGCGAGCGGAGCAGCGCCGGATGGAGCCGATGCTGCTGTCATCGCGGACGTGACAGCACGGGTGTGCTCCCGGGGGGATCCTCGGTTGTCAGCTGCGTGCTGTCAGGCTGGATGGGCATTTCGGGGCCCGGCCCTCTCTGGAGCTGCTCCTCCCGCCTGCAGTGAGAGTTGAGACGCTGGGTTTGGAACCGTGGGTGCTTTGGAGATGTGGCAAAGCGAGATGGGAGTCCCAGGCTGACTGGGAGAACGAGGGTGTGACGTGACAGTCCGGTCTGGAGGCCGCAGTGGAGATCAGACTGACGCGGTGTTTATGCTTTGGTAAAAAAGGCAGAACATCACTCGGAGTGTATTTATGGTTCACAGAGAATGAAGCCATCACAACTCTCCCCTCAGCACTGAAAGCCCTTATTTATGTAGTTGTGTTGAAGTTTGTCACTGTGCTTTTAAGAACAATGTATAACAGAAGTGATGTGTTTAGGAAACAACCTATGGAAGACAAGAAAGAAATGTCTCCCTTTTGTCTTGAAAAAACGAGGGGTTGAGGTCAGATTCAATCTTCTGGCCTTTTTCTGTGAGATCTGTTTATAGATTTAGGCTTCTGAGTGTTTCAGCTGTGTTGGGTGTGTGGTTGAACAGATGCAGCGGGTAGCAGAAGAAGTTTTTATAGCGGGATGAATATTGCCCACTCCATTTCTGCTGGGTGTGTCAGTGACACTATTGCTGAACAGAGTGTATCATCCCAGAATATATTTTGTTCTGGCTTTGGTTATTTAATGGTTCTAAAATATTCTTAAATGTTTGGAAGATTCTCACTTTATGTTAATTTCTTAACTGATTAAGTTTAATGTTCCTGTTTTCTGTGGAGTTTCTTGCTCCCCCAAGAAGGAGTGAATGGATTTCCAGATTTTTGCCATGAAGACTTGAAGCCCACGTGAGCAGCTGGAACTGTGTGCTGAAATCTCACCTGGAATTGTTCTGGGTGTCACCACAGTTTCTCAGGGCTGTGTATCTCCTCACAGGGATGGTGATGGTGGCAGTGAGGAGGGACAGACAGCACATGACACGAATGCAGCCGTGCCTGGCAGCAGCTCTAAGTCCTCCCAAAACAACGAAGACCTCTCCGATCATGAGCTGGATGAATACGATTTGGAAAATTACGACGAAGAGGAATATACAGGTGAGGAAAATCTGTGTGTGAGATGTGCTCTGTGAGTGAAGAACCTTTCCACTCCTTTTTGTACTTAAGACCTTAATACCCTAACACTACACAGTGTTACATTTCAGATGCTGGAAGTTCCTGTTTGTAATAATTTTCTTGCCCCATCTTGGGAAGTCATTTATCGAGGGAAATAGTTCAGTGTCCCCCTCCCTGACACTGGAACTCAGAGCAGGAAAGGTCCCTCTGTCTGCTGCAGTAGAGCAGCACAAGTCCCTGAAAACACTGGAACAATTCAGCTTACCAGGGTGCTTGTGTTTGGAACTTGGAAGTTCATTTAGCCCCTTCCTGATATTTTGCTAAATGGGTAACACAGGTATTGGTACAGGAGTTTCTAACTTTGCGTGTCGCTGACATGGATGAAAAATGTTCTGAAATTCCCTTCCAGGTGATTTAAAACTTGGAGACTCTTTGGCTACTCTGGCAGTATATGGGAGCAATGAAAACGATCCTTACATCACTCTAAAAACCACTGTAAGTACTTAAAAAATGTTAAATACCTTAAACAGCATAAACTTCAAAATCAGTTAAATTTTCCACACGGCCTTGAGGTTCATTTTCAAAGGTGTGTCAGATTTTTGATTGGATGGTGCTTTTTTCTTTTAAGGTTGCTTTGTGCAGTCTCTTCTTTCTGTGCCTTTTGCATTTAGGTAGGAGGTGGAGATGAACTGGCTTTTTATTTAAACCATGCCCTTCTCTGCGTGGAGGGGTTTTTCAGCTCTCTAGCAGGACACAGAAAATACTCAAAGAAATAACAAATCTCAGGCCATCAGTGGTCAAAATTAGAAAATTTCCCAGAGTGCAAGACTCTCGCACCTTCCACCAGTTTGTATAAGAAATCAGGCTGAGGTGGACACAGGCAATGTGTCAAATTAAGGATATGGCATGAGGAAATATATCCCCATTAAACCTAGATGCACAGCATNATTTAAATATTTTTATATTTATATTTAATTTTATATTTATATTTTTATATTCATATTTGTAATCTTTATATTTATATTTTCTATACTGTGGCATTGGCTGCTTCTGCCTGTATAAGTTTCCACTATCGGATGGGGAATATTTTTGCCGGAGCTGGGCTTGTAGATATACAGGAAATTAACACCTTTTTCTTGGGCCTTTCTTACTATGCTCAAGTTCCTTCCCCAGATTCTGAAAGTTCTTCACTGTGCATTTTCTCATCTTTTGGGATTTACTGCTAGAACTGTTGAAGACTAAGTATTGTGTAACCTTAATTAATTCAAAGAATTGTAGGACTTGATAGAATTAAAATATTGAAATATGTTTGAAGTGAATAAAAAGAAATTAAAAACTTGCAATGAGAAGTCCAGTAAGTCTTGTATGTGTTGAAAATTGGAAGGATGGTACTCTGAGTAAGATTATTTACTTACATACAGTTATTAATTTTTCACTTACAAAAATAGCCAAATTCTTCCCATTCCTCAGTACAATGAAAATTGGATGAGGTCACATCTCTTCTGGTACAGCTGAATACCCAGTAGAGCTGTAGGCAGTGCTTTTTGGGAAATATTTTCCAGAAAGTAGACAGTGGAATTATTTCCTGGGTGTGAGGAGCAGTTGCAGCATCCTTATTGGCTAAAATGCTGTTGTGCTGTAAAAGTGCTCAAAGCGCAGGAGCACAAGGGAAATAACCTTGGTTTGTGGGCTCCTGGTGGTGATTTTCTTTTCAGCAATCAGCTGCATCATGGTAGCCTTGAAATATGGTTTCATACTTGATAATTCGCCCGTCCCGCCCGCTAGGTTCACATAAATCCACCTAGGTTCACATAAAACTCCTTCACTCTCATTTAATGACTGTTCAGTCTCCCTGGGATCAAGTCTGGTTTCTGCCTTTCTCTGTTTGGCACCATAAGATGGTTTGAGGTGGGTGGGCATCAGGGTGTTGGATTTGGAGTGTTTTCAGTCATGGTTTAGAATTACTGGTTCCACCTTCTGAACATGTGTGGGTTTGTGTTTTCAAATGCATTGCCTAACAGCCCTTTTGCTCTCCTTATTGCTGTTCAGGAGCAATATGAACAGGAGGACTTTTTGATTAAGCCCAGTGACAATCTCGTCCTTTGTGGCAGAGTTGATAAGGACTGCTGCAGTTTGGAGGTCCATGGTGAGTAAAACAGGGTTTGTTCTTCACAGTGAGTGTGGGGAATGCCTTGCCTAGCATGTGCCACGTGGCTGTGTTGAAGAGGAGTGGGTTGGTTTGGGAAAGGTTTTTTCTCCCCTTCTGCCCTGTCCTTTTCCATGGCATAGTGCTTTAGCTGCTTTCCCAGACTAGAGTATGTCCTGTGGAGTTATTGTTATTTAAAGGATAACTTGCCTCTTTCAGGCTATGTAGCCATTCCTTTCCTTATTTCATTTCTTAAAACATTTAGAAAACACTGTGGCATTTTTATTCTTTGAACATACTCTCTTTCTTCTTCCAGCCTGACCTTCCGTGTCCTGCAAGCATCCTCTAGTGGCTAATTGTTCTGTTTTTTTTACTTTGGCTTTCTCCTTGCCTCTTTAACTGGGCTTTCCACTGCTAGGACTGGAAGAGCCAGCACCTTTATCATCATGGTTTAGAAAGATAATCCTTAAAAGGCCCTGAGTGCTGCTTGTTCCAGCAATAGGTTTAGTTCTGCTGAGTAAAAGATTTCTCTGTTGCAGCCAATGAATACTACTGAAGGTGCTGAAATGATCATAATTTCTTACTGTGGTTCTTTTTGGGAGTGTTTCTGGCTGCTTGTGCTCTGGTTCATGTTTCTGCAGGCAAAGTATTTCATTTTAAGCAACCAGCATAACCAAAATGTGTGAAAGCATCTCTCCAGATACCAGCATGTGGCATTTTCTGTGTCTGGAAGTGTTTGCAAATTTTATTAACAGTAAGTTGATACCCAATATAAACTTACAAAACAATAGCAGAGGCTTCTGCAGTTTGTAAAATTGAGTAACCTTGTCTTAGTTGACTCCTAAGACAGTTAGCTGAAGACTTCAGTGAGTGTCTGAAAATCTGTCATGTGCACTTCAAAATGGCACAGTGATTTAGTGTGTGTGATAAGTTGCTATTAAAATGATTAATGGGTTTTCTCTGCTGCCCAGTTAGTGAGGTATTTTATTATAAGGAGAAAAATAGCTGGCTACAGGGAATTTGTGTTTACTGCATGGCTGCTTTACCAAAACGTTTCCTGTATCTCAGCTACCATCTGCTAAAGGTAACTTCTGACTTCTTCACCTTCTTCTAGTGTGTCTTTTTGCCTTCATTTCCTCTGCAGTTTCATCTGGAATAATTTGGTTTTTAATTGCTAACCCTGTAAAATGAATGTACGGTGATGTAGAAAGTGCAGGATATGGAGCATGTATTATGAAGAGATTTACAAAGGAGGGTGGTGTGCTGGGGAAAAAGCATCGAACCTTTGCTGAACTTGTCATTTCTTTATCCAAAGTACAGGAGAATGTTTATTTTGTGTAATTCTGTGAAGTACAGCATTTGTACCTGGAGGCTCTGGCCTCCTCAGTAAAACTCTGAACGCTCTGAATTTACATTCTGCATCTCCTTGACTATTTAGTTTTTGCCACCACTGCCTTTTGCAGAAGTGAACTGTTTATAGTGTTTGCTTTCCCTCTTCACTGATGTCTTGCATAACTTTAATTGTTTTTCAGTTTATAATCATGAAGAGGACTCATTTTATGTACATCATGACATTATCTTGCCTGCTTACCCTCTCAGTCTGGAGTGGTTGAATTTTGATCCTAGTCCAGATGAATCAACAGGTAAATTACAAAGGGTACTGTAAATGTCCCGAAAAGCCTGCAAGTGTAATGCTGTCACTAAATAATTCCTTCCTGCAGTACAAAGAGAAATAAAATCAAGATGTTAATATCAAGATAATATTGATTTGAGATAACCAAGATGTGAACATCAGGTATTTTTGCTTGGATACAGTCATCTTAGTGATGCTGCTGTAACAAATGATCTCATGAAAATACTGATTTTATTACAAACAATTAAATTATTGTCAGTTAGCAGACCAGAGCAATCTCTAAAATCTGTTTTGTTTTCTGTTTGTAAATGAAAGGTTGCTTTTCTTCAATCTCTGTATGTCCAGTGTAGTTGATTAAATGTAAACCACAGCAAAATTTGTATGTATTTATGTATTTAGTAACATTTGTCCTGTGTTTTGCAGATACTATTTTTTTCCATAGCACAGGGGATATGGTTAGTTTTGGTTTGTTTTTACCTTTAAAAACAAAACATGCAACTTTATATAGCATCTTTAAACAGTTACTTGTACTGAAGGGGAAGGAGAGCAAGTACCGTTTTTCTGGCAACATCTACTGTCAGCTGATATTTTAAATTGCTCCTTGTCAGTTATAAACATAAATATGTTCAAATGGAATATTGCGGCATGTAGGTTTTATTTAACCAAAGAAATAAGCAACAGCTGGATTGCCAAATATTCTGTTTCATAAGTAAATAAATGTGGTTGCATTTGGGTTTTTGTTTGTAGGAAATTATGTTGCAGTGGGTAACATGACCCCAGTTATTGACATTTGGGACCTTGATGTAGTAGAATCCTTGGAACCCGTCTTTTCTCTTGGAGGCAAGAAAGAGAAAAAGAAGAAGAAGAAAGGAAAGAAAGTAAGTGTTGCACAAATGGTTTACCTGGTGGGATGGAGGAAATTCAGAGCAGGGATAATGTGGGGTTTTTTTCCCCTGTAATATTTGAAATGCAAATTATTCTCTAAATAACTAAAACCTGGAATTAAGAGCAGAAGAGGAATGGGGTGGTGTCCCAGTAAACTTTGGATCTTAACTATTTAAAATTAGAAGTTGCAGGAGCTGGCAGTTACAAGGACCCAAAGCTCGGTTAATTGGGAGGAGAGAGAGGAAACTGCCAGGAGTGTTTAGAAAGAAGCTGCAGAAGTCTCACATTAGCTGGAAATAATGAGGTTTTTTTAGCAGCCTGAAGGGAGTAACCAGTTCTGCAAACCCAGCAGCTGGAGCAGTCGGGATCTGCGATGGGAGGGAGGGTGCAGGTGGTGCAGAGACATTCTCTCAAAAGCTGTGGTGCAGCAAGGGAGAGTAATTTAGTGTGAAGCTCTTTGTGAAGGCTCTAGGGAATTCACACTAATGGGGAGAAATGCTTGATTTACACTGTAATTTTCAAAAATCTGTTTATGTCGTTGTGTACACAGAGTTTCTCGTCAGAAGGGACTGTGGAAGGACATACTGATGCTGTGCTTGATCTTTCATGGAATAAACAAAGCAGGTAAAAGAATACTTGAATAACAGTGGATGGTACAAATTTGCATTCTTAATAGTCATGCACTTTTCTCACAACATCCAAAAACTTGAAAGCACTGCTGAAATGAATCCATTCTTAAAAATACACCCCTGTTTTTTCTTTTTTTAACTAGAACTCTTTAATTTTAATTTTTTAAAATACTCGCATATTGCTGCAGATCACTTTTGATTTGCAGGTTGTCCAGATGAAGGCAGGGCAAAGGTGGGGTCTGAACCATTTGATAAAGTGTCTACATTTCACTTGTTCAGCCTGGAGAAGCAGAAGGGCTGCCCTGAGCTATGCTGGTCTGCCAGGGGCCTGAAACACCATTCCAGCAGAGAAATGCAGATTTATAGAAGAAAGTCCTTGCTATTCTGGTTTCTTTTTTCCTTCTGGCTTTTGCCCCAAAGCTGTGAACAGAAAAGAGCGTGTAAAAGCCCTAATAACACAGTTAAAGAAATGTCTTTGGCCTCTAGGCAGAGAAAATTCCCTGTTGCCTGGATGAAGTCGAGATGAAGTGCTGCTATGGAAGCAGCACAAAGCTGGCCCCTCTTGGGGCAGAGGTCAAGGACGGTGCCCCAGTGCTGACTGAAGTAAAGATGCTGCTGGTTTTTTATCACTTAGGTGTTGTTAAGAGTTCATCTGTCAGAGGATCCTCAGCAGGTGGCTTGAAACTGCTTCAGTCAGTCAGACGCAGGCTGATTTTGTTTTTTTATTGTTATTTTTTTGCTGTCATAAATGCCTCTGCCTTTGAAGATGTACACAGTCAACTCTGCATATTCTGATGAGCAGGTGTGAGCCTTCACTTGTAATGCTTTCTTACCTATGTGCTGATGAGGAAAACACCCCCGCAGACCTCATTAAATGTATATAAATTGCACTATTAATTTACAGTCTTACAAAAGGGTAGCTTTCATGTACCTAGAAATGGTTGTCTGATGATAATAGAGACAAGAATGAAAAAAAAACCAGCTTCAACAGTTAAGTCTGAAAAGCATAATTCTGTAATATGCTGAATTATAAATTCATTGTTACTGGTAAATCTTTCAGGAAATAAAACCAGCCCTGAAGTGGGCAGCTTATGGACAAAACAAGGAGCTCCTTGGAGCAGCTTGTATTACAAATGTTTTATTGTTGTTTTTTTCTTTAAAGCAAGGCATGTTGTGACAGCTCTCTACAAATAACTTTCTGCCTGTGGGTCACAGTGGTGCTACTGTCAAATGTTCTCACAGCCTTCACTTCTGCATTTTCTTCACTTTCCCTTGTAACATTGCTTGGGAAAACAGCATTTCCAGGAGAATGTTAACCCTTCAATCAGAAACACTTGGGTAATACAAAAAGGGAAAGGGGGAGCAGTTTCAATCAGAAACAGCATGTTGAAGTAATAGATCTGATTTTAAGAGCAATGAAGGAATTGTAGTGTGTGTTTGACAGGCATTTGGGAATGTTTTGATTTTTTTTTTCTTTTCTGATCAAACTTTCAGGCTGTGTTTATTGCTCTTAACACAATTGGTCACATTTAGGTTGAAATATGGGATTTCCACCAGCTGAAATTTTAGTGGTTACTTTCAGCAGCCTACAGAGGGTATAGTGTTGGGTCTTCAGTAGGTGTATAAGCAGATACTAGAGAGCAAAATATTTTAAAAACAGGTTTGTCAGGCTCTTGGCTGTATGCATATGCAAAAGAACAAAGTAGCATAGGTAATATTTCAAAATACTATTTAATGTCGAAGGAAAGAATGTGCTTCATAGCTTTTATTACTTTGTTCTGTTTGAGAAATCTTTGAGTAAATGGTATTTTAAGTAATGTCAGGGGGAAATGGAAGCAGAACTGTCATTGTTAAAGTGTTCTACAAATGTAATAGAGCCCATTTGTAATCTTTACTTAAATCTTAGAATTGCCTTCAGGGAGTTATCCTTCAGCCTTGAGAGAAATAATCTGTAGACCACAGTGTACTTGTTTTCAGAACTGGGCTCTGTATGTATCTTGGATTTTTGACCATTATTTGTTTGTATCTGTATAAGGAGTTTTAGAACTGATTTTTGATCCATTATCAGGAACGTTTTAGCAAGTGCCTCTGCTGACAATACAGTGATTTTGTGGGACATGGCTGTAGGGAAGCCAGCAGCCAGCCTGACCCTGCACACAGACAAGGTATGGACCCATTGCTGTGTTTCTTGCACTGTGGAATACAGAGAAAAAAGTAACTGCACTTTTTCATTAGCTGCTTTGGTAGTGAACCCTCAGAACTGTGTAGAATTGTTTAAATTTATGAATTAGTTGCTTTTGCAAGCAGCCCTGTATTTGCTTTTTAAAATGTTATTTAACCTATCTTCAGAAAGTTAACAAAGATTTGTAACAGTTTTTAAAATGCCTTTTGTGTGAAACCCTAATGGTGGGGAATGTGAGAGTGCTGGTGTAAGCTCCAAAAATAGATGCCTGAGCATAGGTCAGACTGTGACTCTCTCTTAAGGGAACAATGAGTGTCAGTTACAGTTTGTTCTAGGTGAAAAAGGTTTAAAATAAATGATACGAAAATACCATGGTGATGGGTACTTCAGAAATGAATTAATCTCATAGTAATTAAAATGTGAAAGCTAGTTATTAATAGCTGTAACCTTATTTTGCTGCTAACGAACTCACTGCCCTTGACAAACTCCTGATTTTCATTTTTTGGTAACATCTGCTTTTTTTCCCCAAAGTGGAAGCAGATACGCTTTTACCTCCTCCACATTTTTTTTTTTTTAATATCTAGGGCAGAATGGGGGCATGGGGCTCTGTTCAGTCAAATTATATTGGAAAATATGTTGTTTTCACCAGGTGGGGGTATTTGAAGTAAAGTGCATCTCTTGTGCTGTTTTATGAGCAATCTGAGTAACAACAAGCTTTAATAGGAGGGTTTTTTGGGGAGGAATATCTGCTAGCTTGGGAGAGGGATGGTTGTGCTTTGTTCCAAGAAAGTTCTTGTATTTGTGTGTTATATAAAATCTTCTGTTATCTAGGTCCAGACGTTGCAGTTTCATCCATTTGAAACGCAGACCCTCATTTCTGGATCCTTTGATAAGTATGTGGGGGTAACATTTCAAATGTTGCACAAAGGGAGGGTATTCCTATTCAATTAAGCCTTGTGTTTTTCATTTTTTTTATAACTGTGCCACTTTGAATAATGCTGTTATTTTTTTCCAGCAAGGAAGCCAGGTTTGTATGTGGCCAAAATGTAGTTTTCCTTACCTCTTTTTCAGAGGTAGCAAATGCTTTAACCATCTGGACTGACATTTTTTGTGCCAGGTGTCTGTCTGCTCCAAACTGAATTTACTTCTTAATTTGGCCTTATGGCATTTACTGCATTAGGAATGTGTCACTGTTTATTCCTGTGAATATTTGCCCAGGTTTTGCCAGCCAGTAAGGCCAGGGTGGAGGCACGAGGGACTTTCAAATCCCAGTTTTCTCCCTGCAGCCTCTCTAGGCGCAGCCAAAGTGTAATGGGCTGTGTCCTGTGATTGCAGCCTGGAGATGCTGGGGAATGGTTTGTGTCTGCACACTTGGGATGCTCCATAGCTGCCAGTTCTTCTAAGTCCTGCCAGCCAAAAAACTTCCTCTCTGTTCTCCCATCTCAATGGGGTAACTTTTAAATTTTGTTCTATTACCATGATTTTCTTACGTTGATTCTTCTATTCTGCTTTTCAGACTTTGTCCTTATGTTAAAACATTTATAGACTGGGCAATCTTTAGCCAAGCCTTCGAGTTCTCTGCCTTCTGTGAGGCTCTTGCTGCATCTGCAGAAGTGGAGCTCTTGCAGGAAGACTTTTTGCTGTTAAGAAGCTGTTTCTATTTCCTCCCTCTCAACTTCCTATGATAAAAGGAAGCCCTAAGTCCAAGCAGTGGCCAGCTGCTGATCCCTTCTTAGCTGACCCCTTTGGCTCCATGGACCTCTAAACTACTGTGTGGTGGTTTAGTAACTATAAATTATGTACATAAATTAGTAGACTAACCTTGTGGATTTTTCCTGCAAAGCCTTGCAGGACCACAGGCAATTCCATGGACATTGGGAGCTGCCTTCATAGCCTGAGAATCAAACTGTTAAAAAAACTGTTGTGTGTAAAATGCCTGGGAAGAGAGCTGGGAAACCTGCATCAGATTTCTTTAATGATAGGATAGAGTGGGAGTGGGTTACACTGAGGATGTTGATTGTGGTGAGATGATGCTGGAGTGACACGACCACTCCTCCCTTGCATTTGCACCCAGGAGTTTCTGAGTTGGGACAGATTCTGCAGCCACCTAGCTCAGCATATGCCTGTAAAGAATTCCAGAGGATCCACTAACTCCCATCCACTCTTTCTCCTTTGTGGAGTAGTGTTTCTCCAACTATTTGTAAAGATTGTTGGGGTTTTTCAAATTATTTCTTTTTATTAAGCATATTTGAAAATGTATGCGTATGTATCACAAAATTATTTCCTAATTTGTGCATCATTACTTGACTTTACTGAAGTGTGTTCATAATTAAGTGATATATTTGCATAATTACGGTCTGCTATGTGATAAGTATCTTATGTATTGAGTAAATTCAAGCTCTGTTTGCATAGTTTTCAGTAGAACGGCTGTTGGTAACCAAGATGAACCTTTGAAGCATACGGGAAAATCTCATGCTTATCTGCAAGATTTTAATCTTACTGCATTGGAAGACTAAGTAGTGAAGTTGTTTCCACTTAATGTTTTAATTATAGTTTACACAGAGCTTCTACAGATACCAATGATAAAACAAACTATGCCATAAAGTGTTCTACCCTGATTTTTAAAATTTTCTTTCCTGACCTTTTGTCCCCTAGATCAGCAGTGCTGTACGACTGCAGGAACCCCCAGGGCAGCCATCGGGTGTGGCGCTTCAGTGGCCAGGTGGAGAGAGTCGTTTGGAATCATTTTTCACCTTGTCATTTCTTGGTGAGGACGTGCTTTTCTGTTCTGCTTGATTGTTGCTG
Organism: Pardalotus punctatus; assembly: GCA_013400915.1. Classification (NCBI taxonomy): domain Eukaryota; kingdom Metazoa; phylum Chordata; class Aves; order Passeriformes; family Pardalotidae; genus Pardalotus; species Pardalotus punctatus. The sequence continues at coordinate 52,785 of VZTX01004033.1, read as the reverse complement.
TATCATTTAGCCTGTATTTTTGTGTTCATAATGTTTCTGATTCAGAATGGAGCCGATGGACATTTGGGTGGTTTGTGCTGCTTATTATAAAAATGCATTCTGGGGAGGATGTTTTTAGGTAATTTTTTCAATAAATCTCTCAAGACCAGTTTCTTCTTTGGTATCTTCATTGTGACACGAGAAAAGCTGTTGATGCTGGTGCTTTTTCACTCCAGAGGTGGCACCTTAGTCACGTTGTTGCTGTGTTCAGTGGCTGGGATATATTTTTCTTCGCACAGTTGCTGTTGTATTTAATTTAACAGAGCAATTGCAGCTGAGAAGTAGCTAACGAGAAGGAAGATCCCGAGTATGAATTCAGAGTTTCAAGTCAGCGCTAGAGGGCACTGTCCTCCTGGCTAGCATGGAGTGATCTGGTCCTTTTTAGGTCAGAAAAGTCCTCTGAGATCAAGTGTAAATATTAACCCAGCACTGCCAAGTCCACCACTAAACCATGTCCGTAAGTGCCTCATCTGCGTGGTTTTGAATACCTGCAGGGCGGGGATTCCACCCCTTCCCTGGACAGCTTGTTCCAGGGTTTGACAACCCTTTCATTAAATTTTTGCTAATATCCAATTTAAACCACCCCAGTGCAACTTGAGGCCATTTTCTGTTGTCCTATTGCTTGTTACCTGGGAGAAGAGACCAACAGCCACCCTGAGTATAAAGTAAAAATACTTTGGGTTTTTTGAGATTTTTATAATAAAATTTTCCAACGGAATTTAAAAACCAAATCTGTTTTTTTTCTATTTAATTTTCTGTTATCTCAGTGGCTGCCTAGTTCTCTGTTGCTTTGTGTGTACAGCCAAGAGAAGGGGCTGCTCAGCTCTGTTGGGTTTATGGTGTGGATCTCTCCTGGTATAATCACACGTAGCTTTGCCCAGGACCATGGTGGCTCCAAAAGCTTTGAACTGACAGTGAAGAGACTGAAGGCTTTGGATTTCATTGCTTGACCTGAGGGCCAGGCTTAGTGGGGCAGCTATCTTCAAAATACACTTTAGAAAATTTGCATAGGATTAAAACTTCTGTGTCATCAGTGCAGCGTAATTGAGGTTCCTAGAAGAGCTCCAGCTGGGTGCAGTCTGATTTTGGGGGTGCAGGCCTAGGAACAGAGTACCATGTCCTAGGGAGAAGTAGTGTCTGCCCTGACCACAGGGATTTACCAGAGGGTGGGTATTGCTTCATTGGAGGTTTTTTCCCCAGTGAGTGACTGTGGCTGTTTGTTTTTTCAATGCTGTGGTTTCCGTAGGCAAGCACAGACGATGGCTTTGTGTACTGTCTGGATGCTCGCTCTGATAAGCCCCTGTTTACTCTGAAAGCTCACAATGAAGAGGTGTCAGGTAAATTGCCTGTGTGTCCTGTTTGTGTCCAGTTTGTGTCCAGTTTGTCCATCTGGAAGATGCCTGGAGGTGGTGGTGATTCCTTGTTTAACAAATAAGCTGTGCACACTCATCACAGCAGCTGGCGTGGGAAACAAATCCCTGCTGAGAGCACTGGGGGCAAAATCAGCCATGGTTCCCTTGGCTTTCACTGCAGGGAGCAGGGGCAGCATGGAATTCATTCATGTTTTCCTCCTTGGTTCTGGATTGGAGTTCAGTGTGAGGAGAATATTGGGGTTGTTCTCATGTCTTCACTTCAAAATGTGCCCTCATCTCTGTGAAATGGGGATTGCCTGTTGCTCTCACATTGCTGCACTCTTCATCTTCCAGGGCTCCAACTTAGCAGTCAGATCAAAGGGTGCCTTGTGACATCATCTGCTGACAAATACGTGAAAATTTGGGATATCCTGGGAGACCGACCAAGTTTAGTGCATTCCAGGGATATGAAAATGGTATAGTAATATTTATTTCTTGACTCTGATAAGTTTTATATATAATCTATGTCTGCTTATTCTTTTTTTTTTTAATCTAGTTTGAATCTTGTTTTACCTAAAAATAATAAGGGGAAAAAAAGAATAACATCTGTATGTTTTGGGTAAATCATTCTCATTACAGTGCAGTATTCTTCATGGAATTGGCAGACTGCTTCAAAGGCTCAGACCCAAATTCCAGATACAATATTCTGAGCAGAACTATGGGTGCTCCAGCTTGCGTCTACTACATTCAAGACAAAGATGTGATGAACTGTTTATAATTAGCAGCTCTTGCCTTCCATTTTGTGTCTTTACAAAAGAAGTTTCAGAAACTTTGATTACATTTGTTAAAACTTGCTTGATGGAAGTATTTTCAGATGGCAAATTCATTATAGGATTAAAAAAAATTCTTTCTTTCTCCCCCCCTCCCAGGGCGTTCTGTTCTGTGCAGCTTGCTGCCCTGACTTCCCCTTTGTTTTTGCCTTTGGAGGAGAGCGGGAAGGGCTGCGTGTTTGGGATATAAGCAAGATTTCTGCAGGTAATGTTCTCATTTCTTTGAATGTTGTGGTTCTCTCCTTGATCACAAGGTGTATTTGTATTTAGTCAAGTATTGTGACTCTTGACAGAAAACTGTAGGTTGGTATTTTTAAATACTCCAAGACTGCATATGTGATCACATTTTCAGCTTCAAAAAATGTCATTTTTTTTTTAATTGGAGAACTTGACATGATTTATTTTCTTGCAGCTGAAGTGTAAGGCCTAATTCCTTATAATACCTGTTTTATTTTTTTCCTTATGTTCCTGGTGGGATTTGGTTATCACATCTTTTGAGTACTTTTGAGTATGTGAGTGGGAGGAAAAGTGAGGACTGGTTTTGAGCAGTTGTTGCAACTACCTGTAACTAAACAGCATGATTTTCTGGAGAAAGCTTTTAAGAGCCTGGTGGGAACCAGAGACTAAAACCAGAAATAAATTATTTAAACTTCATGATGTGCTCTTCAAACCTCATCAGTTTCACGGTACTTAGGTACAGGAATTATGCAGAGGGAAACCTCTAGATGCTGTGGGGGAAAAATAACAGGACTTATAATTGAAGTATCATATGCAGGCAATTGTTCTGACCTTTAAGCTTCAACTCCTCACTTGGGGTAACGGGAAAAGCTTTGAAAGCACAGCAGGTTAGGATTTCCATTCCATGGTGCTCACCAGGCTCTACCTGCTGTACTCCTCTTTCCTCTGGGAGAGTAACACAGAAGCAATCCCGTTTGTGTTGCAGTGAATGAAGTTTTTGGAAACAGAGAGAGGCTCATCCTGGCCAGCGCCAACTCTGTGGCTTCCAGCTCCACAGCCGGCAGTAGCAGCAACGATTTGGAGTCAGCAATGGAATCATAACGACCCAAACATCAAAAAATCAAAGTAATTAATGGCACTACAACTAAAGTGTATTCTACAAATGCCTGTTTGGTGAGAGTTCATGGAAATGACTCTGGTGCTTGCAATCTGCAGGATTCTGCATCTCAGACAAACAAAGCTGGTGGTGTGGTTAAGCTTTAAGCTCCTGCCTCCGTTACCAGCTCTGAAAGATTAAATCACTCACTTCAGCCTGAGATACTGATCCCTGAACCAGGGGCTGCTGTATGTAAAGCTGATACATAAAATGAAACAGTCACTGGAAAAGCATTCTGTGACTACCAGAAGTTTGTTGAATACTGCAAAGACAGTTTTATCTTCTTCCTTCCAGGGGCATAAGGAAAAATATATCACACAACAGTTGTGTAATAAATAAAAGATGGATTAAATTACAAGTATAAATAGATAATTTATCCTTAATTTGAGGCTAGGTTTACAGATTTTAAAAGATCTTCCATGTAACTTTTTTAAGTCTTAGGAGTAGTTCTCAGGCAATAAGTTGGAATCTCCAAGCAGAATCCTGAAATGTATTTCTAACATTGATATAACCAATATCAAACCAGCAAGAACCCAGTTCTATCCCACCACGACTGGGAGTTTCTTTTTCCAGGTTCCACAGCACCTGAATTTCAGTGATGTTGCACTTAGTACTGGGTTTTTCTTCACACTCCACAGCTGTAATGTATTTCAAGAGGATTTGAGCTGAAATAAGGAGCTGCTACTAGAGGAGGATGAGAGGCTGCCAGGACACAAGTGAGGGTTGGGATCCCAGCTGGTCACTGTTACTGGTGAAAACCTTTCTGCCTTACCTTCTTAACTCTGCCCGGGCCCAGGCATTTCTGCCTGACACCTGAGGGCACACAGGAACATTCTCAGTATCAGTCTAACCACAACTTCAACACTTTGTTTCCAGAATCACGCAAGTAATCAAGGGATGTGACTCATAAAATTTCCTGGTATTTATAATGGAACACCCACCTGCCTTACCTCAGGAACTTAGCTGATGCTCTTGAGCACTTGCCCTCTCCACACACTGAAGGTGCCTGTAGAATGTTCCTGCTGCAAAAATGCCCTGGGTGTTAAAGGCACTGATGCCAAAGCAGCTGCAGGATGATACTGGGAGCTGACAAGATCTTCCCACTGCTTTCCATTCTGGTGAGGTAAAGCAGGTAAATTGTGTCCCTGCAAACTGTAGATGGGGAAAAGGCAGGTCTGTAACTTCCCTTCAGGGTAATTGGCTGCTTCTAAATCCACTGAAGCCATTTCTAGTTAGGCTGAACACCTTCACCAGGCTCTGCAGGACCAAGAATATTCTGGATGGGTTAGGATTCCTGCCTCCATCCTGTTTCTGCCAAGCAGTAGTGAATAATGTGTGGACAACAAATGAACAACTGCTTTTGTGAAGCTTCAGGTGAAAGTACCAGAACCACCTCTGTTCAAGTGCTCTCCACTGGAACGCTTCAAGTTTTTCAAAGCTTTAATTTTAAATAAATGCTTTGTGTTAAGTTCTTTGAGGGTAAGTGATTTTTCTTATCTCTACCTCTAGTACTACAGCAAGCACTGTAGCTTTCAAAGTTGCTTTTTGGTTTTGGAAGAATTGCATTACTGGAAGCAACACCTCTTTCTTTTTACTTACCAAGCTCCCAACACCCATCTCTCTGGAGCTTTTTAGTCATGGGAGGGCAAGCATTTTCAGGTTTTAAGAACCCTGGGACCTCTCTAGGAACTACAGTCTACAGGGAGAGGTAGAGCTGAGCTCGGGCCATTGAGGGTGAGAAGCAGAGCCTCTTTCCCAAGGGAACCTCCCATTACCTTGGCAGAGAACAGAGCACAGCTGAATCTTCTCTTGCAGCACAGCCAGAGCAGTGGCACAGCAAAATCTACTGTTCTTTAGCTGCACCAGTTCATGAAGGTGCTCCTACACCTCCTGTGTCCCAGGAAAGCTTGGGAGAGGCAGATGATTAAAAAGGGGTGTTATTTCTCTTTGCATCATTATTAGAAATAGGAACGTTCTTTTTCAGCATATATAATAAACATTAAAAAAGAACGTTAGAGAAGAGCCACATTTTTAATTATTTCAAAAGAAAACAACGAAATGTAATAATCTTCATTCCATAAATAATATTAGCAGCAAACCCTCCCATCATTCTAGGTGGTAAAAGGTTTACAGCACAAGGAGTAATACATACTGTAAACACTGCCTGATCATCTGTAAGCCCCTTCCTTACTGAGTCCATACAGTCTTTATCTCTTCACCTGCTTCCATGGGCTGTGAACTTGAGGGAGAAGAAGAGGCAATAACTGTTCTCCAAAAACCAATGTTTGATTTTCCCCCAATGGAGTGGGGTAATTACTTGGTTTGCGAGTGCTGATTTCACTGGCCTTTCTTTTTTTTAACCAAAAGGTTTTGTTTTGTTTTGTTTTAAGAAGGAAACCTGAGCATTGGTAAGTCTGCTTTGTGCCAAACCACATCCTTCAGTTAAAAAATTGTAAAATACATCAACAGCCACCACCATTTTTTGTTTCTCTTCATGTCACGGCTTGGGCAGTTAAGGACAGCTGGCTTACAGGTACTGCAATCACTCAGCTACATTTCTGCTTTGTGGCTCTTTGCTTTAAGGGCTGTGCAAGGTGTGTCACGTGTCCCAGCACTGGATGGATTAATCTGAGTGATTTGGAAAAGAAGTATGCACAGCGTGTGTGAAAAAAAATCTTGCCTCACATTTCCTTCTCAGCAACTCTTCACTTGTAATGCACGTGATCCAGTCTCATTCAGTGTTCTGGCTACAGATTATACTAAGTGGTGGTAGTGTGGAGACCAAAACAGAAGGAAAATTCCTCACCTGACACACACTGGTGACTGGAGAAACAAGGAAAAGGGTTTTTTCCTTCCCTAGTTATAATATCCAAGAAGGTTTCCCTCTTTTCTTCATTTGTGTCCAGAGAGAGCTTCACCTGTGGAATAGACTCCATTGTTAATCCTACAGTCTTCAGTCCTCATAGAGTCTATTAATTCCTCCTCTGAATCCTCCTCTTCTTCCTCCTCTGGGGCTGACAGACTGGATGTGGGGCCTTTACATATTTTTAAGTGTCGAGTGAGGTGATATTTGGTTAGATAAGCCTTGGAGCATTTTTCACAGACATAGTCCCTCTTCCCTTCATGTGAATTGAGATGCTTCTTCAGGTGATTTGTCCTCAGAAACAGCTTGTCACACTTGGGGCACTTGATCTGCCGTTCCCTGCAAGACAAGAACATTTGAGTTTGCTCCTGCCACAAGGCAGCTGGTATTAAAATGCTGCTTAAGGTCCATGTTTTAGCAAGGACAGAAATACTGCCCTCGAGGGAAAGGTCAGTTTCCTTCCCACCCCACATAAAGGGAGGTGGGGAGGGGGCAGAACAATTAAAAAAACAAGACTGCTGCATGTTAACAACCCTCAGTCCGTAAATGCTCAACGGAGGAGCTTACCAGACTGCAACAAATTCTGTAATGACACTGCAAAATACCTCCCAGCAGTGCTCCTGGCTCAGGCTGTAGAAAAGCAGCAAAGCAAATCTGTGTCTGTCTGCCTCTCTCGTGCTGGCTGCACTACACTGTCTCCTAGGCAGCCTGACAGAAGCAGCAATGGATTCCAAGGGAGTAAAAAAACCAGATGCTGAAAATGAAATAAGCAAAGGGACTTGCTTTGGAGAACTAGCTTTTAAGGGAGGACCTTGGATTGGGAGTAAATGTACAGGATGGAGATTCTCAGAGCAAAAGCCCTGGCCTGGCAGAGGGCTGTGGGCAGGGATCTTGCCTACAGGAGGAGCAGGAGAGAGCAAGTGCTTTGGAGGAAAGGGCTGGGAAGGGCTGCACCACACCCCTAGAGCAAACAGGAGGAGTTCACTAACAGGGACTCGGTGACAACAGCACTGAGAAGTTTATGTCTTCTGTGGGCCTTGAAAATGATGAACACTCCAGACTGACATTTCACTCGACAAGGAGCACGCTTGGAATTTACTGTGTCAATGAAATATTGCAAACACTCCACAACTGCAGCCAGTAAAGAAGGGACTTTGTCCAGACTGACTTCTCTGTCATTTCAGAGGACAAACCCATCTATGCTCCCTAAGCCAAACTATTTGCAAACTGGAGATTCTGTTGCTGCTCAGCTTCATTATTTCTTGCACTGGCCAGTCCAGCAGTGCCTGTGAGGTCACTTACTGTGTGTGAGTGAGGACGTGCTGCTTGAGGTCCTGCCTCCGCATGAAGAGCTTCTCGCAGTAATCGCACTTGAGGTTCTTCTCCCCGGTGTGGATGACCATGTGCGACTCCAGGTGAGCCTTCTGCGTGAAGGATTTGTCACAGAGGGTGCAGCGGTAATTCTTCTGACCTAGGAGTACACATGCACACCCACGGATTGGCACTCAGTGTCCCAAGAAATGCAGGAAGCAAACAAGCCTGACCACTGCTGAAAAATGAAGTTTTACCCTGAATAGGACCTGTTTTCTCCTGCAGTTCCTTCATACTCAGCATAAAAGCCCACTTAGTTCCGATCTATATTTAGCTATGCAAAAACCAGGCATCTGACTTCATCATTCCCAAAGCTTTTCATCCCCTACTCCATGCCCCCGAGCAAAAAAAAACAAAACCAACAAATGGCATGATAGTGTTTCAAACCACTGATCCCCTGGTGTGATGCACCTTTCTGCACTTTGTCCTTCTAAACACCTCTACTTCTTGTTTCTCCAGTGCTCGTGGTCAGTCAGCCTTCCCTGTGAAAGGAGGCTTTCTGCTTCTTGTCCACACCAACTGTGCCTCCCTGTTCCGGACATCAAAACACCCCCAGCTGGTCTGTACATTTTTCTGCCAGGAGATTTAGGCAAACACTTAAAAAGACTAGTCTTACCCAAGATGAATTCTTCAGTAAAAACAATGGTAGCTTCCTTTGTAATAGTAACCATGGTAACCATCTAGTTATTGTACATTAGCACATCACTATCTCCACTGATTTCCCACAGGAGTTGTATCTGATGCTGTACTGGAGCCCAACCACATCTGATGCACTGCATTGCCTTTGTCTACAAAAACAAGTTCTCTTATCTAACAAACACACAGGTACAAACCTCACTGGCCCTTTGATAACTTCTGTGTTTTATCCCATTTTTCCACTTATCAGTACTTCTTCTGTTATTCTTTGCCAGAAATAGTTCAAAACCTCTGCATGCTACTGAGCTCCGACTAAGTTTGAATACCACTTGAATCCTACCCCACTGAGTATTCTGTGGTTGTGTACACATTTGTACTTGATCAGTTCATTAAAAGTCCTTGCTACTGAGCCTACAGCTTCCTATGCTTGACTTGAGAGCACTGAACTCCCAGTTTTATTCCTTTTCCAGCTTTGTAATTTGCATTTTGAGATTCCCAACAGGGAATGCTGAAAAAAAAAAAGAGGCAAAAATATCCACACTGTCTATTGCTGGCCTGTAACTTGACCTTCACCCTCTCCCCTGTCCTCCCACAGGCATCTGTGTAAAGCCCTAAGCCCCTACCTGTGTGGATCTTGAGGTGTGTCCGTAAGTTGCTTGGATCGCTGAAAGCTTTGCTACAGAAGTCACACTTGTGTGGCTTCATGCCCATGTGCCCCATGAAGTGCACGTGCAGCTTGGAGGGCGAGATGAAAGCCTGGGGGCACATGGAGCACTTCCACTTCCTTTCCTTGCCATGGCCTGGCCCGTGGCTGCTGCTGTGCCCCTGGCTGGGGAGGTGGTTGTGAATGTGGCTGCTCAAGTGGGCCTTGAAGTCGGCGTAGGAAGCGCATTCCTTTCCACAGTGGCAGATGTGCACATCTGGATGTTCTGGGACACCTTTGGGCACAAAAGCATCGCTTGTAAAGAGGCACGGTAAGGCCTAGCAGAGCATGGTCAAGGTCCACGTTAACATTTTGTCTGTGGTAGCAAAGCCAGGTGCAGAGATTTGTTCTTTGTTCTTTTCAGCTCTGCTGTGGCTTTCCAGCTGTTTCAGGTAGGTCATTTGAAATGACTTGAGGGGCCAAACTTTGGAACAGTTTTGACCACAGCTCCACCAAATCTAAATTATCACAACCCAAGGTGAGGGAGGACAGGAACATCCTCAGCTCCAAAACTCCCTTAGCACTGGATGAACAGAACTAAAACAATGCTTTTTCTTCAAAACTGTGATTTTTTTTTTTTACTCCTGGATCAGTTGAATTCAACAGGGAAATGTTTCTTTTACATGATGGTACATAGTCATAAAATGTAAAAGGAAACTGTGACATGCACCAGTAGGAACTGAGAAGGAACTGCCAAGTCACAGAGCCCAAAGATCGCACTGAAAGGGAATTCAAGCTGGGCACTCCCTGCAAAGCCAACAAAAATGAGCTCTTTCTTACCAAGCTGTCGTGCATAGTCCCGACTGTAATAGAAGAGAAGCTCATGTTCAGGGGGGATGTCCCGAGAGGTGCAGAAGTAGATTTTTCCATCATGAGGATAAGCTACCAGGTTCTGCTCTTCCCGGTTCCTATAGCAATAGCAAGAGTTAGGAATAAAAGCCCTACAGAAGTAATGAGTTTTTGAGAGAGAAAAGGGAATTCCTATAAATAGGAAATGAGAGAACCTCAGTGCTTGTCAGCATATTATAAAAACTTTCATGTCTGTCACTTCTGTGCTTCTTTATTAAAGGAAAGAAAAACTAGACCTTGAGAACCAATTGGCTCCACCAAATGAGGCATTCCTCACACCACTTCTAACAAAATTATTAATAGACACTGGAGTGGGCTGAGAGAAGTGAGTTTATGATCTCCTAAGAAACTACAAAAATCTATGTATTTTGCATATTAACTCCCTTAAGAAATAGAGAATGCATGACAGAAAAAACATCAGTAATGTCTTAAAGCAAAATTATCTTTAAGAAATCCTCTTGAGGAGCATTTCCAAGATGTGGTCATTCATCTTTTGAAGCAGTATCTTGCGTATGTTTGTTCCCAGTATCTGAAACCAGCTAATAAAGCTCTGCCCCACTGCACTGGAAGATTAAGCATTAAACTTCTTGACTCCTGCATATGGGAGCAATGAAATGACCTGCAGGAGAAACCTACTTTGTGTCACAGAGAAGGAAAGCTTCAGTGGACCATGGATGGAGCAATACTTCATCCAGCCTAGATAGTTTTCATCACACACTCCAGAAAGACTGAAAAGGACAGCTCTCATAAACTGGAAGAGCTCGGAACTTGGCCAAAAGAACCCAGGAGCACTTCACTAATAAAGCACTAAAATCAAAACGACAATCAATGTCAACTTCACAGATGTAACTAAAAGGAATGGGGCAGAGGAAGAGCAGTAATGAACTTATACAAGGCAAGTTGCTATATAAAAAACCTGGTTCAAAGCTTTAGAACAAGGGAAACAAATAGGTGGGCAGGTTTGTGGCTGCTCTAGCTCAGACTCAAAGCTACTTAGCACAGTACAGGTGGCTCTCACCTGGCTTTGCGTACAAACATCATCCAGTTACACTCATTTTCATCAGTTGTGATGACACAGAACTCCAGGACACCATTGTGATAGATCTATCAGGAAAAACACATGCAATCTCAGGACAAAACAGAGCAATGAATGCAGTGAAAGCCAGCCCCTTTCTTTAAGAGAGGATGTGTTTAGCTAGAAGAAACTAGGAAGTCTCCATGGCCATGACCACAGCCCTGTTTTCATTCCTTACTTTCCTCTTCACACAGGAATCTTGACCTCTCTGCTACCCAGGAGGCCAGAAAACCTGTTTATCAGCATCTTTCTCACCTTTAACTCTCAGCAGAACTGCATTTGACAGCTTTTCTTACAAACCAAGTCTTGTGAATAACAATATCTGGGCAAACAGTACATGTTTTATTTATATAGATCAGATTTACTTTCTGAACATGAAATGACGGGGAAAAGAAAGCTTTAAATTTGCTTTCCAAAAACAAATCATTCATCACCTGGGGGAACCTTCAGTGAACAGAGATACAAAACAAACAAACAAGTGCTGCCTAGTAATTCATATACAGTATCTGCTGCAACTCCACACAAATACTGGAAACCACATACAGCCCTTTAAAAGAAAAGGCATTAAAGAAGTTTTTCGTAGTTCAGGACTGACTACCAGCATACTGCAAGGTATAGAGCTGTGCTGTGCCGATATTAAGCGTTAAACAATTAAACTTTTGATTTTTGGCAATTAAAGTGCATTACTTTTGACTTTGGCTGTTATGTGGTAGCTTTCACCAGATCAAGGCATGGTGGCAGACTGTGAGCTGTAACACCACTGACCTTCCAGATGTGACTGGCTGCTTTGTCTGTCCAGTCAGCCACCTCCAGAGAATGGCTCTGCTGCCCGATCAAAGGTCCAAAACAAGTCCTCACAGGAATGGTTTCTCGTGTCCACACACCTAGCATTAGAAGACCAAAATCTGAAGAAATCAATTATTTAAACAACTAATCGTGCATAATAAAGAATTGGGAGGCTTATGAGATAATGCTCCAGAGGTAACATCTATGCATAAGATCAAAGCTTCTACTTCACATGTGAAACACACCTATGGCAGAGACAAGAACCACCACCACCACATGACACTACTGGGAGCCGCTTTGGTGGAATTACAAATATTCATTTGGTCAAAAGCAAGTAATTTACTTTTCAGTAAGCTAAAAAACTATCATCCTAGCCACTTGTACCAATCAAAGTTCTCATGGCACTTTCTGCAGAAGCAGAAAATACTAGTTTCAGTAACTACATTTTGCCTACCTAATCCCCAGGAATTTCCAGAATTGTTGCTGGGCATTGTTAAGCAGCTTCTGCATTTCTCCCCAGAGGCAGCTGTATTTCTGTCATGGGCAGAGGGATTCCTGCATGTATATTATTTATTATTAAACATTTTTATATATATATATGTATATATATATATGTATAGGTCTACATGAATACACTGAATAGCTTTCAGGAATAAACTGGAAACTAGTGCAGCTTGAAAAGAACAGATGTAATCTACTCTCAACAAGCAGCATCACTAAGCAAGCTGATAATCACGTTCTCTAGCCTTCAGATCCTTAGGGTATTGCACTGTACTCTTCGATTTCCAGGTGACAGTGACGTGAGTAACAGTAACAAGGTCCACATCCAATGACAAGGTCACAGTCTACATGCCAAATGTAAATGAAGGGGGGGAAAAAAAAACAGAGGTACTCATCATCAATAATCCAATGAGAGCACCCAGAAGGCAGCAAACCAAGCTGATGTAGACAGAAATCTCCTCTATTACTTCTAATTGTTACCTTCCCCCTAACTGCAGTTGTGGCAATGTTTCTTTTTAATCAAAGCTGTGCCTGGGCTGTTTAGCACAGTAAAAATAAACACCATACCTTGCTTGAGCTGGACCTTACGGAGTGCCACACTCTGTGGCAGCATCTCTACAGTATAGCTGAAGTCTAAGCAGTAACCAGACCACAAGAAACTCTTGGATAATACAAGTCAGGGTGATTACAGAAGAGGGAAGCATCTCTCTACTGCGGTGTTTCTTCCCCACATTAATCTCCCCACGGTTTTGGATTTCAGGCAGCGAGTGTATTTTAACGTGCTGCAGGGAAGTGCACAGAAACATGATCCTTACCCGCTTCGGCTCCCATGATGGACTGCCGGAGGAGCAGCTGCTTCGGGAGGGACAGCCTGGCTCGGCTCTCTATGGGGCTGTCAGGGACAAAGGTGACGGGCCCGTGGTCAGGGCAGTCCGATGGATACGCCTTGTCACACAGCGTGCACCCTGCAGGGACAGGAGGGGACAGCAGGGATTAAAAACCTACAGCAGCTCCTACGGTGCAGTCAGCTCCAACGTGCTTCAGCTCAGCTCCTGCCAATGTGCTCCAGCCCAGCTCCTGCCAATGTGCTCCAGCTCAGCCCCCTGCCAATGTGCTTCAGCTCAGCTCCTGCCAATGTGCTCCAGCTCAGCTCCTGCCAATGTGCTTCTATCAGGTTCAACTTGTCCACTCAGGAGCTTTGACTCACAGGAATATGCCCCGTATGGTTACAGTCAGGTGGGCACTGACAGAGCTGTCACTGTTTCTATCCAACTCAGATCAAATGTGAGGATCTCCACACACCTTCCTGATGCTAAGTTAATGACCTAGACTCCAGACCCTCCTACGGGGGAATCTAGCAATGGGACAGAGTCCACTGCTCATCAAAGCTACTGCAAAACGGATGACAGCCTCCCCAGAGCCGATGGTAATGCTGCTGATGGCAGAGACATTTTCACTCTGATCATGAGTGAAATGAACTCTACTGGCAGAAAATCTAAGACAAACAAAACCTAACACATGCTAACTGGTTATATTGCTGGAATTAACCAGAAACAGTTCTTGCATGTAGAACGTCAAGGATATCCAAGCAAATGGACCAGTAAGGTCATCTTTCTAAAATTTTTCTAATTTGAACCACAAATCCTCTTATCTCCATTTAAATTCAGACAGTGTGTAAATCACAGCAGCAAAAACCTGACCTCACTGCTGCGTTTGAAGGTCTCACTGCAGCAAATTCATGCAGGGTCAGTATGCCACTGAATGCAACAAAAACAAAAGCTCAAGAAGAGTCACTAGGCATTGCTTTCCCAATCTGTCATTCAGCAGAAGTAGTTATAGAAGAAACCAGTAAAAGTCTTCAGTCTAATAAATCTGGGAAAAAGTACAGCATAAAATGCTCCCTACAACATCACAATTTCATCTAGAAAAATGATGTCATTTTAATTCTCTATGGATGGAGCTACCAACACCTACTCAGTAACCACTCTCCTGATAAATCATTATTCTGAAGAAGAAGAAAGATGCTCAGCTAATTAATCAGGATGTCTGCAAAGACCTTCTTTGGCCTCCTGACCACCCAACTCCAGTTTAAAAGACCTATCACAGAAGTAGCCTTCAGCAGGCATAAACAGCAGCTCCATCCTTACATGCTTAAAGATATTTTCCAGATACTTCCTTCATTAACCAGGGTACAGAATTTGACCTCATATACAGTACTGCTTGAGCAACTACACATAGGAAGATGGGAAGGTACTCCCAAAATTATGAGGTGGAGCCTATATAGGCATTGTTTCATGTGCACAGGTTATACACTGCAATAAAGCAACAACAGCCAGTCCTGTGCAATGAGAACCATGATTTGAAAGAGCTGCTTTTAATTATTGCCTAGAGCACACCCACTACGGGTCTGCAGATTAGTTTCAAGGAGAGGCAGTGGAAGAAAAGTTCTAGGCATGGGGCAGTTCTCCTTGGAGAAGTTCAACCATTTATACATTTTTAAGAAAAAAAAATGTCACATTCTACAGAAAGTGACAGATACTTCTCATTCTTGTCCTTGCCAAATAATTTTTAAAAAATTTAAAAAATAGCGATTACTTCTCTGATTTGAATACCCAGAGCTGTCAACAAAGATGACCAAAAAAACCCCTTCTTAAAAGTTTTGACAACATTCAGGACTGTAGCAAAGGCATACTTTTTATTTCCCGCTTAGGTACAGTAAAAAGTTTTCTGAAAAAGGCCCTGACTCCTGCCATTTCAGTGAGAAAAAACCACTAAGGGGCTCTAAAACAACTCTGTGTCCTTGCTGTCACCTGTCTGGACACAAATTCCTGTTTATCCAGGTGAAGTTTAAACAACAACAATAAGTTAAAATTTAAACCTCCCCAAGTCAAGAATCTGTTTTGCAAATCAAATGCAAGCACAAGGCGTCCAGCAGCCATTTTTAATATCCTACCAAAGGTGAGTATCATCTGGAAAACAGCTTAGGTCTATATCAAGTATAGCAACAAAAAGCTGGCACATCAAATCTCACTTTTAGGAGAAAAAGAGAAGTGATTTCACCACAAGGATGTTGGATATCACAGTACTTGGATCATTATTTGTTCAACATGCAACAGATGCTTGTAGGAACCTCTGAGTGCATCGACTGTAAAACTCTTCCTCTAGGAGTTGTAAATTCAACATAGCCCGCCTGACTTTAAGTGGTATTTTATCCCACAGAATGAAATCTTAATAAATTAATCCAAATGTCTGACTGACTAGAGAGTTTGCACTAAACTGCACCTCTCCCCTCGCTAGCCAAGGCACTGTATCTTTAATTTCTTAAAATATGTTCTGCAGGCAAAGCAAACCATTAGGTTCTGGCAGTTGTAGGGCCAGAGTGGATGAAGAGCAGCACTCAGCAATGCTACCACAGCTAATAAAATGAATATAAAAGCTGGCCTTATGCTTCAGTGGCAGGAAGCCAGACATCCTGCAGGTGAAAGTTCAAATCCCTCTCCCAGCAAATGAGAACTTCTCAGTTCTCAAACACCACTCCTTGAAAGACAACAGGATTGACAGTACAATACCCAGTGCTCCTCTCTTTCTACGAGATGCACTAACCCCTGGACTTCTTTTGATGAGAATAATAAGAAATATTATAAAGTTCCTTCCCTCTCTGCTCTTTTTTTCCTGTTGAGACATCACTTTTATGATGATTGTTCATGGTTTAACATAAATTTTGTAAAATCACATAATGTCACACTCAACAATTATACCTATTTGATGAAAAGTATGACTTGTGGTGGCTTTTGTTGTGTATTTTTCATGAAGTGAGAAGAGTCACTTGTGATGTGACTTTACAAAAACAGAAGTCTCATTGCAAAGGATATCAAGCAGGTCCACCAAATCCAGAGCTTCATCGAGATTCAGCTTCCAACCTCATGGCAACATAGGAAACGGATACAGAGAGAATTATGCTAAAACATCCTACTACATCTACTTCCACTACTGTCTCAGCACAGTTAATCTGACACTGCAGATGTTCCAGCTTTTGGACTAGTAAAATAACTGGGTTTTTCACCATAAATCTGTAAGACTAGCAACAAGAGTCCTGCCACACCAGACATTAGATGACAAACCCTACCCCAAAAAAGCAGGAAAGGTCCACTCACATATGGTAAACAAGGTTGCCATGTTCTCCTTGTTGGAATTGGAGTCTTCCATTTGCAGAGATGATGGTACAAAGGCAAGATTGTCTGCAGACACATCGACGTGACTCGGCCCCATGGCTACTTCCTGACTTATGGAAGACACGGCCACGGGCTCCAGGCTGAGGCCCACTTCATGCAAGGCTACAGAGTCCAGGGAAGTGAGGTTGTGTGAGGTAGGGAGCGCCACACTCACGGAGCTGGTGCTCATGGCCACAGTATGAATGGAGTCATTGAGTGTGCTGTCCGAGATCCCTGCCACCCGCCCGCCCATGTGCTCGGGCTCCATGACAACAGGGAGTTCCAAAGTGCTACCGTGGATGGGAATGACCCCGCTGTGTCCCACAGCGTTCGATGGCAGGTTCGTCCCCACTGTGTCCACGGCCAGCGGCTCGTGGCTGCGGGAGCCATTCGGGATCTGCGTGTGATCCCCGGCTACATCATCCATTGTGAGCTCCTCGGCCATCCCGTCTGTAGAGATGGGGCTGGTCACCCTCGAAACGCTCTCCATGGTGATTGTAGTATCCAGTGCTACCTCGTGGCTGTCGCTAGGATGCAGATTTTGAGGCCCATGTGTGTTCACTGTGCGGGAGTCCATGGAGACAATCCCTGGTTCCAGTCCCACGGTCCCACTGGGCTGGTAGGGATCCAGGGCTGAGGGATTGTTGGAGACTGATAATGCTGGATTGCTGTCAACATTTATAGTGTTGGGATGGATGTACTGAGGTGGTGGTCTGTCAGCCAAGTAAGATAAGATACCTGATAGGAAGAGAGGGAGAAAAAGAAGGGGGTGAGATTACACCAGTTTTTACACCTTGAATAAAAATCAGTTGAAACACAGTACACTGAGACCCAGATCCCTCAAGACATGTTCTCTACATTATCTCCAATTAAAATCCACTAATTCTAAAACATGGCTCACAAACATATGCCAGACCAACACTCTTGTCAAAGTACCATTAATTCAGAGTTTCCATCCAACAGAGCAAGTCTCTGGTTATTTCTGAAATTCTGAACAGCCAAGTTTCTGGCAGAATTCCACCTAGGCTGCTCAGTACAAAGACTGAATGAGAAAGAGGTTCTTCACATTTGAGGCTTAATTTTTCATTCCCAAGAAATAGCTCACAAAGGATTAAGGATTGCTAGTGGAATCTATAATTTGGTAATTCCTAGTTCATCTTTGCCAGAAGCAGAAACAATTCTCCAGGACACATAATTTTTGCTTAGGCATTTAAGTTTTAACACTGATGACTTCCTTCCTCTAAGACCAGAGGAAGGCACAACTGTCCATCTCAGAGGTCAGCAACTGTAAGTCTGAAGGACAAAGACAAGCTCTCTCACAGATTTCATGAGTCATCTGCTCTCTTTCCTTACATGAAAGCATGTTGTTTCTCCTAAAACAATTGTTTGGTTGAATTTAAATCAGAAACCCTACCATCTTTTCTGGTAGTTCTGGGAAGCTTCTCAACATCAAACAACCTTGGAACTTAAAATATGAAGAAACACACACTTGTATTTACATACTAAAAACAAATAAAAACAAACAAATAAACAAAAAAATCTTTGGAAGAAATACAACAGCACGTTCAAGCAAACATTATTTCCAGCAGAGACAGGCAAATTTTGCAGATTCTGCCAGATCTGAGTCAGCAAGTTTCTTTTTTAGCCTTCAACCCTATGAGCCACTTGTTCTGTGAGAGCTTTCCATTCAAATATGTTTATTATTACAAGGATGCAAGCACAGATACTCTTTCTGCAGTATAACTCTATTAAAAATGACTAAGCCAAGAAATGAACAGTTTAATTTAATCAGCTGCATCAAATATTCCTGTGTGCCATGCTGCCTTGTGGCTTGGATGATCCTTGAAGGCAGCAAGATGACTGACAAAAGAACCCTATGAAACATCAGACTAAACACCACAGGAACCAGGAAGATATTCCAGTGAGAAAGGAATCAAGATAGAATTCACTGTGGTAGGCCTTTGGAAATCAACCTTGAACAAAAATGAAGAAAAAAACGCGCCATGGGCTAAACGGGTGGGAAAGTGCCCAAATCTGCAGCTGGTGGCTTGCCCTCTTTGAGCTTTGAACTACTGTGACCTCCCATTATGCACATATTAAATACTGCTTCAGACTACAGGAGAAGAAAAATAGAAGTAATTTTCAAACTACAAGCCATTGGAGACAGAAACCAGACATGCTTTGTTTTCCATTAATCCTAAAATCAAAGCAGGAAGACCAAGCAAAGCTTAGGTTTAAATTGAAAACGTCCTGCAATTCTTTTCATACACAAATACAGAAACAGATACCTGAAAACAAAGGTATGTAAATGACACAACAACCTCCATACAAACTCAGGGAAGTAACAGTTCTGCAAAACTGTCAGTCATGCCAACTTCAGGACAGAAACAGAGAGACCTTAAAACAGTTCTTCTTTCTGTTCCATCCATCAGCACCAGAGCACTCACCAGGTAGGATGTGTCTGAAATAGCTGCTCTCCAGGTGCGGGTATGGTGGTGGAGGTAGGGTGTAGTTTCTCTCTGGTATACCACACATCACTCCTCGATCCCCAATACCCATTGGGAGCATCAGAGACAGAGCAGAGGGCAAGGAACTCAAGGAGGGGCCCAGGTTTGGAATTGCAACAGGCAAGCCTGCAAGAAAAAATGTCTGTTTAAATTACTTGAGACTATGGACACACAAGCTAATAAAGAGATTACTAATTCCTCAGGAGCTCTTGCCCTAAGGAAATACAGCATGGTACTGTCCAAGTAAGGTGCCAGGCATCAAAGTTATCACAACACTGAGGTGCATGCCTGAATATGGCTAGATCTTTTTTGAATACATTTTGTAGGG
This sequence comes from Pardalotus punctatus, assembly GCA_013400915.1. NCBI lineage: Eukaryota > Metazoa > Chordata > Aves > Passeriformes > Pardalotidae > Pardalotus > Pardalotus punctatus. The sequence goes on along the minus strand of VZTX01004033.1, from coordinate 33,620 downwards.
CTTGCTTCAACTTTGCAGTTGTAATGGACCTCTGTCTGTGCAGCCCCCTGGAAAGAAGAGCTATGAAAACAGTTCTGCTTTACAGGTGAAAAATTATTTTCATCTGAGAGAAATCAGATATAGATGGAGACAGATTTTTAGCTACAGTTCTAATTTCAAAGGATTCTGATACTACTCACCCACAGTGCAAATCATCCCATTAAAACAAAACGAGGCTCCCACTAAGGCGTAAGCACCTCTTGCTTTGCCCACACAATTAATGATTTATGGTTTCCCTTCCCCAACTCTGCATCATTTCATACCTAACACGTGATTTGGTACCAGAGCAAGCACTGCTGCCCAGTTGTGACCATTCCTGTGACAGCAGAACACAGAGCAGGAGCTGCAATGCCCTGTGTGGGACCCTCCCCCATTACCTGGTGCTGGTATGGCGTTGTGAGTGGGTGATGCTGCCAAGCCCAAGTGACTTCCCGAGACTGGCAGGGCATTGCTCACAGAGGAGGAGGTCAGCTGGTCCATCCCTACAGGACTCAAGTTCATTTCATTCATTCTGGAGACAGGGAACAGAGAGGGGAGCAGGAAAAAGAAAACAAAAAAGATGCAAGAGCATTGCTCATTACTGACTGTACTGTGGTGGGGAAGGGCTGAACAAACAAACTCAAAATCTGATATTGGCATATAAAAACCCTGCCTTAAAAAGCTACACATAAAACATATCAGCCCCTCACACTGTTATCACATCATGACCAATACATATTGATCGTATTAGACAGCAATAATCAGGATTAAAAAACGGTTCAGAAAGACAAATCAGACCATAGCTTTTTCTTTGTCATACACAAAATAAAGTCTTACTCCCAAGTAGTAAAAACCATTGTGATTAAACTATCAGGAACACAGACCCATTTACAAGCTGAATGTCATAAACATTCAAACAACAGCACCTGATTTATATTTCATGACTTCTGGACATCATATCCACATTCAAAAACCAAACTCTGGGGGAAAGTTCTGGTATTCAAACCAGTAATGGACACAAAACCTCTAACTCACCATCAGCCTGAGCCAGGCCAATAGTGACAAGAGTTACCACTGCAGAACAGCCATAGTACAGTTTTAACAGACTGCCCCAGTCTGGTCCTGCATGCTCCCATCACATTTAAAACTGGCACCATGGGTGACATGTTATTTCCCAGAGAACAGCCAGTGGTTCCTGAGTGCCTGCACGACTCAAGTGGGCACACAGCACAAGGGTAGCTGCAGGAACCGTTCACCCAACACCCTAAAGCCTCAGCCTTGACAGAAACCATGTCAGCTTGGAGTGTGTATGTCCTTTTGGGCTGTACATGGAGCCCAAAATAGTCCATGGGGATGGGGACACCAAGGAGACACGGTCTACTCACAATTGTCACAACTTTGCAAGCCCTGCCTGACCTAGGCTGTGCCCACCCCGGCCCTCCTGCCACACACCAGGTGTAGCCAGCAGTTCCTAGGGCCAGCCAGGCCAGCTGTCCCCACAGCAGCCACACAGCAACATCCCCCAGGCTGACCCAGGCCTCCCACATGGCCCTGGCGAGCAGCAGGCCCAAGCACTGCAGTGCTGATGGAGAGCTGGAGCTCGGGCTGCCGCTCCGGTCAGCAAAGGTACCTCTGATCCAGGAAAAACGGCCGAATGCACCGAACTCACCCAAGTCAACAGCACAGGACCTGAGCTCGGAAGGGGCCCGTGATGAACATCGAGCCCCCTGCCAGCCCCCCGCAGCCCACCTGACACCTGGAGGGCTGAGCCGCACGAACGGAGCCGCCGATTCCCCTCGGCCGTGCCCACCTTTCGCACCACGCACCCTCCCAGCCCGGCCGGCCGCCCCACCTGCGGCCAGCGCCGGCTGCGCAGGGCCCGGGCCGAGGGCTCCGGCTGCCCGAAGGGGCCGGGCAGATCCCCCCGGCCCAAGCGGCTGCCGAGGATGGCGATGCCCGAGGGAGGGAACCCCCACCCTCGCCCCGGGGCCGAGCCTCGGGGCCTGCGGGAGGCTCCGAACGCTTGAGGGACCCCCTCCCCTGCTCGCCCCTCGGCC